>JACAXG010000083.1:2687052-3170836 GCA_018881555.1 Amblyornis subalaris
TCATATATGTGTACACACATACATACCTATACATACACGTCACATACACACACAAATTCCTTAAATTTTGGTCCTGCTTATCCGTCAGGAGATGATATTAGCATAGATCTCTACATCTAGATGGTTTGAGCAAAGTATATTTGTAGTGTCTGCATGAACCCACACAGCTGGAGAAAAAAAAAATTAAATGCGGAATTTTTACTGCCACATTGAAGCTGAAATAAAAATCTTAGTATTGTCTCTTTATTCAGACCATTTTTATTAAAGAGGTAGTCTTAAATAATTCAACGTGATACCTGAAAACTGCTCAGAAGTCTTTACAAAAACAACTGTCAATTGCTTTTCTGCTTCATGGACACTCCCATAATACGTTCAGTCAAGGTTTAACAGTTCACTGCAATGCTTTGCATTCACACAGTCTTAAATGGACTTCATGGGTGCTACACACAGAGTACTGTCAGGTCAGTCAGTCTCTGAATGAGAACCTTTAGATTTCCCAGTACTAATATTAGTTATAATGTAATATTGCACTGTTTGCAGCTGCCCCAGACAGTATCTTCAGGTACCTWAGGTACGCATAGCCACGTGCAGCTTGCAGATAACCAAACCACAGTAAAGACATGAAAAGAGTCTGCCAAACAGGGGAAACAGTCCCCACTATGTTAGCAGGAACACAGTATTTGCCACTTCCCAGGGTTTATGCAGAGCTTCCAGTACAAGAATTTCTCAACAAAACCTTCCCTAGCTCCATCTATATCCCAAACTTTCTCAAAAAGGACGTCATGACCTTCCACTGTAGTCTCTTTTTCTTCCTCAAAGTGATGCACACAAGCCATTTCATTCTGCAGTACCTGGCATTTCCACTGAACTTCACACAGACGTTAAACAACAAGGTTAACAGATGGTGTGGATCCAGCAGCTGGAGGTGGATGTGCATTCCCTGTCTTTGGAGTTTGGTACCGAGCTAGACTCTCTATTTATTGTTGGGAAAAAGCTAAAGAAACATTGGTTTTGCAGTATTCCCTGTCCCAAAGTACTCAATAGTTGGCAGACATCCAAGACTCACCACAGCCAGAGGCTGGAAAGCACTTCTTAAAAACAAACAAATGAACAACCAAACAAACAGCAGACAAAATCAGAGAGGGAAAATGACACAGAGAAATGCCAGTTTCAAGAGCGGCAGGGAATTTCTGCAAAGGAGCAGAAACCAGTTCTACCAATGCCACTTCCACTCTGCTATAGCGTATCTGATGGCGGGGAGACATCTAGTACCACACACTCGAGAAAAAGACAAGGAACATCCTTCATCTCAGGAACAATAAAATATAAAATGTAAGACTATGCTAGAAGCATAACAGCATTATAAATCACATTTCAAAAAGAAATGTATAATAATGTTTATTAAGTTCTAGCTACAGAAAAGATTCTTTAATGTTATCCTTTAATTATTAGCATAATTTAAAATGACAGGCTTTCAAAAGAATGATGTTTTTCCACTGAAATAGTAAGTTATTAATTGTTTAAGACACTGAGATGCATTTAAGACTTTCCCAATCTCAACCTGATACTGCTGAAATTCTTAAACCTTCACTGAACCCTGGAAGGATCATGCTTACCTGAAACTTGGCCCTATTTGTCTCAGAGGTGCTTTTCCCCTCTACATACCAACTCCTGACCACAGGCAGCCCTATACAGATACATTCCATAGTATCTCCCTTTTTAATTTCTAAAGTTTTGAGCAAAAGTAAAATTCATGCTGGATCTTTCAATAAGCAGACCTTTAAAAAATGGTACAAGACAGCATTTTGAGGAAAAGCAGCAGCACCTATAAGTGAATAACACAGTACCTGATCATCATTACACTTGCATTCTTCACTGGGTTTGCTGTAAAAAAACAAGAGATGCACAGCTGACATCCAAAGGAAGACAGTTTTTTCACAAAAGGAAGCACTGTGGAGATAACAGCAAGCACAGACTGTCATTCAGGGTGGATTCCAAGGGCCCCATTTTAGGGAGGGATCCGAGCTCTTAAAGACCAGGAAGGGAGCACTGGCAGAAGGCAACACACATTCCCCACCAGCTACTGGGAGTCTCAGCAAATGGCACAGGCCAAAAGCCAACTTCCAGACAACTGAAATCAGGTGAGATGCCCTGACCCTTCTTCAGATAAAAAAACAGATGTGACAAGAGTGCAAGACTTGGCAAGTGGATTAGATGGGTGGAGGAGATAGTGAGAGACTAGAAGGAAAAGAAATCCATTAAAAAGTTAAACTAACGAAAACCAAAAAAAGGCTTTTGTCCTCAGAACACAATCATTAACAAATAGAGCTAAAAGACGTAAATTTTGGCTGACTGCTCTTTGGGGCTGTAAACTGTGTTTATCCATATTTAATATTGATGGTGTTTGTGCTCTAAAATCTCCCAACTATGCAGAATTAGGAGAACTAAAAAAGTGCAATTAAAATCCCTCGATTTCATCCTGGACTCACCTGAACCAGAAMGCTTTTCAGTTAAACTGCTCTGGGTGCACACAGACATGACAAAGCAGAGAATGTGGCCAATCACTTACAAGATAGTTCTGCGGTAAACAGTGAAATTACTCTGGACATATTTGTGAACAAAACCTAGCTCAGTCTAGCCTACCAGCACTGTTCAGTATGTTCTCATTATTCTGAGACTACCAAGTCTGACAAGCTCTGAAAACTCAGTCTGACACAAATACCAGTGCAGAAATATGGGTCTTTTTAAAGCAGTTTTAAGAACACACACTGTACCTGTCTCAATCAAATGTTTCTTATGAAATCAGCTCTATTGTTATTTTTAAAAATCTTTCAAAAGCAGCTAAAAAAATTAGAACAGCCATGCCCACAAATTCCTGCCAAAGATCTTTTCTCTCGAATATGGGGCAAATAAAAACAGAAAACATATTACTTTCTAAGTCCTGAGAAGAACTTTAGAAAACTCAGGGCAAAAGCAGCCTTTGGGGAATATTCAAGGTTGTCAAGACACATAAAGCACTGGAAGAGTCATCCTCCAGCAATGGGTGATTACTACATACAGATACCAGCAAGCAAGCTGGGGGACAAAGGCACTGCTGCCACTGACTAAAGCAGGCTAGGAGAAGGCCTGTCCACATTTAAGAAATGTCAGCATTCCCAGGGCTCTCTTTATGACTACAAAAAAACCCAAACTACAGTGGAGAGAATTAAAGTAGGACATAAAATTTTATTCTGAAATGATCTCTGGCCACAACAATAAAATGTAACAAATATTCACTAGAACAGTCTTAACTCCTGTCATCAGCTGTACAATACATACAGTATCATAAAACTGGCCACTAGGATTAAAACCCACTACAACATCTTTCATGTTAAGTGGCAACAGCAGCATCTCACAGAAAATTATACATAAATATATACACAGTCCACATTCAATCATTTTTCACGTTTTCAGTACACACAGTTGCAGCATATTACAGTCACGTGTCTAAGTCATTGCCGAATAAAAACCCAAGCTACTGCTTAGACGCAATCGTAGCAGTTGAACTGAGTAATTACAATTTGTAGCAGAGATGTACAAGCCCCTAGAAACAATAATTCACAAATGTTATTTTATTTAAATGCTACCATAGTACTACACTGGGCAATATTCTAATCTTTGCTGACTGTAAAAAGAGTTCTTTTCGTATTTATCACAAATATTACTGATGGAAAAAAAATTAACCAATAGAGAGCATTAAATAATGCGCACACTTTCCCAAAGATTCTAATATTGCCCGATGCTACTTATGTCTTTTATGTGTTTTCAACATTCCCATGAAGTCATTTATAACTCCACCCACCAAGTTAAAAGTGGCTTAAGTGCCTTGCACCCAAATTGTAAAAATCCCTGGCCACCTTTATAAGAGCCAGGCACATATAAAAGGAATGCACTTTGGTTCATACCAAATGCCCTGGGATTAAATCACACTATAAAACTAAAGAGTTTGAGGTAAATTTTTACAAATAGAGTTGATTTCTGTCTAGTGTCACTATAACAAAAAATTATTTAAGAACAAATCAATTTGATGTTAAAGTACAACCAATGAGGAAGGGCCATCTTTAACCCCTTAATGAGACGGTACTACAAGAACAGAGTGTCCTCTCCACCCCAGCAGTGTGATTGCCTTATTGTTTCTATTAAGGCCTCGATCATCTACAGGATGTTTTAAGACAGGTATAGCACTTAAAAATAGATTTCATCCCTACTAAGCAGTATTCCAAGGGTTAAAGAGGCCAAGATGCATTTGTAACAAAAGGCACATTGTTAACACCAAGGGCACAATCCATCCTCTATCCTTAATCTACATCTTGCATCACTCTCTTGTTCCAACACTTAAGTGGTAATGAACACACCAGTGGTGCAAGAAACTGAGCCAAGTGAGACTGCAACCAAAGACAACACTGTGCTATTACTAAATCTGAAAATAGCTCAGACATSCCCAGACAATGGTAACATGTGAGACTAAGCACTGTTTCCAAGCCAACTTCTATCAGCCTAATTATCAGAGCCCTTAGAATAAAATCACATCAAAGCAAGAGGCAACATCCTTCCCCCCCACCCCCCTCCTTTTTTACAGGTATAAATAAGCTACAATAAAATGCAGCTACATCACTTAAAAACCTTGATGTAGCTGCTCCTTTAGGATAGAGGAAGTTCCACTGTATCTGGGTTAAAAAAATAGCTCTTCACACTATATTTTGGCCTTTAAGTTTCCGGTAGCATTTATGAAGAAGGTGGTTCATAAATGCATTATTGGCATTAAGAACTGGTTACATGAAAAAGAAATTTTAGTGGTTGTAGCCCATTAATGACCCATGAGCATCATGAATGTTTTCACCTTAAGTTGCCACAAAAGGCAGGAACGTGTGTCAATGTCTGCTTTAAAAAATATTAAGGGATGTGATTCTTCTTTCGCCCTTAACATCAGCATCACTACTTCCTGACTTTTGCATGAAGAGTTAAGGTAGAAAGGAGTGGTAAAGCCAAGTAGGTGGTGGAGGAAGTAAAGATTCCCTGTTACTGTAGAAAAATACATAGTATTGTATTCCCACAGTCATGAGAGTCAGTTAATTTTACATGAAAATTAATATATCTCTTTTCCAGACTTAAGAATTTACTGACCATAATTTACTGGATATTCATATTCTAAACCCCACTTTTCTTAGAAGTATTATTATATTTCATTTTTAACATGATTTCATACATGTTTACATATTGCACTTACACACATTGTATAAAGTTCTGAACATTTAACACTAAGTAATTTGACTAGAGGCAGGAAATTATCTTTTTATTTTAAAAAGTTAAGAAAAATGGTTGATTGACAGTCTAATTTTTACATTTATCAACCAACAAATACCATCCTCTACTCAGAAATTATTTTGGAGTTTCTTTAGGTGCTGACTTTTTGGCAAGAAGTTCAGTGATATGTTTCCTGAGAATTCTGTCATTTTTTTCTTTATATCCCTCCCCCAGTCTTACATTAAATTAAAAATAAAACAAATCAACAAAAATTAAGCTGTAAGTGGTAAATTAATGAATATGAAGGACAACTTAACCGGAAACTTTCTTGGCCTCTCAGGGGACCATGCTTTAAGTAATTTTCATAATTTGTACAACTAACTCAGTAAAGTCTGTGCATATAAATGTTGTTTATTAAAGTCACTGAGGTTTAATGCAATCCATTCTAGTATGTCTTGTTCTAACATCCATAAACTCCTCTAGATTATGTTTTACTCTGTTTAAAATTCCCTTTTCATATGTTTTATACATCCAATATAGACCACAGCCATTGTATGTATTAAAATACTGATCTCAGATTTCAAACTGTTCCTGTTGAAAACATGCTACAACATGTGAATACTTCTCTCGTAAGTCTAGATACTATTCCTCAGTAAAGACCATCTTTCTTCCATGAAAGCAGTGAAAAAAAGAAAAACCAAGCATTAGCACACACACACATGAACAAATCTACACATATCTCTAACTGTTCTTTCAAAGTTAATTTTCATCTACAAATGCCAAAGATTAAATCAAATTCCAAGCACATAGCTTTCCTTTGATAATTCTCCCTTATTAGAAAGTATCCAGGATGGTGTCTTCAGCTTTCCACTGAGGATCTTTCCCTCTACAGTTAAGCTGTCTAAGGTGAAGTACTCCTCTACGGGAAGCAATGTAGTAGCATCGTGTTTGCCCCTACATGCAGATTTGATCTGAAGTGTAAATGTACCAGAGAAGTCACAGCCGCTCAAACATTGTCAGAAGAAATAAAAGCAACCTTGAAATCCATGTAGTTTAACAGTCTGGAAGTTACAGTATAAAACTGACAGAATGAGTACTTCTGCCTATGTGATTCTGGGAGACCAAGCTGCACATTAGAAAAAACAGAATAGGAGAGAAGAGAGGGGGGGAAAAAAAAAACACCAAAAAAAACCCCAAAACTTGTATGACTGCTCAATGCTACAGACCTGAAATGAAGTTCAGAACATTTTGCTTTACCAACTAATCAGTCACTTTCAAATTTAAAGGAACAGACATACTGCCATTTTCATGCTTTCCAAGACTACCCATTCCTCTCACTCTACCACATGGCATGGTAAGAGAGGTCATTTTAGCCCTCTCTTACCCTCTCAAGGTAAGAGTCATTTTAGCCCTGGTGTTCTTATTTTTTGCATTATATTTAAATGATCATTTTAATCAAAGCCCATTACTTTTAAATAGAGAAAGCATTCCATAAGAGGTGATAGTATCATTAGTGATACTACAACTTTCTCTGGGCTACCACATAAAAAATGACAATGTAACATGCTATGGCTCCACTTTAAACTACAAGTTTGCAAGTGCTTAACTGTATTCTTTGAGTATTCTCCCTGGAGTCCAGTCAGTCATAGGTATGAGTGTTCACAGAATCAAGACCAAACCCATAAAATCCAAAAAGTAGTCTTCCAAATTTACGCCAGGTTAAAAGTACTATGAACCATGGAAGAGAGAGGTTAATACCTTTGATACCACACTGCAATGCATGACGGTCATGTTGTAACCAGTGGCCTGCCACTGATGTTTATTACTGTGTCACACTAGTTACAGTAAGGCTAATTGTACTGTAGAAGACAAACATTTTAAAAAATGAGTATAAAAACTTAAAGCATTGTCCCCGTGGTTTTATAAAAACAAAATCAACATTTCTTACATTTAAAATGAGTGCTGAAAGATACAAATGAATAGATTTATTGAGCAAATAAAAATGTATATCTGAGCTAATTTTTCATACAAATAAGGCTCAGCCACATTGTATCTCTCATATTAACAGCATTGGGTTTTTCAAACTCAGCTAACGAGTTTTGGCAACACTGTTCTTTGCTGAATATTCCCATTGGCATCYGTCATCTGTGCCAAATTAGTCCTCAGTTTTGAAGCTGAGCTTGAAGTCGGAGGTAACTTGGAAATCGACGTTATAGCACCAGTACTCTCTGTGATTCTCTTTGCTGAGGCCTTTTCCCCAGTTGGAGGTTTTGGCAACCGTCTCCTTAGCCAGGGATGCCGCAAAGCCTGGCCGGGTGTCATACGGACAGCAGGATCCCATTCTAAACACTGTTTTAAGAAGTCAAGGAAGAGGGGATCATCACATCCCTTTAATGCGTTACCCCATTCTCTGCTCTCTGGTGGGCCACGCAGTTTTCCCCTCCGAGAGCGTCCACCATTAAGTATTACAGAGCCATCAGACAAGGTTGTGATGCTGCAATAGCGGGGATAACCCTTAGAGCTCACAAAGTTTTTTGCTCGCTTGGATGCATCTAAGAGTTTTGGAGAAGGCATGCCCAATAGTTCAATCATACAAGCCAGCTGGTCTCCTTCATCTTCTCCAGGTAAAAGCGGATAACCAGTCAGAAGCTCTGCTAGGATACAGCCCAAGCTCCACATATCTATGGGCATCCCGTAACGAGCACCAAGGATGACTTCAGGTGCACGATAAAACCGTGACTGAATGTAAGTGTAGACACGCTGATGCTCGTAACAACTTGAGCCAAAATCAATCACTTTAATACCACTTCTACCCTGTTGCTTCAACAGAATGTTCTCAGGTTTAAGGTCACAGTGAATGATTCTGTTTTTGTGCAAAGCATCCAAGCACTGTAAAATTGAGTGGGCAAACTTGCGAACCAAAGGTAGGCTAAAGCCCTGAAACTTGTTCTTCTTTATTAATTCATAAAGGTTCATGCTCAACAACTCAAATGTCATGCAGATATGGCTGCGGAATGTGAAGTTTTCCAACATGTGAATAACATTCATGTTGTTATCCTTATCTTGTTTCCGGAGATGTTCTAGGATCTTAATTTCTTCCGCAGCCTGGCGGTGGAAACGTTTTTCATTTCTCACCATTTTTAGTGCCACATGCTGATGCATCTTGTGATCATAGGCCTTCACCACCTGCCCAAAACTTCCTTTCCCTATAACTTTCAGGACTTCATACCTGTATGCAATATGATCATGGGGTACTTGTATGTAAGACCCTTGGTCATCGTCATACCCGCAGTTGTTTGAACCACCAATCACACCTTGCCGCTTCTTTGCATTTGGACCCAAGAAGTATATTTCAGGGTAGCTAAAAATCTCGTGATGCTCAAAAGATGTTAGTTTTTGCATGTATTGCTTCATTGCCTGCTCTGGTGTGATAACAGAGGCTTTCACCTTCCCTGTTCCATCTGTAGATTTTAAAGAGCTGGAGCTCCCTTGTCGCCTGTGAGCACTCTCTGACTGTCTGTCCTGAACCACTGGCAATCCAGATTTGCCTAGCGTTGTAAGTCCGTTTGGCTGTGTTGTCAGAACCGTCCTCTTGTTACTATTATCTTCAAAGAGCTGCTGAACCTGGATTTGTCCATGGCTACCAACATGGAGATGCTCATTCATTGTGTGCTTACCGCCTCCAACCTAAAATTGAAAATAAATACATACCCAGTTAACAAGAAAGCCATGAACTCCATGCTTCAACATTCATTCTCCAACCCTCTATTCTGTCTAAATCACCTCAAAACAAAGTGTTTTCTTAGAAGTCAATTGTTAGAGATAACCTAAAAAATACAGCACATATACTGTGACACTGCCGGATGTTATTAAATTTCCTGATTCTTGTTCCTTGAATGCTATTTTCATGACTCTCCAAAACGTCTGCAACAAGGCAATCACAAACATGCTACCATGAGAAGCTAACAATTTCTCTAAGGAATCTTCAAGGCAGAACTTCTGTAACATCCAAGATGCACGCTTGAGGGACGTCAGACTTTATAGAAAATAGCAGCAGTTTTACAGATGCTGGAAATCAATATATAATGCCTGCTAGAACTCATACGGCTAAGGCTTTCCTAGTCACCTGTTCTCAGAAATCAAGATTTTAACTTGCTCCTGAATTTGCTGTGTATCAAAAGGTCCAGATACATTTTTAAGCAGTAAGGAATGTGCTGTGACATGCACAAAGAGGAAAAGAACCCACACATT
This sequence comes from Amblyornis subalaris, assembly GCA_018881555.1. Classification (NCBI taxonomy): domain Eukaryota; kingdom Metazoa; phylum Chordata; class Aves; order Passeriformes; family Ptilonorhynchidae; genus Amblyornis; species Amblyornis subalaris. The sequence continues at coordinate 2,696,587 of JACAXG010000083.1, forward strand.
TCTTAAGTTCAAGAACATCACTTACTGCTTGCAATTGAGACCGTCACGATTCAGCAAAACAATCCAATCAATGAAGAATAAGCATATCCTTTAGCACTTTCCCAAACCAGTCTAACAATAACTTTTAACCAAAATGAGATTTGGGGCCTGATGCAGACTTGAGTAGAATGAAAATCTTTGCCTTGAGGAACATACAAGTAACTTTATATTAAAGGAATGGGAAAATAAGCACTAATTGATTTTAGAAATTACATTTTTTTTCTTGACAGTGCTTACATGGGAATAAACAGCAACATTCACCATTTTCAAGCAAACAAAGAGCAAAGTACTGGGGTGTGAAAACTATTGCTCTAAACCTGTTATTCTTGAGAACAAACAAGAAATTTACAAGCAGACTTGCCACTAAAATAGCTGTCCTTAGAATTCCTCATTTGCTCTAAAGTAGAGGATAATTAGTTTGTCTTCTGCCTGGTCTTACACAAATGTGGGAAGAATTCCCCTGCTGTCTCTCCAGCTGATTCACCAGTCTTAATATTTATGTCAAATTACTAACGAAAAGTTCACTGATACTGTCAGACAGATGATCAAGCCAGGGTTGAGAGCACTTTTCATCTAAACCTTATTTTTTCTAGGCAGCTAAGGATAACACATTCCCTGTTCACTTAAGGTTGCTGAAATGAAATCAGAAGATGACAGCTGTGCGCTATGATATGAGGCAATGAAATTTGTGCTGCAACAGAAGTGCTTCCTAATGAGTAAACCCAGACATGTAAGGCAGACTCAAGTATACTTTGTGCTTCTGTTAAGGCATCAGTCTGATACAGAAGCAGCATGTTTTTGTAAATTCAGTAACTTGTTCCCAAAGAATTGCCAGCTGGACAGCAGCTTCACCTTTGGACAGTGTTTTGAAATTTGCAGCTCTGAAACTCACATAATGTAAGAACAAGGGCTCTCAGGGACTGCCTTCTGCCAAGTTCACTACTCTTCTGGTTCCATTTTGACTCATGTTGAATAACTGGTTCATTTCTTGACTCATGTTGAATAACTGGTTCATTCATCATTACAGTTTGACTGTGTATATTTGCAGAGAAATTTAGGCTCACACTATCGAATTTGATCAATCTCATAGAAAGCATTACCACACAATCACAATTCAGAGCAAAGATGTTTGTAACATTTAAGCACAGTGAAGATATACAGGAAATCAACAATAACTCCCTTCCTAGTTTGATGTCTCAAAAGCACCAGAAATTAAATCATTACAAGGACTTAATGAGGTTGTCATGTCTACAGGCAATTCCTTCAGGTCAAGTTTGAGGTATGCTGCAGTACCAGTTTCCTGAAGGTTGCCCTGATCTTCTATATAAACAGCAGTTACTGCAAAGAAAAAAAACATCATTCCCAAGAGCTGCTAAATCACCCATCTCAGAAGAACCAGATCTAGTTAGTAAGATTTGTCATAGATTCAGCACATGCAGCACTGCAGAACTGTGCAAGAAAGGTATAATGAAGCAGCAGAGTAACCATACAATTCCGAAGACTCAACCTAGGAAATTACAGGTACAAAAATTTCTTCTCCAACACTAGTTGAACAACAAAGCACAGCATATCTGACAAACTTGGAGCAGACAATACTAATGCAGACACTGAGGAAGAAAGAGTACAGCTGAGAAAACCATCTTTAAGAATTTCTTAACCCAAGTACTCATTGCCACAGCTCACATCTTGAATTAATTTTTTTTTTCTCGAGTCACCTGTTTTCACACYTAACTATTTTCAACCCTTCCTAAGCATTGCTTGCTTCAATATATGTACCGAGAAGTTCTTCAGGGCTTTGAAAAAACCCCATACATTTATTCCCTCTCAACAGGGACCAAAAAGTTCTTATTTTCTAAAAGTGTGTTTCTGAACATATTCTGAAGTGTAAACCATGTAGCTCTGCCTCCTGCATCTTCAGACAGATTCATGGTTTCTCTTGCTGTTGATGGGTTGGCTTTTTTTTTTCCCAAGCAGCAGAACGAAGTAACCAGCATTATTCCAACTTCAACCCAAATCCAAAGTGACTGGTTTTGCCAGTTTCAGTCAGCTGCTGCTTGGGAATGGAAATGCACATGCAGATAGTAGCACTGGGGTTTTTTATGGAAGAAAATACACCACATTATCACAGGCTCTATTCCAAAAGCTGTGGGGGAGAAGAGAGCTCACTCTTCTTTCAAAGAAGCCCGACAGGAGTTTTAGAGCTATCAAACACAACACAACCACAAAGTCAATATGAAAAATGGACTTTCCTCATCTCAGAGTACTTGCCTGCSCAAGTATCACCATGTTGTTTTCTATTTCCAACCTGGATGAGGATTGGATTTGCACCAGTCCTTTGCTCTGCCTATCTACTTCTGGCTACTCGGTGTCTGGGTTTGCTGTCAAGTTCAGGCCTGCACTCCTCACAAGCTCCACAGGCTTCACCAGCGCCACTGTACGTTCCTGAACCACAACTAATGTGCTTGGGAAGCTACAAAAGACTACAGCCTTCTTAAGTCCGGTACCAAACTGTTCTCAGTAAACAGAAGCTCCATCAGCCTTTCAACCAAAACCGTAAGCCTGAGAGGTCTACAGCATGTCTCCATTTTGCTTCTGCAGATGGACCTGTAAATTTCAGAACCAACAACCTACACAATCAATCACCTGCATGCACTTATGGAGCTTACTTATTATATATCGTATTGTCTGTGCTCAAACCCATCCACACCTTCTAAGATTTGCATATTTTTATAGCACACATAATCAAAAACTTACTGTTGTAAGCCTATAAAATACATTGAAATAACAGGGGAGCTTGAACTCATCTTCCTGAATCTTCTGGCAACACCAAATACGTAACAGCAAATGTTACAATGGGGTGTTTCTCTCCTCACTCAGTAGTTTTCCACAACTTCAAAATCACCATTAAGATTTTACTGTTACTTTGTTATGTTCAGTTTATGGAAGTTGATGACTATGCTGAAAATATTCACCTAATCTTTGAAGTAGATACCCCAAGCAAAACAAAACAAAACTACACCCTAAAATATAATCACTCAATAAATAAAAAAGCAACAGAACTTTAACTTGGAGGTGGTATTATTTGGGATTTGTTTTGTTTTGCCTTCACAAATGGATTTAGGAACAGAAGTAGAACAGAAGCAGAACTTACTATACTTAAGATACAGACCTGTAACAACATAGAAGCAGCATAGAGATGAGTCCACCCTGCTAACAAGGTGGCAAACCCATTTACAATTTCTTTGCAGTAACACTCATCCAGTGCATTGGTCTGTTTCAAGACCTTTTTACAAGACTATCATTATAGAATTGAACCCCACGGGAGCATATACCTCTTCTTAACTTTATCTTCCAAAAGCATCAAGATATTATGTAATTGTATCATATTCCATCTTTGTAACAGTCACTTCGTGTGATTATTAGCACCCTATAAAACTATCYAAGACAGACACACGATTCAGCTATATATTCTCATTTTATTTTGAGCAAAACCACAGAAAAAAGATTTTGCTGTCAATCAGAATCTAAAAAGGTTTATAAAATGAATCTTAATAATAAAGCAATCATGATGGGCTGCTGATATACTGCACAGGAATAAGATGTCATTATCTGCTATTACTTTGCATAGATGAGTACAAAGGGAGAAACAGTGTTCTAAAGTAGTAACTTAATTAAAGAATAATTGTTATACTATATATCCCTTTCTTTACAGCATTTTTGGGCGTGCCAGTTTCAGCCCTACTGTGTCTTAACACACCAGAGGCATATGGTATCAGGTGAAGCATGCTTCACTGCCTATTTTGTTGACTACAAAACAAAAGCCTGAGCAAATGTACAAATGGCCTTCTTTTTCCTTGATAAACTAATTCAACAGCATTCCCCTGTTCATAACCTAAAACACTTGCTAATTAGTACGATGATAATAATGCTGGATTATCCCTAACGGTTTTATCGTGAGTATGGGTTTTATACACCAAAAAAGACTAAGCCCCTGTTGAGCTTATGGCTCAACAACAGCTGTAGAAAGAACACACCATTCGGATTTTTTGCTGCTGTTGTATCTGGTCCAGATAACCTTTTTTTTTTTAGAAGTTAACTTTAACTTTATTCAGCAAATATTTTCACAGACTGAAGTATGCCTTAAAAGTGATACAAATTCTTAAACTTTTTTCATCCTGTTAGGGTTGCAGTGAGTTTGAATACTTCTGGGACACCCTGCATTTATTACACACGATGAAATCCAAAAGGACAGTCAATGCACACTAAACTGAACCCCTTGGGCAAGCTGAACTACGCACATGTGAGAGATGTGCCCAGAAGTACTGCAGTCCCCACAGCACCACAGTCACTAATTGCTGGAACCCAAATTTCACAGCCCGCCCCCATAGCCCTTGAAAGTTAAGATAGCTTCATATTCCCCCTAGATACAAATTTTATATAGAGGAAGAAACATCCAAAGAAAACTAGATATAGTAAAATCCAGATCATGACTGCATAGTTACTTCCACTCAAATGTGACAGCATTTCTGTGGCAATTTAATACATGAATACACCACAATAGGAAGGTATTTGCTTTGGTTTCGCCTGCTTTAAAGCAGATGCCCACAGTAAAAACTGGAAGCATATGACCTACCAGATCTTCATGTTAACAGAGTCCAGGAGTCTCTGCTCCAGAATAATATAAGTCAATTAAAAAAAATTAAATTAAAAAAAATCAAGACTAAGACTGAATGACTGATGCAAAAGTATATGGATAAGCATTCAACCCTGGTGGCAAAAGAAAATAGGCTTGCTGTCGAGAAATCTTAGAAAGGGCTTGAAGGAGGGAGGGCACTGAATCATGCATTGTAAATGGGTTGTTGTTACAGTACTAGACAGTAGGATAAAAACATTAATACTGCTTTACTGCAAGAGAAACAGGAATACTGCAGAATGTAGGGATACGTGCCAAGTAAGRAAGAACAGAGATGGAGGTAGGAAGAGGACATAGACAAGAGTCTGGGAGAGGGACTCACAGATGGATTGGGATTTACACAAGCAGAGCAGCAGGCAAGCAAGATAATCTCTACCACAGCATGTCAAGTGGATGTAAGAACACTGTAATGAAATAGGAGAGACTGAATGGAAAAAGGTTCCAATCATCAAGGCAAGAACGCAGGGCTTCAAAAGAGAAAGGAATGACTTTGGAGAGGACAAGGGGTTGGAAATAGGTTCATCTTTTCCACCATGAAGCAAAAAAGACAGCCAGGGATGGAAGCAGACACAAATTAGCCTAGGATGAAGCCACATTTAAAAAAAAAATAAACAAAACCTTTCCCTGGTACAACACACAACCCCGCCTGCTTAGCAACAAAGGCTGCTGTGCTTGCAAAGACTGCAGCCAAAACCTCTGTCCTGCTTTATGAAGCTCGTGTAAAACAGCATCTCTCCCCCTTCTACCTGTGCTGTTTATAATCTACCAAACAAGGAAATTTCACTTGAAAGTAGGAGATCACAGTTCCACCAGAGGCTGGATCACACAAGCAAGGAATATGACAGGTAGTGGATTTCTTCTCTGTTTGAATTAAAAGAAAAACCTTTTAGCTTAAATAAAACATAACTTCAATCTCAGTTTCTCTCACAACTAGTATACATACCATGCATACACTTATATCTAAGCACCAGCAGTTCACCCACTTAAGCACACTATACCTCCTGAAAGTTTGAAACACAAATACTCTATTTTCAGCTATTACAGAAGTCACATAGATACAACAGAGATGAAAACAGAATGAGCAAATGAACACAAAGAAGGAAAATAATTTCAGAAAACTGAAAGGATCCATTTCAAATAGGTCTGATTGGAGAAAGTGGTGGGATGCAAAACCAATGGTTTCAATCTGTCAGTGTYAGCTGAGGTCAGTAGGCCTAAGTTTACAGTAAGATCGCATAACAGATACTGTCCTTTTTTTTTTTTCCCCAGGTTAAAATCCAGCATTCTGATGTCATATCTGATTCTTACCACAAAAAGTTATGTTAGCCAACCACAAAATAACCACCTACAAAATTCAGCAAGGCAGTCTGAGGTATTTCTGTAATAGCACCCAAGGCTAAATAAAAACTGGCTCTTTATCACAAAGGCAGAATTTGGAACAGTCAGAATCTACAGAGACACGATGCACAGCCATATAATGCTCGATCATTCCTGCATGCTTCCTTAAGTACACATGTATATATGCTACATATAAACATATGCATACATACACAATCATATACTTATAAAAATACTTGGAACACAGAAATGTAACACTTGAACACCCCTTGAATGCTTTTATAAAGACTTCATCTTTACATATATATCTATTTATGCACAGACCCTCTATGTAATACACATACACAAAAATCTTTGCATAAAAATACTAAAACTTTGTACTTCCAAAATTAGTAAGTAGTCACAGATAAATAGCTGGACCACCACACTTTCACAAATCCTAAATTGTCTGGGCTCTGTTACATGTGAGCCCCTGGTATTTGTGGGCCCTACTGTAAATGCACTTTCATGATCGGGGTCCAGGCTGTTTGTACTGCATTCCTTCTTTTATGATTTTATTAAAAAAAAAACCCTAAGCTGTTGCCCCAACTCTAAAATCAAGCAGCACTTAACTGGTACTCAAATGTGAAAAAATTGGCCTTTTTTACTAATGAACAATTCAGACATATACCCTAACTACATAAATATACAATGATGTAGATCTCAAGTATGCAGCTCCACCTTAAATTTGCAGAATACTTTTCATTCCTTTTGAGAATATCCTACAAATACTGATTTTTGTTTAATTTAAGCCAATTCTCTCTATAAATGGATTTGATTAAGATGTTTTAACCATGAGGCTACATGAAAAGTCACTGAAACACTAATATCTAAATGCACAGTTTCACATTACCCTAGCCCATAATCACATTACCATTTAAAGCTCCGCCATATGTTTACTAAGACAGTATGTGAGCATCCACGAAGAACTCATTAATTCTATGAAAAGTATGGCATCAATGCCTTTCAGGGTCAGTATGAAATCTTTCAGAATTTAAAAGGAAATGTATGCAATAAAAATTTCAGATATTTAGTGTTAACATGACAGTATATAGACCCCTCTCTCTACTCTATCATGCCTTCAGCATAGAGATACCTCCTCTTATCCATATATAGTGGCATAGTTGGGAAGTTTCATTCCTAGTAGATTAACTAGGAGTGGGAGATAATGTGAGATATCACAGAACCGGAAAATAACATCCTTTTCATGCCATCAGAGGTTATTTCTTTATAGGTAAACTACTGCAGCAATAAAGGCAGATTCATCCAATCGCTGTCCCTGAGCACAGTGATAGCTATTTCTAGGAAAGACTGCGATCGGCCTGAGCTAATCAGACATATAAAGGGGAGAGTAGCCTTCATTTTTCTCCACAGTTCATACGACACTTTAATCAGAGTGACTAACCTCATCTCAAAAAATGCATTTACCAGAACATCTCCTGTATGCGAGTGTTAAAGACCGAATTTGTCACTGAAAATGTGACACAAAACCAGACTGAAGGGGGGGGGGGGGAGCTAGGGAGGGAGAAAGCGGCGTGTGCAGTGGCAGAGTCACAGCCTCACAACAAGCATGCACATTTCATCGGAGCCTGCAGAAATTAAATGCGCTTTGCTTCAGCACCACTCGCCTCGGGGGCCCCATGCGCGCTCGGTCCCGTCCCGGGGGAAACCCGGCGAGCGGAGTAGACGCTGCGAGACCCCGGGGCCGGACGCCCCTTCCCCGCATCCCGTCCACCCCCTCCCCGTGCCCGGGCTCACCGTGTGGGAAGCGTTGCTGGCCCTGAGCGGCGGCAATGCGAGGGGCGACGGCSGGCCGGTCCCAGCTCCTGCCCGGGAGACTCCGGCTCCGGTGCCCGGGGAAGATGGCAGCGGGCGGCCGCTGTCCCCTGCCCTGCCTGCGGAGAGCAGAGGGGTGAGCGCGGCGGGCAGCGGCGGCCCCTCGGGCAGCGAGGCCGTCGGGGCGGCGGCGGCCCCAGCGCTCGGCCGGCACCGCCGCCCGTCTTGCTTCGGGCAGAAGCCATTAAAAGCTAATCACCACCGCGGCGCACACACGCACCGATCCGGCTAATAGCGCGGGCGGGCCGCGCTCGCCCGGCTAAACCCTTCATCCGAGATTAACCCGCCACCGGCAGGCGCCTAACCGGGAGAACGAGCCGGCTCTGCTCCGCGCACGCCTCGGGGCTGGACGGCTGCCCGCGCCCCCCCTCCCCTCCCCTCCCCCTGAGCCGTCTGGCCGGGCAAAATCCCGGCGCCGCCGGGGACCCGCCAGGAGTTCACAAGTCTGCCGCGGGAAGCGGCGGCGAGCACCGCTGCCCCTTGTCAAACGCAGCCGCTCAGGCACCGGCGGCGATCCCCCGTTCTCCCTGGGTCGTTTCGCTATGTGATTTCTCTCGGGTCCTCTCACCCCGCCCCGCTCCCCCGAGACAAACTCGCCATCCCGCACAACAGCGGCTCGCCGGAGCCCAGCGCGCAGCCCCCGACGGCCCCCCGGGGCCCGGCTGCCGCGGGGGAAGGGTGGATCATTGTTCGATACACACGGCACCTCTGCGGCGGCGGCCGCGGGGCGCCCGGACCCTCCCGCCTCCGTCCCCCCTCCGCCGGGCCTCCGCAGCCAGGCCCAGCGGTGGCGATCGCGGCGGCCCTCGTTCGCTCTCCTTACCGGCTGGGTAGGCAGCACCAGCGGCGGCGCTAGCTGAGGGTTTTCTGGTTAACATGGCCGCTGGAGAGGAGGGAGAGGAAAAGGCATGTCAGGGTGGCTCTCCTCCGCTGCTCCTCGGCCTCTCCTGGCGGCGTCTGCCTCTCTTCTCCGATCAGCTACACCCAGACCCAGACACGTCCTGCGCTGCATCCCCCTGGCCCCGGGCCGGCCGGACAGACCCTCCAACGGCCCGCCGTCGCCTCCCGCCGCAGCCGCAGCAGCAGCAGCAGCAGCCGCCGCGCCGCCGCCGCAGCCCCCGGCCCAAGCTCATCACCTCCCCGCCCCCGCCCCGGTCGCCCCGGTCGCCTCGCACGGAGGAGGGGGCAGCAGCAGGCGGCCGGACAGGACCCTCCTCCTCTCGCGGCGGAGCGGGGACAAACAGCGCACAGGATCGGCAGTCCCCGCCCCGTCGGCCGCGTGCCCTTCTTCCGTCCCTCCCCGCCGCTCCCTCCTGCTCCCTACCGCTCCGCCGCCGCGAAGGCGGCGCGGCCCGCGGCTCCCCCCGGGCGCCGCACGTCCACCCGCCCGCCCGCCGCACAACGGCCGCGCCGCCCGCGCGCCCCCTCCCGCACAACGGCCGCGCCGCCCAGGGCGCGGGGCGAGAGCGCGCCCGGCCGTTGGACACCCCGGCGGCACAGCCATGTTGGCCCTGGGCCGGGCTGGGCTGGGCTGGGCCGGCTCGGGCACAGGGACGGGCTCCGGCCGCCCGGTCAGTCCCCGCCCTGACAGCGCCCCTGTGCGCGATGGGGAGGGGGCGATGCTCGCGGGGAAATCGGCGTGTGTGGGAATCGTATGTAGGGGCAGAGGAGCCGGGGGATCGCGAGGTCCTCAGGCAGCGGCAGCGGGGACCACCCTTGTCAGACCGGAAAGACAAAGGTGGTCCCGTGGGACGAAGGATAAATAACTTGAAATGCGTAGTGGGATGAAAACTTAAAAAAAAAAAAAAGGCAGTTAGGGAAAACAAGTTTTTGGGATTACCCTGGAGGCGTAAGTGCCTCAGCCTACGATGAGAGTGCGAGGGGCGTTATTGGCATTGTTTTCCAAACTGCACGACGTGCTTCGAGGAGTACAATGCTTTGAATTCCTGGTTTGTCGGTATGAACGTCATTACAGCCAGAAATAGAAGACTAAAGATTTGCCCCACTTGGGACAGCATTGAAATGAACTGTCCTACCTGTGCTCAACCCTTTTTGAAGTCCGTACAGACCTCGCAGGTTTTCTTTTTTGAAACAGCTGGTAAATGTGTAGACAGACCTCCCTTCATCGCCTTCCACAGAAAGCACAGACAAATTAATCTCTCCTTTTGCTATGCCTAAGCAAAAAAAAAAAAAAAAAAAAATCCATTCTTTTGCCTCTTCCAGTGCCACACATACATGCGTAAGCAAAGACATTTCCTCTACTGGTACAAAGAAATAAACAATTTCCCTAACCCCTCCTGTCATGCAGAGAAAACAATCATACCTTCTCCCGCCCACACCCACCTAATCTTTTCCCTTCACTGTAGCTGAAAGCAAGCTTTGTCTTCCTCAATATCCCCACAGATGTCCACAGGCACTCCCAATGTCCCTTCCCATTGGCTGCCAGGTCTATAAATGCTGTTTTCTGATTACTTCCTGTATTTTCTCATCATTTTCACAAGCAGCGCATACACATCAAAGGTACCTGAATATCAAACGCTGTGATAACATTAGTCTTCTGAGATACCTTAAAAGTTTCAGGGATGGCACAAAGAAAAAAAAAGATACTTTTCTAGTCAATCTAGGGAGGGGAGGAGGGGAAGCTGGTTCATGCTCAGGCTGGATAAGAAAAACTGGAATTGATACCAGTTATCTTTTCATAGGGCTTACAGGAGTTTTTCATCTTAAATGATGTGTCTTTTTTGATTGTCAGTGTCACAGATGGTTTCATGGATGTTCTGGGGTTAGTTACACCTAAACATTGAGATAAGACAAAGCCCACTAAGTGTCCTGTTTCAACTCATTTCCGGTTGGGTACACCATCCACAGTATGCCTTCCACAGTTTATTCAAACACTCTTGGACTGCTATGAATGCTGTGTTAAAAATGGAGCTGGTCTTTCACATAGTAAACAGTACTTAGATTAACTCAGTGGGAACACATGACATTGGTACCTGTCTAGCTATTCCCTTTCTAAGACTGCGTTTACTGTAAGCATTAGTCTTGAATCCTGCGAGTGGCCTTGGGCCTGCTTGGATGCCTCTCTCTCTACGTCTGTTTCTCCATCTGCAACCCACCCTCCATCTGCAACCCACCCTGGTGACTGCTGTCAAGAATAGTACCTGATGGATCCTGAAGTGCAATTGAAGATAAGGACAAGCCCATCTTGATGCCTTCTGAATGCAATGCAAGAAACTTCAGTTTAAAAGCCCCTGTCATGCAGGATTTAGGTTGATAAAGAGGAGGAACATGCTAATATAATTGTAAAATACCTTGGCTGCAAATAGCAATGCCTTTAACATCTCTCTTCAAAATCATAGAGGCAGATATACAAAGAAAAGAAGAAAGCAAAGCCTAAATACTGAAAGCAAGGGTTAATTCTTTCACACCAAATCTTACATTCAGAAATCTGAACTATTTCCTGTTGAGTGGCCAAAAAACTTTCTTCTTTCTGATACTGGCCATACTGTGCATGTCGGCACTTTCCAGACCAGTGCTGCATAGGATGAGATCAACAGGCTTCAGTTCCCAGGACAGAAATAAGTGTTAGGCACCTGACAGGAGAAAGTGAATGGCACTTACACATTAGAAAGCAAAATGAATCAGGCTATTATTGATCCTTTTTCCTGCTCACTCAGCTTTTATTACCCAAAGGTGTGAGCTAACCTGTAATGATAGAAGATTAGTCTTCCCGTTCTTGCAAACAAATCCACTGAGTGTTCATGACTGACAGACTGCTTAGAATCATAGAATAGGTTAGGTTGGAGGGGACTTTTAAAGGCATCTAGTCCAACCCCCTGCAATGAACAGGGACAGTTGCAACTAGATCAGGTTCCTGAGAGACCCATCCAGTCTGACCTTGAATGTTTCCAGGGATGGAGCATGCCCACTGCTCTGGTGGCAGCAGCTGTGCCAGTGTCTCATCACCCTTGTAAAAGATCTCGTATCTGGTCTAAGTCTACCCGCTTTGAGTATAAAAACTGTACCCCTTGTCCTATGGCAACAGGTCATACCAAAAAGTTTGTCCCCATCATTCTTATAAGCCCCCTTTAAGAGTCAAAAGGCCACAATAAGGTTTCCCTAGAGCCTTTTTTTCTCCAGGCTGAACAACCTTGGCTCTCTCAGCCTGTCTTCAYGGGGGAGGTGCTCCATTCCTCTGGCCATTTTTGTGACCTTCCTCTGGACCCACTCCAACAGACCCAACATCAAAGCAGTTGTTTTTAAGAGAAATATCTGAAAACTTTATTTCCAGTTGGGTACCCAAAGAAGCCTGCTGACTGGAAAGTGACAACTTAGTGGGACACAGGCAGTAACTGGTTCTGTACCACCATGGGCACCTAAGGAAGAAGGTGAAGGGGCAGCAGTTGGRGGTGCTGGAGGGATCAGAAGGCTGCTTGCCACAGCTGTCTTGAAGAGGCTTATGTTGGTCTGTTACAGATATAATCCTCCCATGATAAACTGTACCAAGTGTTCTGGTACAAAAACTAACAACTATTTGTTAAAAATAAAGTGGCAAAATCACAACCATTAAATGACAAAATTCATCCAAAAAACCCCCAACAGAACCAGAACATTCTAGAATAAAACGTGCTGTCTGTAAAACCTTGTCTAAAAGTATTCCTGCCCACATAGTACATTAAAATGCATTATTGAAGATACTATGCTAGTACAGCGTGGAAAGATACAGAGCATGCTGTGTTTCTTGAGCCATTCAGTCAGGGCCCTTGTGACCAAGACAGATGTTAATTCTAGACAGACTTTGAGGGGTTGCTGAGGTCTGTTTTGTCAGGCTGCCTGAGGACCCAGTTCATATCTAGTTGCCCTGTTAGAGCACTGTACCTCCTTAGCAACCCCGTGAGATCTCCTATGCCAGTCCACTTACCTCTCCAGAGTGGATGCTGGTTAGGGTTTAATTAAATGGGGCTTTGGTATGTAGTTGTAGGGCGAGTGAGGCTGGCTGGTCAGTCACAAMGCATTTCTGCCACTGTGGTATTAGCAAATGTTTATGTGGTCAGACACCAGGGAATTCCTGAGAAGCCATGCGTGTCCAAAGCTGCGGTGATGACACTGTGGGGCTCCCACAGTGACGGGTGCAGTGATTGCTCAGCACCTTGCTATGCTCTATTTTCACCAGGCACAGCAAACTGTTTTGGCTGTAGATGAATGACCACTAGGTAAAGCAAATACAAGACTCCTCAAACATCATGGGTTTGGAGGACATGGCACTTCGTGACATGGTTTAGTGATAGACTTGTTAGGTTAATTGTTGGATTTCATAAACTTAAAGATCTTTCCCAACCTAAATGATTCTATGATTCTATGAAAAGTAGAAGTAAGACAAGCCTAGAACACAGAAAGTAGAAGTGTGTTTTTCTGCCACCTTTTAATCATCCCCTCATACTAAGCAGAATTTGTATGAAGGAGGATCTTTACTCATTTTCAACATCTTTTGAAAGGTTCTTGTGAAGCAGACCTTAGATGCTGAGCTGGAGACATTAAAACACTTAGAATATGTCTCACCGTTAATTAAACATGGTCTGTTGTCTCAGCCAGTAATACGTATTTTAAAAGTAAACCCTTAAGCCCAGTAAGTGGTTGCGTCAGGATTGCCTGAACACAATCAGCACCAGGTTCTCATTAATTTGTTGTGGATAATTTAGGTATGAGCACGACTGTGTACACTGTAGTGTTGTCTTTCAGCAACAGTGTAGGCACTTCAAAATACAGCAACCTACAAATGCTAGCATTGCAGATGGAAAGCACACCAGTCAGGGCTCAACTAGCTCTCGAGCTGTGTGGTACACATGTAAGGTTTGCAACTCCACCCTCTCTCTGCCATTCCCAGAAACAAAAAATCCCAGCAGAGCATCTACAACTTAGAATAAAATTGTATTTCAATGCAATGATAAAAGACGAAGTTATGTATTCAGAGCAAGAGTGCAGAGAGTTACTGCCACAAATCAACTTGCTAGTACATATTCATATTGACATGAGGGTATATGAAGCTAAACTGGCTTGCCAGGTTCAGATGTTTGTTGGCCTTCATTCCAGTGTGTGTTCTATTGAGGTTAAACTTCATTCTGTGTTCAAGGGTTCAAGAACTGCTGTGTAAGAACACATAATTCATGATTTCTATTACAGTACTCACACACAACAAAGGATGTTTTAGTGGTCAATGAGTACACTCTGAAAAGAATCTCTGAGATCCCGTAAGTCTGCAAGCATACAAATAATTTTTATTCTTCTGCTATTACAGCTATTTTGTGGGAGATTATCTCACAACATATTTGTATTTTAATGCCTTTAATGTATTTTAATGCCATTTTACTTAATATGCAAATTGCATATTAAGTAAAATGCTTTTCCTTTTTGCCAGGCAATGCCAATGTTTCTAAATTTCTGTATTATATATTTCCTATATAACTTCTGGATTCTTATAGAATTAGTATTAATTAGAACATCAGACTTATTCCTTTGTGTATACTCCCAGCATGCGTAATAGGAGGAGAAAGATTCCTGTTTCCCTGTCTCATACAGCAGAAGAAATTCTTATGGAGGTAGTGGAGGAGCAGGAATATAAAACTAATCTCAAAGAAAAAGCCTAATGCTGGCTGAATCTTTTCAGCTGGTGGCACACCCTTCTTTATGTACTGAGGAGAAAAGTGAACCTCTGGAAGAAGAAAAGAAGGAAATGATGTATATGTCCTTGGCTCTTCTTCTTCTGTGGACCCTTCCCACCATGTTGTGAAGCTCCTCCGTTCCCCCAGCTACGCAAATAAGGAAGATGTGATAATTGCAGAGACATATATTAAAACTAGTGGCTCTCATGTAACTTAAATGTTAGTCTTTGCTAAAAAGGTCCTATAAAGCAACTGTTACTGCAAGTTTAGTATGCAGATGATACTTAGGATTGCTACCAAACTGTTTCAGAGAGAAACCACAAACTTGTTAAACCTCGTGTTGTTTCTGAAGTCGGTTTCCTGTTCTAACCACCTTGAAAATCAATGTAGAAGCTCGGTGTAATCTTTTTTGCACTCATTGTGTGGGCTACTCAGTTTCAAAACCAGCTGTTCACACACGGGGTTAGTCCCAGCTGTTGAAACACTGGTAACCTTTGCTCGTCCAATTCCACATGTGAAATGAAACAGACTTAACTTTAAAGGGTTTATGGGAGTCAGCTACTCTTTGCAGCAGTGTTTCACAGAAGCTGGGATTTAATTCTGTCAGGTGCTGAGAGGTTTCAGGTCCCCTGAGTCAGGGAGCCCAATATCTCATAGGGTGCACTGAAATTGAGAAATTACATATCTCACTCACTTGTGATAAAGCTCATTAAAATCATTAAAATCACTGCCCTATGAAAGCACAAAACTGAGTCATAATTAAAAGATAATGGGTCAGAGGAACTCAGAATCCAGAAAGAACTCCGACCAAGTTCTTTTCCTCACCCACGCTTTCTCTGGACAGAATTTATTAATTAAAAAAGGAAAATGAATCATTAAGTCCCAGGGTCTGAGTGTTATGTTATTAACTACTATAATCTGCTGTCTGGATTTACATGGTGACTTTTGAGTTAAACCGTGAGCCACCTGCTGAAAAGCAAAATTAAAGCTACCTGCTGGGAAAGAGGTTTCTCATTAAAATGTAACCAAGGTTTGTTAGGGCAACAGAAAAGGAACCGACCTGATGTGCTGAATTAAACTGAGTGGGAACTGAAGGTATCAGCTATGAAGAGTTCTTCAGCTCCCTCTTTTGTAGGGTGTAAACCCTACATGGGCTTACCGTGGGAAACACAGACTGCTCCTCTTGTGTATAAAAGAAACCCCTGGCCATGTTTCCTAAGAATAGTATGGACAACATATATGGTACTTTTTCTTCTGTAATGAGCCTCCTTACCCTTCTCCATTTATTGCAGAAGTGTAAAAAAGGATTTTAAGTGAGCATGGTCAGACTGATATTTGAGTAACAAGAAGTGATGTTCAGGCATGTATTTATAGTGGGGAGGGAAAGTTAAGAGAGATCTTCTCAGTGCCTCCTTCACTACCTTACTACTTGTTCTTTGGTGTGGAAGTACCCTAAGCTGCCCAGCCTCTCATTTACACTGCTGTATGAATGCTTGGTGGATGTGTGTATTCAGGTGTGAAGAGTGGGAGAAGACTAGAAAATACGTGATGTGAAAATGAAACAGAGGATTTAATTTACCATCATTATTTGTAATCTCTTTCCAAAGGACTAAATGTGCACATTAACACGCAAATAGTTCACAATAAATTCAGAAAATTGAAACTTAAAAACATTGTATAATTTGGAAAATTAAGTAAACAAAGGAAAATTCCTGCAGATGTTCTACAGATAGAGAAAAAGAGAAAAGATGCCCAAGGGGACACTTCAGTATGTGTGCTACTTTTTCAGGAAAATGAATCTGTGTGTTTTCAAGAAGACGACACACACAGTTGCACCTGTGATGAGGATCTCAGCTTTAACTTATAGAGCAAATTTTTTTCTTAGCTAAGATTTTAATTTTAATTTGCAGAAAGGCAGATATTGCTACCTACAGATAACTCCCTATAAACAGATTTAGTTGTGTGTGAAATGGGCAACATGAACATGTGGGGCTAGGCCTAATATGTAGCTAGCTCTTAAAAGGAAATCAGATGTGGCAGAAAAAATAGCTGCCAATGTCCATTCCAGTGCTTGACAAAGTGCGCTGTGGTGTCAAAGCAGACAGAAACCACAGGTGACACAAATACCCAGGAGATTTCCCCCTGCGTGAGCTGGCCACTTCAAGAACATCTGAAGATGTTGTCTTCATATTCTTTAGAGAAAAAGAGTCACTGTCATCATGGAGTCCCCTTCTGTACAATAAAATAATGGCAAAAGCATTTGGCATTAGTTCAGTACATTGGACCTTTAGCCTCTGAATGTATGCAACAAACTACAAGCTGCTGAATCTGGAAACAGGAATTCATGACTCACTGGGTCAGAGAGACAATGTGTTATAAAGAGAAATTAAAGACAAGAAAGACTATTGCTGTGAGGTTAGACTTTGAAAGTGTCTTTTTCATGTTGCATAAAGCACAGTAATATTCTGTCTCCCCAGTCATGCAATATGCAAAGTTTTGGTGAATATTTTGAATCAGGTGAGTATTTTCAAACAGTGTTTAACTTCAGTTTGTAAAGGCTAATGATCTATTTCTGTAAAGAGAAAACACTGAAAAATGGGCAGTAATAACCCAGGAGGAAAGAAAGGAAGCAAACAAGGGTAGGAAAGATAACATGAAAAGGATTATGGAAAGCCATATATAAAAAGAAAAGAAGATGAAGCAAAGAAGCAAAACACAATCATCTTTTATTTTCTGACATTGGCTTCGTGGTAGTGTGACCTTTGCCTTATTCTGTCTCTCCATTCAGTGCTGCTTTCTCTTATGCTCACCTGTTTTAAGTCAAAGTTTTGTCTCCTTCTGGTCTTCGTTTTCTCTCCTAGTACTGTCTTTTCAGTCACTGAGGAGGCTGCAGATGGGCCACAGCTGTCTGCCACAAGTGATGCCATTACAGGGCTGTTCCCTTCCAGGAGTAAGTGGGTGAAGATTGAAGTCCTGCTGTATGCAGGGCATCAGCTAGGGAAAAGGAGAGCTGGAAGTGTGAGAGAATGACTGGACAGTATCAGTGATCTTAAGAGTGCTGAGCAAAGTTTCAGGGGGTTTTCCCTGAATGAAAATAACTCACTGCTTCTTCAGTTGCTTTCCTGAGGGCTCTGTGCTAGTCCTACCCCTTCAACTGCAGAATTTGTGTCTGGGACATTTACCCATGAGAGTTGCTGCAGGACAAGCAGGCACAGGGGAACGGGAACCCAGTGACAGCCTATGGTGACAGCCTGTTGGCAAGGGAATGGGGACCCTGATAGGCAAATTAAAAAGAAAACAAAATTGAATTTTCTGAGTAACTGATTTCCTTTGAAATGAAAGCTCTTCAGGTCAATCAATTTTTGCTAAATCCGTGTTTTGTTTTATCCTATTGTGCATTTATTTCTGGGTCCTTCCTTCCCTCCCACACAACTTAATAGATTTATCCAGTCTGCAATTGTAGGGTCGAGTTTTCCCACGTGCCGAAGTCCTCTACTTCCACTGCTATGCTTTTTGTTGGCATGGAGGACTATAAAATRTATGTTACCCTGACAGCTAGGTGTTCGTTGTTGCGATGACTCCTTCCCAATCAGCATTCTGGATAAGGTTTTCACCTTGCACTTCAATTGCTCAGTAAGGCACACCAAACTTGTCACCGTGAGAAAACCCGGATAGCAGAAGGACTCCACATTCCCGAGAAACACTTGTTGCAAAATGACAACGATTCAGAGCTTCTGAACCTGATGGCACCTCAAAACGGCATAGTCAAAGGAATGAATTCCTTAACSACTGTGTAAATAAAGATTCATTCAGACAGCAAAAATATGTCTTCTCCTTCTGGAAGTTTTAAGGGGGTGCCACAATGGTAACTGTACCTAAACTGCAGTTTCAAGAGTATATACTAAATGGTCTATTTTTGAGAAGTAACATAGGCCATATGTGATGTGAGGTTACAGCACAGGTCTAACTAAGACATCTTCAGTACCTGGGGAGTGCAACTGAATAATATATATATATATATATACCGCTGAAATGAAAGTGAAAACATTTCTTTCATAGCAAGTGCTCCTCTCTGGCTTTTAAATGAAGTAATTCAGTATTAGTATGTGCCACTAGCTTTTTCTTTCTTTTGTKTTTTTTTTTCATTTTAGAGATGAAAGTCTCCCTTGGCAAAGTGCCAGAACCACAAGAAGCAAACCAGAGGACCAGAGGCACAGAAGCTGATAGTAGGGGACCAGACTTCTCCCAAGGATAGCTGATTATCTTTATAATGTATTTTTTTAAATAATTTTTCTCTTTTGGCTTTTGGCCAAAGTTGTAGTTGCTGCCTCCAAGACATAAAATAGAAATTCCACACTGCTCCATGACTTTTCCCAAATCCCGTAAGAATGCAAAATTGGTGCATTTCATAGGGTTTTCTCATGGCATTCATTTCAAAAGAGCTTTCTCTTTTCAGACTGAAAGTTGAAGTACAAAGATGCATGCATACTGCTTCATCTATGTGCATACTTATTTTTTTAAATGGAAAGATAAGTGATCAAAATGCATTGATCCCTTGAGAAGATAMGGTTTCTGAGTAAATATTTAACCATCGTACCATTAGATGTGCTGAAACAACACCAGTTGAATATAACAGACCCTCCCTGCTCATTTTTAGGGAGTTAACAGAAGTGGAGAGGAACTTGTTTGACAAGAAGGTCATTCATAGTGGCCATCAATATCAGGCAGGACACCTGACTGCTTCATGGTCTTTACAGAGAAAGACATAAACGTTTACAAGTTTTGCTATGCAGATTATTATGGAGAGAAGAAACTTCCTCAATTTATTTTCACCTATCCTGAAAATTTGAACTCTTTGCCACTCTGGAGCAAAATCCTYCATGATCTACATGAGAGGGTAACTGAGGATCAACAGAATATCTCAACCATGAAACATGACATTCTTTGAACACATCCCCAGGAAACATTTGCTTGGGGAAAAAATACGACAGTTAACCTCGAGCAAGCAGATCTCGCAGAAGGAAGCATTTTCCTTTCCCACGTTCCCCAAGCACTGTGATGTGAAGTCTTTGAAATGACAGTAGCTGCAAAAGACAGGGGCTCAAGCAGAGAACATGCCCTAGGGACATGCTGTGTCTGCAGCAGCTGTGAGGAAGACATCAGCTTAGAAAACAGCACTCAACACAGCACCTCTGCCACATGCATCACATGGAAGTAGGCAAACCTAATTCCCAAAAAGCCAAGCCATCTACAATCAATGGACTTATTAGTAATTTGTGGAAGAATGTCTATCAGTTGTATAAATGCTGTTCATGCAACTCACTGACTAAAACAAAATTGCTTTGACCACTCATCTAAAAGTTTAAACAATCCTGACATCAGGTGCCTCACTGAACTCTGGACATCGCATGTTTGTTCTCAAACATTGCTTTTTCTTCTGAGTGTTGTATATTTTATCCAGAAAATAACACTGAGGTCCAGTTTTCTTTAAGACCAGATTTAGAATATGACAACTTGTGCTTTTGAAAGTAGACTGCTTTAGACACCTCTGGGTCTTGCTCTAGATATAAATCACCCATGCAGTATGCTTGTCAGCTTAGGCCAGACATGTCATAGAAGGGTTGGTTGGGTATGGGATTTTTTTCTTTTTTTCACCTAGATATAAGCAAACCTTAATGCAGAAATTTGAAAAACAATCAGACCGCTGTCATCTTCAGTTGAGAGAAAGAAACAGAAGCACTCTGCTTAAGTCCTTCTTTCCAATATGGCTCCTAATATGTCAAGACTGCCATTTTCTTCTTCTGAAGTGATTTTGAAGGTAATTTCTATTTTGATACAGATCCTCGAGAAGTAGACAGAACATCCTGACATTGCTTTTTTCAAAGCAGAAGAAGGACCTTTTATGAGACCGACTTATATGTACCAGACATTATGGCAAACATGGAATTCTCTCTGCCCTRAATGGGAATGCTCAGTACCAGCATGGTTCTGGTAGAGCTTTGAACAAATGTGCTCTTCATCCAGCTCTGATTAAGAAACACAACTTTGCTGTGCTGTTCTGTTCCTAGGGATATTAGAGAAGACCAACAGAATTACATTTCTACAGTCTGGGTCTGTAAAATCTGTTTCAAATCAGTGATTTGATGCTTCTTAATCATTGGTTCATAGTGCGTATTGTCAGTGCTTGCAAAGAATTTACCTTTGTATCTTTAAGGGTTGCATGTTTCCTTTAAGACTGACACTAATTTTAGCAGAGCCCTGGGCAAGAATAACATGAGTGCTGCAAGCCTGCATGGGGCTCTCTCCTCAGCAGGGCTGTGGAGAGAGCATCTTTGCACATCCATGACAAGCCCTAACCTTTCCTCCCACCCTCAGCTGTCTATGACTTTGCCCCCTCAGGCTATAATTGCCCCATCTTTTCATTTTCGAGGCTTTGCAGACTTTGATGCTGTTACCGACAGTGCTGGAAGCCAGGAGCAGGGGAAGGATGTGGTAAGGAGGAACRATGTGTTGAGATAGAGAGGGAAATTAGGGAATTCAGTATTTGACATGGCCTGTCAGTATCAAGTAGGTACACAACGTAGATAGGGAGGTGTGGACTGAAGGGATAGGTGGAAATGCTTGTGGAGCAGAGCTCTGGGAAGATGGATCTCTTTGTGAATAAATAGACTGCATACCATAGTTAAGGTTTCCTATTCTATTTAGTAATACCAAAGAATCTTTGTCAGTTCCTGAAGACTTTTTCACAACATATTGGGTACCCTTTACATATGCAATATGAAAGAATCTGGCAAGCACAAGCAAGTTCGTCAGAAGGGAATTATTACCTCATGGAAGAATGCATTGATACCCTAAACACAGCAAGCTGTGAGAATGGGTCAGTAAGCCTCATTCTCACTTTTGGTGTGAAGGAAACAAACTACTTGGATCTCCAGGAATCTCCAGTCACACACGAATGACACAAAAAGTTGACAGCTCTATTTGGTAATTTAGATCCTAGGTTTTGTCTTTCTAACCCATCTGTCAAAAAGCTACAAAAGCCACACATCTAACTAGATGGTAAAGTGGGAGCAGTTATAGCTGTAGACAAGAATTAGTCAAGTTTGTGCTACCTGGTGACTTTGATCTCCTTTCTGTTACCTGTTCTTTCACCTTGCAAGGTTTCCTAATCAATGCTATTTTATCAGAGTCTTGTCCTTGTTCTGTATTTGAAAATCAACTGAGATATCCTTCATGTAACCAATCTATCAGCCAGATCTAGATCAACCATTCTATTTTCAACCCACGGGCATTTTTCTTGTTAGACAGCTTCTGAATCTAGACTGTCTCTTCGAAGTTCACCTTATACAACAGCATCTGAATGGCAAGCAAGAGAAAAGGATATAAGAAAATGTAGCTATTATCAGAAATTGAGACAACTGCAAAAGTGGGTCAAGAGAGTATTCTACAGCAGAAGCTCTAAATCTATGAAATGGGTCAAAATGTAAATTAACCTAGCACTCTCAGCATCTACCCGGGACAAGTGCCCACCAGCACACGGATTTCAAAGCCGTTTCAACATGCAGATTCATAGACTTTGAGTTCAGATGGCTCTATGGTGATCACCGGCTCTGAAGTCCTGTGTAATACATGCCCTAGGACTTACTAATCCTTCTTTAGACCCCACATCAGTACTGGAAATAGAGGATATATTAAAAAAAAAAAAATCAATCATATTCCCAGTGGTAGAGAATTCATCGTAAGCCCTGTGTGTTGAACTTCAATAACTATCCCCRTTGTTAAAAGACTTTGATTTTATTTCTGGTCTGAATTTGCTTAGCTTCAACTTCCAGCGATTAGTTCTTGTCTGAAGCATTTTATGCCTGACTTGAGTGCCCTCTGTTACCAAATTTCAGCTCCACATCTAGATTATCAAAGGCTTCTCTTGCATTCACGTTGCATATCATTTTTGTGGGATCAGTAGACAAAGCAAGATTTATTACATATATATTCAATAAAAATAATAAATATTTCAAGACCAATTAATAAAATATTACAGGATATATGCATTTTTTTCAGAATGAATGTTAACAGTCCTAACTCCTCAATGGCACAGGTCAGATTTGACTTGCTGATGATAATTTGTATTGTGATTCCTACTCTGTAAAGCAACCTAACATTCTTTCTATTCATTGCAACAATCGGGTTTTTTTGATTCTTGAGAAAAATGACATAAGCTAAAAATGCAAAAACCACAAGTCATAAAACTCATAAATTTTTCTGCCTGCTAGATTATATTTCACCATCCAAACCAGAAAATAAATATGTAACTGAGAAAGTAACAAGAGATACAAATCTTGCCTCCCAGAGATATTAGCCATTTAGTTCTGAGCATAATCTCATTTATTTTTGTAACCCTTAATTTGATTTCAAAAGAAATGTATGATACTGTAGCAAATTTCATCCTGATACCAAAGCTGATTTACCTTGCCTTTACATGTAGCATCACGTAGCTGGAAAAGATTATTTTATTTGGATAGAGTTATGGCAAAAGTGCTCATTATATTCTGCATGCGTACAGGGTGTTTTCCCTGCAACTTAGAATCAATTAATTTCATTCTGTGCCTCGCTTTTTTCAGGTCTGATCCTATTTCATTTTATTCTCTCTGATGACAGAAACATTGGAAGTTTTAGACACTACATTAAAAAACTCTCAGGCAAGTGAAATAAAATCCTTGTTTGTACAAAATAAAGTTATTTGTTTAGTATCTATTTTGTATTTATATTTCATATACCACAGTCAGACCAAAAAGATGTTGAGAGTAAAGATGTAAAATGTGATGTACTTGATATAACTATGTAACTGGATGATGTACATTCAAAAAATTCCAGTCAATGAGAGGAAATCAAATCTTTCCAAAGAACACATAAACAACACAAGCATCTTTCCAACACCAGAACATAAATCATGTACTGCCTTTAAGTACTACGTAAAGTGTTATGGTTTTGTTTTCCTTTGCTTCTAGAAAATCTTACATAATACTGAGGTAGTTTTAGGTAAACAAAAGTACCAGAATACAAGAAAACCATTTTTTCTGTAGGTTCACACAAACTAAGAACAATCAAAAGCAGCAGGAGCAAGAAAAATAGAGAAAGTCTACCGTCCCCTCCATGTTTCCAAAAGCTTTTTTAATGCAGAATAAAAGAAGTGTGAAATTCAAAACCAAGTGCTTAACAGGTGAAAAATAGATTAACATACCAAGATTGCTTGCCAGTGTTTGTGGACATGCATGGGACCAGACGAGGTACATTGAGACTACTTCATGTGACTTCACACAACCATGGCAGTGAGAAGGAACTCACAGAGCCTATAACCATTATTTATTGCCTTATTGAGACCTCTTGTCACAGCCAGAAGAGAGATTAATATCAATGGGAGTTAGGCTTGCAAGTATCCACAGGTATATTGGGAAACATGAATTGAAATAAGATATGTGTCTTGGAGTGACTTTATGATGCTATATCGCCTATCGCCTGCTATATGCCAAAATATGAACTCTGTGCCTTTTAGCTGGGTTGAGAAGCCAGGCGCTGTGTTTGTACTTCTTCAAGSACATACACATTCTTCTGCTTCGGCAGCTGAAGGTGAAAGGAACACTTTTACTCTTTTTTCTAGCCAGCTCTCTCTGAGAGTTAAAAACTTACTTTTTSCTTTTTTTTTCCCGGCTAGTCTGCTAGCCTTGGATCTGTGGTTTTTTTCTCCTTCTTCCGTTGGACAGATAACTGAACTCCATTCTACATATCATCACCAGGAGGCCTACACCATCCTGGGCATGGAGGGGGGCCAACATCATACCCTAGCAGCCCTGTAGAGACAGAGTAGAGCTACACCCAGGAAAGGACTCTGAATTCATCCAGGTTTCTTCACCACAAGAGGTTTATTATCTAACATTATTCATTGTTTTTCTTCCCTTCCCCTGGTGCCTGCATTGCATCCCCCAGCACCCTCGTTTGTTAAATAAACAGGTTTTTTCACTTTCCTCCGAGAAATTCCTAGGGTGGGGGAAAGGGAGTTTTTGAACCCTGTCATTTGCAGAGGAGACTCCTCTAGTCTTCCTCCTAAGTTTGTCCAAACCGAGACAATATGTGAAGAAGAGAAATAAATGTGTGCATTGCAAAGCATTTCAGATCAGGTAGTTACAAATTAGTAATGTGGTGTTGGCTATTCAGGCATTTACTGGGAAATAAAGGAAAGCAACAGTCTCCTGATTGCTCAGGCCTCTCCCTGTCAATAAGCCAGCCATCAGCAGACTCCCAGATCCAGAAAGGCACCATGGTCTGTTTGGTTTCCAGAGCCTCTCACACCTTGGAGTAAGGCTGAGAAGAGGAACGGAGCACAATGCATGCTAACACACCAAGAGGGCACTTGTTGCATGAGAAAAAGATCCAGAGGTCTCCTGAGAGAGTCTCACACTTTTCCTTAGAGTGTCTGAGTGCTTCTGATTGAGCTTGACCAGGTCTATCCAGGCTTGGCAGGGGCATAGGGGAGGGCTGTTTAGCCCTCAGGAGGCCCTAGAGGCATTCTGGCAGATGGGCACAGAAACTCCCATGGTCATGGGCTCTGATAGTTGATATTCAGGTAAAAATTATATTCTGTGCTTCTGTCATTYTGTCTGTTGGAGATGGGTAGGAAGACCAGAAGTTCTGCTTATCATTTGGGTTAGTCCTTGGGGCTTTGGCCCAGCACACTTGTAAATCATCAATGGAAGAAGTAAATAAAGTGTGGTCCTAAGATTAGAGAATTATAGGATAGACATGAGAATATTGTGCTTCTAAATGAAGAGGATCATGAGGGCACACTATTGATAGCAGTGACTACCAAGGAGATCACTTCCATTTGATGCATTATTAAATTTGTTTAATATCTAGAAACTAGCCATACAAAAGTAAAATGTGCCTGATTAAGCTATCACAGATACATATACAGCAATGATGGTTCAGCTTCAGGCTGTCTATCAAATCACAAGTTTTTTCTCGTAAGTGTTGATTATGGAATTTCTTTTTCCTTGGATCTTCTGGTGCCAAAGTCTGTCAAGGTCAATCAGCACAAAGTGGCACTGCTTGAAGAACCAGCACGACTGACCAGAGCATGGCAGTAGTATGTTTGCCACTGGTTGAATAATTAGAGAAATTAGTTCTTTAGTTCTTTAAAACAAAAATATTTGGCACTACTTAGTATAAAAACTTGGGTACAGGCAAAATTCAGCTTTGTGGCTTTATGCAGCAACTTTCTGGGGATGTCACAGTTACAGGCTATTGTGGACACCATCGATTGTAAATCATGTTCTCTCCAGATTCTTCTTCAGGAAATAATTTTATTTTGATTGTTTCTGTGTTGTTGAGCAACAATGTAAGCTTTTGCGTAGAATATATCCTGTATCTTCCTGGTACAGAGGTGGGAGAGCTGGAGTCTCTCTGCCAACATTAGCCATCTTAAAGTTTGGTTCCCAGTATAAATTAACCTTTTACTTTTCTTCTCTTATCAAGAAAGAGGTATGGACACGTCTAGAGGACCTCACCAGCACCTGTGGTTTTTTTCATTTAAGTATTTGTTTAAAAGTGTCTGGCTCTGCAAGTATAATGAATCAGGAACTTCCAAACAGCAGTTTGAAGGAAAAGATTGGTTTAATTTTGTTTAGGAAAGAAGTATCTTCTTCTTGAGCTTCATGGGTGACCATATAAAATAGAGTCTGCAAATCAAAAGTGTTTCCAAATATAGCTCTGCTGTTGACTTGGAGGAAGGGTGTAACACTAGAAAATGGCACTGCTTCTATTACAATATGGATGACATAGAGAAATGTTTTCCAGATGAAAAGGCAGCAGTTCTTCAGAGAATTAAATAAAAGATTAAAACAAATTTAGCAATTCATTTTGTAGGATAAAGTAGCTCCTATCATACAGATAAATTCTGTACATTTTTTAAACTAATGAGAGGTTTTCAGTAGGCTGGCTGGGGAGTTTGATATCACAATATATATTTAGCTGGATGCATTTTCTTCAGTAAAGCTGCTGGTTTGTAAATTAGGCCTATGTTCGTGAACCAGTAATCATTTGTTAAAACTTTAACTTTCTATTTTTGCACATGAAGTTTCTGACAAAGTTTTTGAAGTCAGTTTTCTTTCTCATCTGTGTTTTTCAGGCTAGGCATATTGCATCCAAAGTTTGAAGTAGGTTTTCTGGGACAAGTTATCTGGGACATTTAATTTTATTTAAACCTACTCTTCCAGTCCTATTGTCATTATATAGTAAATGCTTGATAACTGTTATAAATGCATAAGCAAGACAATATCAGCCATTTTCCTGTTATAATATCAATTTTGTAAAAGACTTAGCATTCTCCAGGCTGTTTAGCCTGGGATCAATATTTAAACGTACTCCGATTGCGGACTGCTGTACACATTCATCACTTCTGTGCACTGCTTCCGTGTATCGAGTTGTTACTGCTTCAGAGCAGCTGGTCATGCATGATTATAAGCAGATCTAGCTCTACTTTCATCCTGTCTAAAATCTTGACATATCTGTCCTCTGCTGAAAACGAGTGACGCAGCTCCACGACAATTCAAGTGTCATCACACTGTGTTAACGAGGCCTTCATATCAGCATCAGGAGGAAATGTGTTGACACCTTGTTTACAACCCTTCTCTGTGGACATCCAGAACTGACTTGCCTTTCACTCACATCTATTTTACATTGGTGCCGTTCCACTGGGTTTACAGGTACTTTTCCTTGATAGCCATCTGAGAAGAGAATCAGATTCTTAATTCTCCAGTTCTGCTTCATTCTGGAGTTGAATGTCAGTTTAAGATCTCACACTTGCAAAATGCATTGCATGACTTTGTGTGAAGTTGTTTTAAACATATAAGTGTAAATACAATAATGTCGTTTTAAATTAAAAAAAAAAGTTTAAATGTAAGACTGCAAGCATAATAAAGCATAAGCCTGATAATCACATGAACCATACTTTTTTTTATCCTAGAGTGCTTAAGGTTAGCAGTTTGGTCTGGCCTTCTTATACGGGCTAGTGATTTCAATTTTAAGTCCCTGATATTTAATAAGATTAAGACTTCAGGGAAATTCCATTTTTTTCTCAGTGATTAAAATCTATTCTATTTTTAAAGTTTTACTGTGTGGGTGAGGTGCATCTAGAAATAAGCAGCAAAAAATACAGACTCTTCTGTATCTCTGGTGTCACTGGTATCATAATATCTGGCTTCAGAAGCTTCAGCAGCCATCAAGACATCCCCAGTACCCATTAACCATCTGCTTATGGTCTTCTACTCCTGAATTGATCCCAGACAGACTGGTAGTACTCACTTAAATGCCTTAATACCACTCTTGCTCCAGCTTTTGGGATTTCTGTCTTTCTTCTTTCAGACATTGTTTGCCAGTCACAGAARTCCATAACCTCACTGCTGCAAATGTCCTTCTCTTTCTCTCCTGTTGACTTTCCACATTCCCTCTGACAGCTTTTTCATTCGTCTTTCATTAGGACTGTTCCTCTGCGCATTTTTTTTCACCCCTCTTTTTTTTTTTCTCTTCTTTTATCACAGCCATCCATATCATTGCTGCTGTATGTCTTTGGACCCATTCCCTCACTCCTCCCCATGGGATTGTCTTGATTCTTTTGATAAAAGAAATCAGGGAGGAGGGAGAGATGGGTAGCTGAACTGCATTCTCCACTAGCATGAGTTCATYGTCCTCATCTTTTCTGCATTGTAATACCTCTGTTATTCTCTTCTGACTCATATAAACCGTGCCTGGAAATATCTTCCTTCCGCATCTTGCCAACCCCGTCATCCCCTCTGTATGATCCCGCGGCTGTGGGTTTCCATGTCCTTGCATTCCACCAGAGAAAAGCTCTTTGCCCATGTTTCATTTTGCCCYTTCTCTCATTGCTATAGTGGCAGAGTCAAGAAGAAATAAAGTCCAGCAGTTTATACTTTGGGCAAAAGAGTGTTCCACTTCTCCCTGCCCAGACTGGAAGGCAAGTGAGGAATTTGCACAGCTCTGGCTGCAGCCTCCTACTCCAGTCCCCAGCGGCTGCTGCTGCCCCTATGCCAGCTCCTTCTCCAGCAGCTGGCTTTGCCACGGCTCCTYCTTCCTCTGGAACTCCCCGATGCCCTCAAGCATTGCAACCAGTAGTTCACTTACAGCTCAGGGGACTGAAAATGTCAGCTTACCTATAAATACGTACACAGGCACACGCTTACATAGGAAAACGTGTGTATATCATTTTTTTCCTGTGTGTTCATATGCATATATACATGTCTACGTTCTTGCATGGAAGCAAGTGATGTCCTAGTTTTCTCATTTCTCTCCATAGGGCATTAAGCAGGCTTTTTGGAAGTGTAGGCATGGCACACCAGTTTTATCTCCCTGTTTCAAATCAATTTTGAAGAAAAATTACACCTTTGCATGTGAGTGTGTATGTTTGCATCACATAGACTTGGCTGTAGCAAATTTTTCCAAACCCTTTTTATGTCCTGTATTTCCCTCAGTTCTTGCATTTTTTGAGGCAGGGCTTGGCTTTTCATACCTGTGGGCAGCCCAGAGAGCTTCCAAACCCTACTTGTGCTGGCAAAGTACATTTTAAAAATAAACTAGTTCTAAAAATATAACTTTCAAGAAGAATTAATGCAGGTAGCTTCTGGGATGCCAGGCTTTTCAGAAACTTCACTACTAGGTGGGGAAAAAAAACTCAGCTGAATACAAGTGTGTTAAACACAGCTTTAAAATTGTTGTGCCGTGGCCAGCATGCTGTAGTTTTTCACAGGGATTGCTGTGCTGTGGGAAAGAAGGAGGAACACAGATGAGCATTTCTTTGTGCAGGAGGCTGGGTGTGCAGCAGCTCTGTCCTCTAGGCTGCTCCTTCACAAGTTTGACTCCTTGCCTGAGGCTGGCAAGAGGCAAGTCTCCTTCTCTTGCGTTTCTTGCTTTCTCAAAAAATCCACTGAGGAGCTCCACCCCTGCATTCTCACGCTTCTTAATGTGACTATAAACAGGACCTTATTTGCTGCCAGATCAAGTTATCTGCATAAGTTCTTTCAACCTCAGTTTTGTGCCAATCCCATTTTAATTCAGCCAGAATACTGGCAACAAGCTTTTCCTTTCCTTGGATTGCAGGAATGCTGCCAAAAAAAGTATCTACTATTTCAGAAACAAGAAATGGCTTAATGTTAGAAGCCTGATCTCAAAGGGATGACTACACTGGGGAAACTGCTTATGTTTTTCTGAACTGCACAATCTCGTGTCTACTGGGTCTTAATCCACTAGCATCAGGATTTCTGTATAAAATCCCCTATGTAGAAACAATCGATATCATGATCAGTATCTCTTTTTGTTGGCCAAAATCCCAAGGCAGACTAGGACTTGCCCAAAACAATTTATTAGAAGCCTATGTACCAGGAGTCTTTAGCTAACAAAGCCAGAAGAAGAAGAAATAAACGTCTATTTTAAAAAGACCTATTCAGCACTCCTGGGTATAACCCAGAGCCTGCAGATATGACCACATCATAACTGATGGTTTCATGCATCTTCAAAAAAACCCAAATKAATAAACTGACTCATTCCTCCAAAGCAGCCCTGTCATCAGCAGAGACACTCCCTTTTGGCAGTGRGAGTCTATAAGATTGCAGCTTCTTAATCAGGACGTAGATCTGCCCTCTTAAAACAGAACAAGTAGGAGACTCCAGAGTAACAGGCAACTGTATACTTGATTTCCAAAGTAGTCCATGCACGGGACAGAAAGTTGTGTGTTTGACCACTTGCAGTTCAGACTTATGCTAAATAGTGCACCTTGACCACACCGTTGGGATGCTCACAGTTGTACTCCTCTCTCCTTACCTACTCTTGTTCATCAGCACATTTTGCCTTATATATCTGCCATCTGTATTTTAAATGGGCTGCAAGCCGTGAGCGTCCTTTTGTCTGACTTGCCCTGGTAAAGGTCTCTGTGACTTTGTTACAACCATCACACCAAAAGCCCAAACCAGAAGGCTGCTAGTCTCTCTTTTGTATATTCAATACATTGTTGCAAATAATTGAAGGGAATTTGATGATGAGAATGGRTGATCGTTCAGGAGACTTTTCTGTCAATGCGTTTGAGGTTTTCAAACAATTAGGAGCCACACTTCATGTCTATAGTTAAATCATACAATCATTTCTCATTTCTCTACCAGCTTACCTTTGTCACATGCTCTCCTGCTTCAAGGTCATTTAAAAGCCCCGAGGGAGGGAAAAAATGATATATTCTCACAGGTGGTTTTAGCACTCTGTTGGGAGGAGGGGATCCTGTTTATGAACAAGGCTTGTGCTGTTATAATGCAAGTCAGTCAGATAAAGCAGTACTAATGATAAAAAGAACGCTGTAACAGAGAGAGACAGTGGTGGTATCTGGGTGCTATTTTGGATGCTTCAGCTCAGGTGTGAGCAATCTGAAAGTGCCAAACATTTGCAAGGTAATAACGTAAGGTCATGAAGGGAAATTGTGGTAAGAACTCTAATAAAACAATCTTTCCAGGAATCTTTATGGCCTGGAGAACTCTAGGGGCAAAGACAGCCCACAACCGGGAGACTGGAGGTGCAGGCATGCCTTGTACTGTGGAAGGAAAACAATGTGTGTCCTCTGCTGGAAGCCCTTGCCCTGGGGAAGGTCAGCAGAAACAATGCACACAGATTGTCAGTGAAGAAGCAAAAGGATTAGTTATGGTAGCTGTACATTTGGATTTTCTCAGGGCTTAAATATGGCAAACCTTAGATGGGCTTAATTGTTGGACCCTGACAAGCTGCTTCAGATAGAAGCTGCAGTATGACCTCCTCTGAACTTGCCATCTAGCCATATTGCACTCTGTGAGTTCTTGAAGTGTTTTATCGGTGTGCAATAAGTCAAGGAACCCCAGGTGTTAAGTTTACCTTCAGGACAGCTGTCTGAGGCTCATAGTTCAAATGACTGATGCATGGTTATATTTCAGGTCTCAGCAACAAACAACTTGGCTATTGTTCAGATTAGAGGCCTGGGTGTAAAACTGTGGGATTACACTGCTGACGTTTTGGCACTATGCTGAAGATGACAAAATTTAAGTAAAATTAAAAGAGATGCTTGTTTAACTGACTGACAGAATGAACACCAACAGGGAAAAAAAAGAAACAGCAACTCAAAATGGAACAGGAAAATGACAGGTTAGAAAGTAATTGGATAAACTACATGTGTCCAGATCGTCTGTACCTGGTGAATTCCCCCACAAAATAGTGAAGGAGTTGGCTGAGACAGCCTTAAAGCTGCTTTCAATTGTTCCAAAAGAATTGTGGCAGAGCAGTGAGCATCCACGAGACTGAAAGGGGGCTAGGCTAACACCTACACAAAGGGGCAAGCAAGCCACTGAATTGTCAGGCTGGAMAAAATGAACAATCAGAGTCTTTGTGACCATCTCAAAGAACACAAAGTAGTGAGTAACAGCCGAGATGGATCAGAGCAAATCTGATCTAATCCAGTCCAAACAACCTAATTTCACATGATGAAAAGTGGTCATCTTACTGTCACTTCTCAAGCTGCTGTCAGCTGAGGCAGGCAACATATGTTTGACCCACCCCATTTGCAAAGCAGACCTGTGTCTACAAATAAATGTACTAATTGATATATTTTTCTTCACAATTTGTGGGAGGTAAAAAGGCACACAGAGAACATGTTCAGAATTTTTTAATTTTTTATTTAGAGAACAAAAAATTTCCATCATTTGCAGCAAAGATAAAAAGAATAACCTGATCCCAACACGCACAATTAAAAAGAAAAGAATAGTCAAAGAAATGTTCTTAATCTGCAAAAGGAGGAAATCGCATTATACAGACGAAAACTGTCTGATCTTAAGGATCATTTAGTGTTGGACTAGGTTATGCAAATGCCATTATTTGCTCTCTTTAAGAACTGATGAGACAAACACTTGCAAAGAATCACATGGTTATTCCTCATACTTCCAGTTTTCTCTGGTTTTCCATGATTTAGAAATATTTGTGATCTCTCCTGGTGGTGGTGAAACAAACAAAACTTCCTCTGTTCAAGGAGTAAGGTGTCTTGCACTTTGGGGGAACTCTAACTACCCAACAAATACCCAATACAGTATTTCCTGACCCTCTTTCCTAGATTCAGTTCCCAGTTACAGCCAGTCCAACTTCTCCGGCTTTTTTTGCTTTCACCTCTGCAATGTCTAAATCTGCTGTAGCTGGCAGACCCATGCCATGCAGAACACTGCATTTAGGGCAACTTTCTGGTGTTTGTAAGTTAGAGGGATTCAACGTACTGTAACACCTGGAGGAGGGAGCATGCTCTCAGATAAGCGCTGACCTGATTGAATGCACAAGTATCCTCCATGGATGCTCAGCAAACACTATTTTATAAAGCACTCCCTGCCTGCTGTGCGAGTGCTGCTGGCAGGACAGGGCAGCTCCCATCAGGCACTGAGCCCTGGGCGGAAGCTCCATGTTCTCACCATGCACCTTCAGCATCAGCTTCTTGAGGTCTTTTGTTGGGCCAAGAATGCCCAACAGTTGGGTCTTGTGAAGTATAAAGGCAGATAGAATAGAAGACAGATGTAGAGACTTGATTCAGCAATTTGTTTAGTCTGATACCTATTTCCCTCATCCATTGTGGACTACTTTGCCCCCCACCCTCAACTTTAGTGTATTGTTTTATGTGGAGCAACAGGTTCAGTTGGAGGCTGGAACTCTGGAACTCTGGGACAAATGTAACCAAGAAACCTGAGTGGCAAAAAAACTTGGCATTTTGCATCTATCCTTTATTTTGCTGGGCAAATCTTTGTAAAATCAAATCTACAGGATTAGCTAGAAACAGTCTCTAGAGATGAAGTGGTTGTGTTTCCCTCAGGAAATTCTAGCTGAGAGCCATGTAACTTCTTTTCTACTAATTTCAACTGGAAATCAGATTGTGAAACAAGTAATCCATTTAAAATTAGTCTTTACAAATCGATCTTCCAGCAGAAAATAATAGAAGCAAGCGTAATCCACAGAGACCAGCAAAGATTCCTATGCAGCCTTGTGGAATTCCCATTACAGAGTTGACAACTGTCCTGAGTTAGCAGTTGCTGTCTTTGGCAGGGAGGATCTCCTTTTGTCAGTACAGCCCTATCAATTGCCAATCGGGTCATTCAAAAAGAGGGGTTAGTGACTGGCATTTAGGTGAGAAGTGGTGCTGAGGAAGCTGGATAGAAGGGCTTTACAGAAGGAAAATTGAAAACATGGAAAAGGCTGTGCCAAGGGAAAATCCAGAAACAGGCTGTTCCGATCACCAGCAGGCAGAAATAATGAGTTGTAGAGAGGAAGAGATGCCAAGGAGCACATTAATTTTCCATTGCTGGGAGTGTACCTGCCAAAGACCAGCCTCAGTAACCCCTTCTGGCCCTTACATGTTCGTAGGTAACAGTAAACTTTCATGTCTGAACTTGCTCGCTGTCTTAGAGTTCATCCTCTTCTCTCCTGTGTTTTAAATTGTTTTTGAAGGATTTCTCTGAAGGGTGCACAATTTATCAGTGTCATTTATATTATCTGGAGGGAAAACCAGAGTGTGAACAGCTGCTTCCACTTGTGATACGTTCCTCTCTTTAGGCCTTCTGCTGATGACCTCTACAGTACATCTGTTGAAATCTAAAATATTTATCCATTGGGGTGACACTGTTCTTCTAATTAGTGCAAATGATGTTGCATGTCTTTCATAGTATCTCCTCTGAGACAGCATATGTGATCAGCTGTGGCAATAAATTTGTTTCCTCTCTTCCCTTCATTCTCTCTTTCCTCCTGCCATGCTTGAATCTGTTTWTATTCTTGGCTGAAATCCCTTCAGTTTAGCACTGTCACATTTACTGAGTATCTCAGATTAAAACTTGATCATGTTCTCTCCAGGGAACCAAGTAAATGTCTCTATAATAAGAGCATGGCTAAAGAATGAGGAATAGTACACAACCTTCAACCCTTTTAAGGTTGAAGCCATGATATTGAATTTGTTTAGGATGCCAAATCTCAGA
The DNA here is from genome assembly GCA_018881555.1 of Amblyornis subalaris. Taxonomy (NCBI): domain Eukaryota; kingdom Metazoa; phylum Chordata; class Aves; order Passeriformes; family Ptilonorhynchidae; genus Amblyornis; species Amblyornis subalaris. The sequence continues at coordinate 2,731,260 of JACAXG010000083.1, forward strand.
TACTGTTCCTCCAAGGGATCTGCATAAGGGTGAGCAGGTTTTGTTGGAAGTAAAAGCAACGTAAGCAATTACATCAGGACTTGTGCTCTGGAAGGAGCTCAAAGCCCTGCACCAGTCTGGCATTTTGTGAGCTGAAGCTTGATCTTTCTCTCTGGCCGTGACTCAGAACCTGTCTGAACTCTGTAACTCCGGAGAGACTGGAGCCCTGTTCTACCTTGGGTCCCTATAAACTCTGTGATCAACCTTAAAAAAACCCAAAATTGGCTTAGCATTGCTGGGTGTCATGGGTAATATTAAATTGTTTTATAACCCTCCAGAAGGCTAAGAGAGAAAATAAGCAGATCTGAAATGGATGCCATTCCAGCTGCTCACTGAAAAGTGTTTCGTAACACTTTCCTCAACACTGTGTAAATATGAAATCTTTCTGCCAGTAACCCTTGGAGGGAGCTAAGCATTCTTACACTCAAATGAGTAAATTGAGGCATAGAGGAGTGAGATGTCTGGACCAGGGCAATGCTGGAGGGGGTATCAGCAGCCTTCTTCCTTCTACCTGCTCTAAGCACCCCATGTATGTGCTCTACCTCCCAGGCCTCTATTGAAGCACAGTTTTTGAGCAGGCTGGATTTAGAGCAGCTCGATCATCTTGTCCCCTAGGCACAGCTTAGGGCAGCTCTGTCACTATTGCTCSGCACAGCAGCAGCTTCCCACTGCCTTGGATGGCCATGCTGGTGCCCAGGGTCAGGGCAATAGGCCGGCATTGCACGGCGGTGAGACAGCTGGGCTTTGCTGCTCCRGTTCAGCATTATAACAGCACAGAAGGTGCCACTTTCCGCTTCTAGACCTTCCATTCTGCTCTGACAGAAGCATATGGGTGATTTGGATCCTGATTTATATGGCAGACTTCAGCAAAGTCCATTTTAAAGGYTGTAGTTGAACTGACTTATTTAAATCAGCCAGAATTTTGTGAATTGTCTTAATTCTACACTATTTGTCTCAGTTGAAAATTTATCAGCAAATTCAGTCAACCTTTTTGATCCTGTATTAGAATGTACTGATTGTGCCTTCATAAATTAGAGCATGTGCCRCTTCACCAAGTTGACGGTGTAGCAATGTACTTTTTCAGGACTAATGCTCGGGCAACAATAATTTGTCGCTAGGCAATATTAAAGTTTTCCTTCGATCCTCTGCCCGCCTTACCTTCCCCATGAAGAGTTCTTTTGCTGGTTCTTTATTCTGGTCTTTTCCCCACCACTTCACACACATACCTTTCTGCATCTGCGTTTGGCCAGGCTGAGATGAGGGACAGGGACTGAGCCCCTGAGCACGCCTCTGCCTGGCCATGCCAGGATGCTTTGGATGGCACCGGACAGGGCAAGATGTCAGGTCTGGCCGGGTTGACAGTGCCACAGGGCTGCCTGCTGGGCCCATCAGCCATCCAGGCTGACACAGCTCATACCCCTCCCTGTCAGGGACAGCTGTCCAACAGTGCCGGCTTTTTGGTCACTGCCAGCCCAGACCAGATTTAAACTGGTGTCCTGTGGATGGCCTTGGATATCTATTTCATCATCACTCCTGTGAGGGTCTTTCTCTTTGTTTTTTACACTGGAGTTTATTCTGCAGGCTAGGGGGTGCTGGTGCTGGCTATAGCGAGATCGCCTGAACCTGGAGAGCAGGGAGGCTGAGCCAACCAGCCCTACATGTTTTAATCTTTAGGCTTTAATCAGAGCCCGGGGTCTGCACCGGTGCCTGTAAAATACAAACAGAAGGGTGTGTTCAGCAGTCACTCCAAAGCACATCTCTGCTTATTCTACTTCTGGCTGCAAAGGTCACAGAGCACTCAGATGAAGGCTACTTCTAATTATTATCCCATTTACAAAAAAATCCCATGGTGCAGTCATCCATGCAGAAGTGAAGGAAGGGAAATACGTCTTATATAAGCAGCACCTTTGGGGATCTGCTTGATTTTGTGTATGCATATGTATGTGTAACATTTGGTGGAAAACATTCTTTCTGTTCGAATGGATATTATTCATGAGTATGGTTCCAGTTAAGCTAATTGCTCTTGACTTTAAAAAAAGAAGGGAAATTCTAGTAAGCTGAAATACCTTACTTAGACATCTTTGAAATGAAGCATTTCAAATTCTCATTTTAAAAGAAAAAATTTTTCACGATCATCAATCTGTTTTAGTTTTTAAGAAAAAGRATTTAAGGTGAGGTAGAAGAAACTAAAGAAAGAAAGGAAGCAGCTGACCTAAAACTAAATTTGTCAGATATTCTAAATTTGGCCATCTGACTGAATGAACTCATCTTTCACAAAGCCCCTTCTCAGAGGAGGTGAAGTTTCATCTAGCCATTCAGGCTGAGTATTTCACTCAAAAGCTGCTTGATGGAGAAGTCTCTGCATACGACAGGGAGGAAAGTAGGCCAATCTTTGTCCTTTAGAGAGGCACCTGAAGCTATGTAATCATTGAGGATTTAAATCTTCTGGRACTCTTGCCTCCAAGACGGACAGATGGCAACTTCATGTGACAGTAAAGACATCCTTCCAAAATAAATGAAAGACAATTAGTCATCTCATACATATCAGAAGACCCTAATGCAGATAGCAAGGGTTGGGGATTTGAGAGGGATTAAACAAGCTCTTAAGCTATATTTTTTCTAAGGCATATGGAGGGTAGAATTTAGGACTGTACAAATAATAGGAGTGTTGGGTATTTTTGTTCTACAACTGAATGACAAAATCAGAATAAGAAATTACAAATTAGATTGAATGCTAGATTTTCACCAAAACAAGACTAAAAAAAATAATTACATGGTCACAAGAGATCCCGTGTATTCAATTTTCCTTTCAGCCATTTAAAAAGCCACGCCAAGTAATGGTACCATTAAGAAAACGCTGTTAATATCTCTGTTTTATTGCGATGTTAGTGATTACACTGTTGGCTCAGGATGTGGGATACCAACATTGGATACCCAAGGGTCTTTCTCTGCACTTTCTCTGGACAGGGCTCCTACCCGTGTGTGTGTGTCCTGGAGCTTGCTCTGCTGATGTTATTCTATTTATTTTTATTTCCAAGCAGATGCTGGATTTTGAACATCACAGCCTCACCAGGAGAGCAGTCCTGGGCTGGCAAGGATGAGCACTGGTCCCTCCTGGTGGTGGTGGGTAAGTCAGGGATGCCAGGGACAGTGACACAGCTCTGAGAGCAGGATGGAGCCTGCAACCATGTGACACCGCAGCCAAGCACCTTCCAGCTCTGCTTGAGCTTTGAACTGAAACCTTCCTAGGACATTAGGAAATGCTGTCAGAAGTGTAGAGGCTTCTCCACCAGTGTGCATGTATTTGCTTTTCTTCTGGCTTTCAGAGCCATTATCAGGCCCAGAACCCGCCTGAAAATACAGCTTCTCACCCCACCTAGTGCCACTACTTTGGTCCTCTTTAACATACTCCCCTCACCCTTCTCCAGCCCAGGCCAAAGTGCTGCTACCAAAACTGCTTCTGTTTCTCATTGCTCTGACCACACCAGAGCTGTTAATTCCTTTAGGCTCCCAGAGGCATGTGCATCATGTTCATTGAGTCCTTGTGTTTTCTGTAAGCAATTTCCCTCCACTGTCATACCTGGTCCTTACGGCACTAGTTCAGTCCCAGAAATCCTTCCTCACTCTGCCCTTTGGGTTTACTTCACACTGCTTGCCAGGCCCTGCTCATGCCAGAGCTCCTGCTCACATCCATCTCATTCTCTTCCACAGTACGTGGCCACATTGCCTCCAGTGCCGTCTCTTAGCACAGTTAAGGAGGATTCTTACACTGCTCTTGCCCCAGGAAGCCTTAAGCAAGTCACTTCCCAGAGGCCAGGTCCTTCCTGGGACTTGCCAGGTGCAAGGTAGGGCTGGCAGATATGTATTTCCTTTAAGCCTCTACCCCTTCTCACTGCACTTGTCAGTGCAGTGTTTCACTGACTTCCCACTCGAAAGTAGTGAGGGAGCAACTTCTCTCTGCATTTCTTCCCTTCCCAGCTCCTGATTGTTCAGCCTACAAACTGGCTGGGACTGGTGTTCTTTCCCATCATTTCTTAGCACAGACTGTGGCACAAAGGGACTCTGATCTCCTCAGATCTAAGCCTTGCTGTATCAATAGCTAATTAAAGTTTCTTCCATATTTAGGACCCTAGTCATCCCTTTACTGACAGCTCTGTGAAATCGCAGTGACTGGAAATCAGACTCTGATATTAAAAAGTAACCGACCAGACTGAACACATCAAACGTTTTCTGACCTGTTTCACTTTGTCTCCCTTATCTGAACCACATGGGTGGAATTTAGCACCTCTATTTTTAAACCTTTAACTCAGGCATTGACCTCTTTACTGCAGTCACCCTATGTTCCCTTTGCAGTCAAAGAAGAGAGAGGCATTTCTGGGGTGCAGTTTGCATGCCCTACTTTTGGGGTCTACTTTAGGGCAAGATGAAAGGGACCCCAGAAACACCTGTTTCTTCACTTCACTGTGAAGAAAGTCTTGATAGTCATGCCATGTTCTTACAGTGTCAATCAAAAGCAAATCTAAGTTCTCTGAGTTGCCCTTTGTACACCATTGTGCACACTGTAGCTCTAAATAAGTGGATTATTCTTAGCATATAGGAAGTGTTATATGTTACACATGTTCTGTATTTATATACATATAATACCAAATCCATGCATTCATCTATTACTAGAAGCTAATCAAACAGCTGTAGTTATCGTTGCAATATTTTTCTTACAGTTTCTTAGATGAGAACTCCATCTTCAAACAATTCAAACCAATATTGATACCAGAGGAGAGTGCATGTGGTATAGATTTGCAAGGTCCTTATCTTTGGTGATTCTTTGCCTTTCTGACAATGTCGTTCCAGTGCCAGCCATAAAGTCAGAGCCACACTCTGGGGAATCTGGCTGGGGATATTTCTTTAAGTCTTATCAGGACTACATGGCAGCTTGCTGCAGAGTCTGGCTGGAACTGGTACTACTAAGTGTAGCATCCACCGTGAATCGCTCTCTTACCTGGGCACTACTCGCAGTGAAGTTTTTGGAAGCAAGGACTTGATGTGTCTGTGTGAGAAGCCAGGCTGTCCCAATTTTATTTCCACAGCTGACCAAAATTAGGTCTGGAATTTTGAATTTACATTTGAATCTACATGTGGGTCACTTGATGCTGAGACCCACCACATGCAAAATTAATAACCSATCAGTGCCACTGGATCTGCCTGATGGATGTTGTTAGCCACCCACTACATTGTAGCCTTCCAAAAGTGGAACTGGCACTTAGAGAAAAGGATGTTTAAAAATAAAGCACTCAAAATGCTATAGCCTCTGAACTAACCTTGCTGCTACATTTAATGCAGAAGATGAGAGGATTTTTGGGGAGGCAGGCGACATATGCCTTCTTATATATGCCTAAACAATAGCTCTGAAGAAAGTTTTCATTTTCCTGTTCAAATCACTCTGGGAGGAAGTAATTATTTGACTTATTTTTTCCCCAATATGCACCTGAGAATTGGTATCAGTCACAGCGGGATTGATGCACAGATGAGGGCACACATGCTACCACACCGATAAACTTCATGCATGTCCTAGGAGCATGTTCTGACACCATTAATTTGTTCAACCTACCTGCAAGATAATATAAAAAARTGGAAGAAAATAAGCTGCTGACCTCACTTTTCAGCAACAGTAAGTCATTTGGTCTTGAGCACAAATATTGCAGTAGAACTTTTTGATACAAACACCATTTTGTGACAGACAATTTCATTTATTTCCTTGAATTGGAATGCTAATTAAATCTGTCACTGGTTCTCCTGCCAAAGATCTGCTGCTACATCTGCAGGCAAAACTATATTTAAATACCCTTCAGAGTCAGTAGCATTTCATTGATCAGATTTATGAAGGTAGCATAACCAGGAAAAATATATCTTGTTATCTTCTCACCTAGGAAGACAATCTGATAAGCAGATTCTTAAGTGGAGCCATCTTTTGGTAATGGGTCTAACTCTCTGTATGGCAAATGAAAGTATTATGAATAATACCTTAATGTTTCAGTGTATCTCTTTACAACGATAAATTGCATTAAAAATGCATAGCAAAATGTTTTCCCTTTCTTCCTAGGAGGCATTGTAGCTGTTTTATGCTCAGTGGAGCCTGCAGAAGTTATCCTTTATGTGCAGCAATCCTGAGACTCTCATGTACCTTTAAAAGAAAATTGGCCCAGCTGTACTGCATTTCATATGGAAAGCCCCAGAGATCAGTATTCTCTTTCTAGCTCAAAAGGAACCCACATCATCAATCAATATCCCACTGCATTTAGAAAGTGGGTTTCCCTGAAGGAAGAGGACTTGATGGGCTTATTTGCATTTCCTCTTCCTATACATCTGGCTTTATGCAAAGTCTGTGAAAGATGAATAGTAGGTACTCCTACCTGAATTACACTGCAATACGGAACTGCAGCAATGCCTGCACTCAGGCAGCTCCCAGGCAGTGCACTCCCAGTCTTTCCATGGGGCCCAGAACTGTGGACCAGGTCCCTTCTTCTCCCTATGGCAACACACTGTGACATCAAGCATCTTGCAGGGAGGCAAGGGACTGGGTAACTTCTCCTGGAAAAGTGAAGTGACACAGGGCATCCACACACTGGCACTTGCTCTGTGAATAGAACAGTTGCAGCAAGRTATTCATGAAGGTGGATCTTGGAGGTCCCAGACTGTCTAGCCCCTGTTGATATTGTCAACAGGACCCCAACATGTTCAAGAACGTGCTTGTTCTATCACTGCTGTGCTAAGAAGGTGTTTATTGGACTAAACTTTCAGGTTCTCACCGAGCCATTTCTCTGTGTGTGTTTATAGAGAGGTTACTCCCATCCTGGGAGTTTATCTGGTRTTACAGGGGCTTTCTGGCTTGTCCATGCACTTTCTAGCTTACAACTGTGCAAGCAAAGTATGTGCATCTGGAGACTGAGTCTGGCCAAGGCCCTGATGTTGCTCCTGTATTTAGGATCTGTGGGAATATCAACACAACTTGGATGTCCCCAGTGCAGCCCAACTGTCTGGCACACTGTGACTGCACCTCAGACCTTTCCTCCTGACCCACGCCCCCCTGAGAGGCCCCTCCCTGTGAGAGGTCAGTGGAGACCCCAGGGCCACTGCGGGTCTCTCTGTAGCCTCCAGTGTAGCATGGAGGGCTGTGGATGGTGTGGGCTGAGCTCAGGGAAGACACACAAGCAGAAGTAGCAAACACAGCAATACTCTGCAACCTTATTTCATACTTGGAAGCAGTATTTCACCATGACAGCAGGATGTGTGTTTGCATGTGAGCCCAGAATAGTGCTTTCCAGAGCAGTGAGGGGGGAGTGGGGCAATGGTGGGAGCAGCTGTCCTAAGAGGTTGTGATACAGATGCAAGACCCTCACTACAGCTTAGAAGGTTCCTGATATGTAAATTAAAAAGATCTGATTTTTCAGGACAATGGAGGCATACTGTCAGGTCATGCTAATTGGGACTCGCATGGAGCCACAGCAGCTCTACAGTGGATATAAACAGCTCTACAGCATCCCTAATGCTCAGCTTCCTCCTCACTCTGGCTGCCAAAGCATGGGGAGGCCCAGCTGCACTAGGTAAAATCTTTATGCCGAAAACCTTTAGCAGATGTCTGAGGGCAGCTCCAAAGGCTTCCCACTGCTCAGAGATCCTGGCATCTTCCAGCATTAAGTCAGAATTATGGACCCTTAATGACCTCAGGATGGGGTCCTAAGAGCAAAGGTCTGCCTTTGTTGATGGCAAGTGTGATTATTGTCCTTAGATGGCCATCAGCAATGCAGACAATGGATCTATGTGTCTGGCTAACAGCTGTTATCCTGTATGGGATCAATATGTGCTTGCCACGGCTCAGTATTTTAAGAAGGACGAGAGAGGTGCGGGAGGTTGCATGTAATGTCTCCTCTCCCTATACCATTCTTGGTCATAGGTTACTGGGTTATTCTAGCATCTGATGTATCTAGGCTAATCCACTGGAAATCAATCAGATCAGCTGGGAATGGGCATCCAGTGATGACAGATTGAATTAATGGTCTTTATCACTGATTCAGTGACAAGCGTCTAATCCTGGTATTTCTGCACTGACATGCAGAACAGAGCACACGTAAGAAAGCACAGAGACAGGCAAGGTAAGTGCAAACATGCTTTTAACTTCTCAAGGACCTGTACATATTAGTGGGCTGATGCTGGAATGAWTAACTTACCCTGTAGTTCTAGTAGAAAGTCAGGTCCAAGCAACTTGTGTTTGTATCTTCCCTCATGCCCCACTGATAGTATTACTGACTTATATATACCTATTTCCTCATCAATATACATACATTTTAATTATAGAGATGTTCCACTTTCAGTCTTGCCTCCAATCAAGGCTTTTAATGTTATCACACGTATCTAAATACTAGTAGTGTCATAGCTAAGTGCTGTCGTGGTCTGAGTTTTGTGTTATTTTGTGTTGTGTTAATTTAAATATCACTTAAACTAGACTTTTTTCTTCAGCACTGCCACCTTTCTGAAGGTGATGCGGTAGAGAAGTACAGTCTGTATTTTCCCTTGTAGACTTCAAGGTCTGTTCCCCAAAGATCAAGAGGTAATTTTTTGAGTAATAATTGAGGATGTCTTGAATTTTGACTCTTTAAGGGAAGTTAGAAAAAGGCCAGACAGTCAAAGTCACCAGTCAGCTTTTAAAGACTTCAGCATTTCCATGCTGCTTTTTCTGTAATTTATCATCACAGCTATTATTTGTCTAAAAAATAGGCCTATGCACATGAATATAAGAAATATCAGCAAAAATGCTGATACAGAAAAGGTCAGCAGGACCAGACCTTAGTATTTCACATGTAATCCTATGAATATTGTGTTTATTAGGTCCCATATGCTCTGCTAATTCCAGCTTTAACTCTAATACATGGCTTATTTCTTAGGATTAAGTTTAGAACAGCAGTTGGCTGTTGAACAAACAGTRCACCAAAGCACCCATCTTGCAGCTAGAATTGGCTTCTTCTGCTGCGATTGTGAAAAATAATTCCCCAGCTCGATATCTAAGCAATTGAATCTCTCTGTGATGAAGGCTGTGCCTGCTAACGGCGGGCATGTATGTACGGAAGAATTCCCCGATCTGCTGGTGATAACTATTTTGCAGCCATGGAGAAATCTGGGATGGCAAAGATTGTCTGAAAGCATTATCCAAGCCACCTCCTACACTTGCCAAAATATTTCTGCCTCTGTGTGGCTGCTGGGCTGGGGTTCGCTGTGCCCTGCAAGCCCCTCTTTGCCTTTCACCATCACTCCCTGTCACAGCCAGGACAAGCTGCAACACTGCGTCACAACGGGTGCACAGGCTGCCAGCTTGGGTGATAGCAGATGGTGTTTTGAGCTGGATGAGCAGACAAGTGAGTGCATGAGGCTGGGAATGGTGCTGGAGGGTAGCTTGGGCATGAGGGACAGCGGCTGGACTGGGGGGGTCAAGGGCACCTGTGCCTCCTGCTGCAGAGCCCATGCTGCCTTCTGCGAGAGGCTGTTGCTGCATCCAGGTTGCAGTGTCCTCGTTTCAGCACCTGGGGCCAGACCCCTGCAGTGACCTCTCCAGGCTCCACATCATGTCCTTACCCACATAGCAGTCCAGCTCCCAGTTTCTTTTCTGAACACCTTGAAAAAGCCCATCCTRAAAATAAACTGCTTGGCTCATGGACATAGTGAGAAAGAGTGAGAAAACAGCAGCTGAACAAACACAGGCAAAGCATGAGAACACACAAAGTATTAGTTCACTTTCACATCATCCAGTTAGTTCGTTTTGTCCTCTGTCATTTGCATCATATGCCCAGGCAGTCATTTAAATGTTGGAGTTTTTCCTTTGTCTTTGTGGCTTCCAGGGTAATATTCCCTTCTGTTGGCTGGCTGGACTCACTGTCTCTCTTCCAAGGTCAGGATGAGTGTGAACCACTAGCAGACCAACTTTCTGCTCTGCCACCAGCTCAAAGGTCTCCTGACTGTGCACCATGCAGGCCTCGGACACACCTTTCCCTGAAACATCCATCACCCTAGTGAATAAAGATGCAAAAAATGCTAGAACCTAAATTAAGACAGCCATGAATGCACTGCTTCAAATAAAACAAAATAAAATTGGTTAACTAGGATGGCAAGCAACATCAATCTGCTAGTCTATAAATTAATATGAAATTATTTGATCTGATCAGATTTCTTGGTCCCTGCATTTTGGGAATTCACAACATCCTTCTGCTTTAGCTCAGAGATCAGCGTGAAAGGGTTCCCAGTTCAGAGATTCTCTCACTGTATATGCTTCCTCCTCCCCTTTCCTGGCTTCTGCTTAACCCAATCTTTCCGTCTTCTGAGATTCCTGCTTTTTTCCTTACTSTCTCCTTTTTAATTCCCTCTCTCCGGAAACCATTTTCTCTTCTAAAGCCGCTGTGTGCTTTAGTCCCAAGTCCCATGTCCTGGAGACTAAGGATCATACCAGGGACACCAACAGTTACAATAATAATAACAATTACTGTAATAGCAATAGAAATACTTCTCATCTGCAGTGGAGGATATTGAGGGCAATTGTCCAGGACAGTTGGCCGGTGAGAACCTCCAATATGTGAAGGAAGATCCACAAGTGCCATGGCTGGAGGGCAGCCTGGCCCTGAGATATGACCTGGGCACAGGGAGCTCTGTGCACATTCCCAGGGACCCAACAACAGAAGCAAAAAAGGTAAATTGCCATGTATTATGTCTCCTACTGACTGGCCTCAGCCAACATGACTTCCTGGCAGCAAAGCTGTAAAGTCATAGAGGTGAATRAGGCGAGAAATACGTTCTGAGTCGCTCAGTCCCTGTCCTGGTGTGAGCACCAGGTTGCTTTTGAAGCCCACGGATGAAGTCCCCGTGAACAGTTGCATGCAGTGCTTGCAGAGTGATGCTGCCTGCCCGGATGCTGCCCGCCTGGATTCTGCTCGCCTGGATGCTGCCAGCCTCGGCATACAGGCTTCCAGTGCCGGCTCCAGCCATGTGGCAAAGCAGCCGGGGAGCTGAAGCACAGCTGCCAAGCGTGGCTTTCTAGTGGATGACTTACTGCATTTCACAGAGTGCTGGGCCTCAGGTATTTCCTAAGGCAGCCTGGCTGGATGGGCAGGAGGAGGGAGCTGAGCAGCCTCTGCTACCTATTAAGGGGGTACAAATCTCTGACTTAGCCGTGGAGACCCTAAGACTCCCGAAAGAGTCCCTCTCTTCTGCCCTTAAAAAGCTTCATCCATTGCTTGGTGCTTGTTTTAATGCCCCAGCTGCAGAGCAGTGAGTTAAAGAATAATCATAGAATAGTTTGCTTTGGAAGGGACCTTTAAAGGTCATCTGGTCCAACCCCTGCAACAAACAGGGACAGCTTCATCTACATAAGGTTTCTCGGAGCCCGGACCAGCCTGATCTTGAATGTTTCCAAGTCTTAAGAAAACTTTCCTGTACAACCATCCAAGAGCCACTCTGGCAATCACACTCTCATCACCTGAGCTTGGAGCGAGGTCCCTTTGCAGAGGGCAGCTCCAGTGGCCCGACGGGTGCCCTGCTTGACTCCCTACACACACACCACACTGACAGAKAGACCAGGTTTCCCTACCAGCTGGACCCCAGATTTCCCAGAGGTGGACATCTCTATCCTAAAATAATCTAATCATGGTGTAACAATAGAATAACAGCTCAAGCTGGTTGCCCCCAGGAGCAAAAGAAAACCCCGAAACAAAAGAAACCCTGGGCTTTTGCACTGTGTCAGTCTAATCGCGCGATAGTCTGTGGTCTTCCAGCTGAGCCATCCGCTCCTGCTGTGTCTGACTGTCCCATCATAGGTCCCCCGCTGTTCTGCAAAGGGTCTGCAGTTCACGGCCCCTTGCCTCGGGCTTCCACCACCCAGAGCTCAGCCTGCAGCTCGCACTGCAGCTGTACACAGGGATGCCTGCACTGAGTGTATTCCTCAACACACGGACGGGGAATCTACCACCCCTCTGGGCAACCTATTCTAGCTGAAACTAGGCAAGTCTGTGGCTTTCAGGTATTGCAACAAAAAACCTTCAAATCACCCATACCAAGGGAAAAAAGTGCAAAGATGTGTTTCTTTTAAAAATCTTATGGTTTTTAAGCAAGCCTCRTGACTGTTTTCGGGGGGGACTATTACATGCATGTCAGTTCACTGCAGTAGAGCGTCCATGTRATACTCCCTTTAACATGATGCTGAGACGCTAAAAGTTTGCATAGCTACACACAGAAATTTAAGTTTGACAGAATAACAAGACTGATAAATTAGGTGAATTTGCAAGTTTTTCTCCTTAATTCCCATTCCATTATCACCACATTTTCCCCCGGCCCAGAACTGTATGCTTGTGAGAGTCAAGTCTCACCTTTATTTGCAAGTGCAGTTTGAAAGACAACTAATTTCTGCATCAAATGGGTGAGGAAGCTGTTGTGACCTTGTTAAACAGAAACCACTCGATATGGGAGAGTATTTTCAAGTTTCACTTATTTATGAACTTGAAAGATTTAAAACAAATTATTAAAGTGTTTTAATATCATCTTGTTCAACTGGTGAGAAGGGAATTTGAAAAATATTAAAATTGTAGTAAGGAGTTGTATTATTTTACCCAAAGGACAGGCAAATAAAATGAAATCACAAAGTGTTGGTAGGGTTTTTTTTAAAAAAATGCCACTCATCAGAAATCAGCCTAACCTTAAAATCTTATAAATTATACATATAATATGGTAATAGGGCCTAGTCAATATGTTAACTTTTCATCCTTATACAGCTGAAATGTTACTGCACAAATGTTGCACAGAAAATCCCATATTTGCAGTGGGATTTAACTGCAACCTAATTTAGCAGCACTTCTTTTCAATTATCCCTTTACTTTCCTCCTCATGAGCCCAAATGAACCTTTTGCCTCCCAGTAATCTCTCCATGGCAGGAGTGAGAGCTGGTGTGGGGAGCCACAGACTGGCACCTTGTGCCCTGCCAGCACCCAAGGCACCACTGGTACCCACAGTGCCCCCCAGCTCCCGTCCCTGCAGCAGGTGGATTAGGTGGCTTTCTGGCATTTCTTCAGGTCCCCAAAAGGCTGCAGGACTCCCTGCAGGACTCTCCTCACCTTCCCAGAAGCCTTCCAGAAGATTTGGTTGCTCCAGTTTCGTAAGTTGATGAATGGTTGGAAATTTCAGTGCTGAAGATGTTTGTGCCTGCCTATGTGGAACGTGTGACCTGATGAATGAGTGCCAGAAAGACAGAAATAGCAACATGTTGTTAGTCTGGGGTAGGTGGCACCCCCCTTTGCTGCTGAAAAGTACTGCAAGGGACTTAGAAGCAAGGAAAAAGGGTACCTGGCCTGTGTCCCTGATATTACCCATAGCTTTTAAAAGACAATTTCTCATCCCTTTCCTTGTAGCCATCCCCTCTGGAGGTCGGGTGGCCTTACTAGATGAATGGTGCCACGAAGGCTGAGGACCACATGGATGTCCATCCTTTTGCAGGTCTGGCATCTTGAGGTGGGCATGCGGTGCTGCAGACCACTGCATACCATGACTTTGCTAATACTTGGGGCACAAAAGCAGTATCTCCCCTATCCTTTCACCTTTCCTAAAACTTAAGCAAAGTCCTCAGACCTCTGCCCACCCTCAAATTAGACTTAAACTGGTGAGAAGATTACAAAATTATTATTGCATTGGACWGAAGCACACTGCTGAAACCCCACACAACCAGTGTTCTCACAGAAGACTGATTTCTTTAGCGAACCAGGCTAAAAACATAATTAACTAGGCAGTGCTGCCGAGAGAGCCTGTGTCTGTAGGGTCTGACCAGGCTGGACGCTGGCTGGATGCCCTGAGGCACCATTATCAAAGAGCTGATCCCACACACACGCACACACGTGCACACATACACACACACACACACACCTCCTCAGAGCACAGGGCCCAGAGTGGGGTGAGAGTCTCAYTAGACACCATGACATGGCTGCCACAGGGCTCTCACGGTGCATGGGCAGAACTGGAGGCTCATCTCCACTGGCTTGGGACTGGAGATGTAGCAGAGCTTCACAAACAGCAGTTTTTTGATACACAGATGGAACAAAACAATAAAGCAATTACATTTTCATCTCAACTTGAGCCAAAAAAAGAAAGTGTTGGGTGTTTTTTTAATTATTCTTGTAGAGGAACAAATGCGTTTCATGTATCCAAAATGCAGTAGTTTATTTCTTTAGGTACCCAAAAGATAAATCYCTTAAGGCTGCAAAATGGATGCAGTCCCTCCAGACCAGTCAGAAGACTCCATGCCTTTCCATACCTCTTGAAATAGTTTCTCTGCCCCCTTGAAAGGGAAACTACTTCCCAGGTGCAGAAAACCCTCAGGACACGAGTAACTACAAAACCTGCACACTGTCCCTTCGTCCACCTCTCGCAGCTGTTTAGCCCCTGCCCCAAGGCTGCAGGCAGCAGCACGGGACAGCAGGCAGTGTTAGATTCAGCAGCACTGCTCTGGATGAGACTGTCATCCAGGTGATATGTTCACGGTGTTCCAGCCCACAGAAAGCATGGGCTCATCCACTGCCTGCGCCAGTATGGCCAAACCGCCAGGTAGGGTCCCCAGGTTGTTGTTCTCTTCTGTGTCACTTTGTTTTGCTTGTACAACGCATATGGGTGCTGCGTTGCGAAAGCGCAAGCTGTTCCTCTCTTCCTCTTCTCTTTTTTCCCTGATTTAAAGTGATTTGCTTTTCAGAGCAGCCAAATCATTGAGGAAAGGCTCCCATCTCTCACCACTGGCACGTGGCGTCTCCCCAGTGCAAATGAGATGTGGGTATAAATAGCACCAGCCTCCACAGCTGGTGGTCAGCTGCCACACTGGGGCCTAGCCCAGGACTAATCCACTCCAACACTGTCAAAATCCAGCCTGCTAGCCCACAGTCCTTCTCTACAGAGAGGAATCATTTATCATTTTCCCAGCCTCCTGCCACTGCTCCCATATAAGTCTGCTTCAAGCGTCTCTCTGACTGTGCGGGTGCCTTGAAAAGACCCGGGCAGTGCGGGARCAAGAAGCCGTGAGCAGGCTGCTTACTGAGCATCCAACCCATGGAAAACCTTTTCAGTCTCAGCTGAGTGGGATGGGACTGAACTGACGATTCTTGTGCTTGTTGAAGCGCCTGAGTATTTACGCTCCATGACCCCATCGTGTAAGAGCACACCCAGCCTATTTGGGCTGATGGGCTAGATCTTTTTGTATTAAGCATTAACGAAAATTTGTTGCATTACTATTGGAAAAGAAGGATTATGGACTTGCTGGGGTTTAATATCAGAAGGTGGAGGCTTATCATTATTTTGCTTCCTTGGCTACTATCGTATGCAGGAAAGCGAGCTGTGACCTTSATACATAATGTTGCTGCTACCTGAGATTCACCAAATCCCAAGGACGATCTCAGCAAGCATAAATATGTATGTTGCATCAGCAGCAAGTGCAGATATTTTGATAAGACATACAGGCTAAGGACTTTGATGTGGATTCCTCTGACTAAAATTTGCACACGGTAGACAGTGTCTGGGCCCGTAGCTCCAGGCCCCCTTCAAAATCAATGGKGAGAAGTGGGCACTTCTAGGATACAATTCATCTGACTTGGATTAGACCTGCCTTAGAATAACAGGAGCTCCATGGGTATCCGTGTGTCTGCTCTAACCACAGAGACCATTTGGATAAGTCGCCCAGGTAGACCCAACGTGTGTGACTTTGGTTAGGTGAATCCCATACCAGGTGAAAAAATAATCCCATACCAGGTGTCCTTATAGCACAAAACTGGGAGAAGAATGGAAGATAGGAAGCACGGTGAGATTTATTAACAATCCTCTAAGCTCTCTTACTGTTAGTTTGTCCTTCTCAGCTTGGGTCAAGCACAAAACCCCTGCAGTGACCTAGAAAGGAGGTACTGTCCAATGGGAAGGAGAAAGAACAGGACATGCCGAAAAGTCCCTGCCCGCTTTGTTGTCAACCCAAAATCCACTCAGCCTAGGTAGTTCTTGTGAGACTTCAAGCACAGGCAGGAAAGGTGGGCCATGAACTTGGGGAGGTGTTTGCAGACAAACTCATGAAGCCTTACTTCAGCAGCTGCTGTTCAAGATCTTCCCACAGCTGGCTCCAGCACAATCAGTGGCCTTGGCTTTCTATGGCTCAGGCACATCTTGAACAAAGATTGTTTTTCCCCTTAGACCCAGAAGCCTTTTTCTTTAAATAGATCCTTAAAAATAAATCCTTCTTTTGGCATAACTGCTCCAGCCCAGCAGCTATGAGCAGGTCTTGACCCCCAATCTCACTATCTGAGGACAGATTCCCTYCTGCAGAATACCTGTAATTCAAGCATTTGATTTTTCCCAGCAGGGAACCATTTCTGCAAATGAAGCCTATTTGTGTAATGAAACATCAAGTAGTTCACACAGGGATACAGAACAGTAATATAGGGAAAGAGCTCTCAAATGAAATGCTGTGCCAGGAAAGATTTAATTGTAGTTACCATATAATAATAAAAGAGAAAAAAATACCCAAAAACCAAGCCCGCAGGAACAGGCTGTTTTCATTTCCCAGCAGTTGCACAGCAGCAAGGCTGCCTCAGCACTCAATAAGCTCCTGTTGGCACTAATTGGCAGCCTTGCTGGTGGGCCTGCATGGATGAGACGAGGTCTGAATGGCTCGCAGGGGCAGACCCGCTCCCACACCTCCGCAGGCAGGCGGGATGCAGAGGGGCAAGGTGTAGGCAGCTGCTCATGCTCGTGCTTGGCAGCAGCCCTGGCACCAGCAGCTCTCATGACTTCTGCAAAAGAATGTCCTCAGATATGAAGAAAGCAAGTGCGTGCACAGCCATGCTGATATCAGATGGGGGACTCTTGCCAGGAGTTTAAGTGTAGTTAGCAACTTTGAGGTGTGCAGGGACACCTACTCCTTGGGTATAGCAAGCGTGTAGATACCTGTATAGCTCAGAGCATATGCTTTAGTGTTTTCTTCCGCAAGGACCTCGAGAAGCCTACAGTTCCTCCCTATCTTATTTACTGATAGCACCCAAGATGATCACAGGCTTTTTCCAAGCTAATATTTGCAGTGTTGTTTTCCACATTTCTTACTTCATATGAACCTCTGTTTCTCTCTTTACAAGTTGCCACTGCATTTGCTACCCTCGTCCCTGAGACAGAGTCTRGAGTTTTCCATGTGGAGGGAAAGTTTATTACTGGCTCTCAAGTGAGTCTTCAGGTAGGGTCACCCAGGTTCTTTTGTCCAGAAACCAAACCAGTCCCTTCTCTATGGTGTTTATGTATCAAATGGCAGCCTGTCCCAGGTGGATGCCTAACATGGGTGCTTAATGAAGCAGCCAGGGAAATTTAGGAAAAAAAGAATAAATTTGTGAGATTTCTTATTTTATTTATTATTTTTATTTTTTCAAACAACAGTTAATTGAGCTGAAATGGTTGATACAGATTACACAGGGTTCCCCTATTACTGGCATTACACAGAAGTGGGGATTTTAGCCAGATGGTTTTCTGACTGCAAGGCTATGGGCTGAGTTTGTCCCTCGGACATTTAGATATTCCCATTCCCTTCAGTGGCAAGTGCCTACTGTTTCTTGGGTAATTTGTCTATTCAAAGTATTTCTAAGGTGTTTCAAGATACTTCCAGAAGTTCACCGTATATTGAGAGAGGGCTAGGTGTGCTTTCATTTGRTTTAGCAGTACTAGCTGGGAGTACTGCACCAACACATAGCTCTCCAACCTCAAATCTTGAAGAAGGCTTATCTGAAACTCCCCAAGGGTTAAGACATTTTTTTCTGTGGAGTTCTGCAGGGTTTAGAGCATGCCCAATTATATGATTAACCAAACAACCTGAGCAGATTTTCAGCCCTACCATTAACAGTGCAGAAGAAGGAAAGGGGACAGACTGCTGCAAGGCTGCACAGAGTTCCCTCTTCAGCTCTTTTGCCATTTTTTTTAGAGAATCAACTATCCTTTGGACTGTATCTCCACTTTCTGAAAAGCTTTTCAAAGCTGGGGAACAAGTCTGTGAGTAGAAGAGAGGGTAGTAAGATAGCGCATACACAAAGGAGTCATTGCTAAGGCTGTCTGTAAACTTTGAGTCCAGGTTGCCTTCTAATAGCAACTTGGGGCTTTTGGAAGAAATTGTACTATGAACATAGAAGCACTCTGTCAAAAATGTCAAGCTGTTGCCAAATATTTTCCAGCCAAATGTAGGTTTGGTTTTTTGTTTGCTTGTTGTTTTGTTGGTTTTTTTTTTTACAAGAAAAAAGAAGAAAGAAATGTTCCCATGGCTAAAAATTATCTCTGTGGTAGCTCTGTGTAATTGCTGGAAATGCACACTCATATATGAAGGATATCTTGCTATGCACAATGAGTAACTTTGTAAATGCATCAGCAATAAAAATGCCTGAGTTATAACACAGATTTCTTGCAATAAGGCAGAGAAGAGTAAAATCTGATTGCCCACCAGTAAGCAATTTATTTTGTCTGAAAATAAGCATTTCCATTCCTAATGACTATGTAAGCAGAAGCACTTATGACAGCTCCTTTATTTCTACTATAAGAGATTTCTTGGGACTGGACAGTTGGTAGAATAGGGAAACTGCTTTACATGCACTGATTTTTGTCTGCATGCCTAGTATTTTAGGTGGTCAAAAGGGAAGAGCCCTTATAAAGATGGCCTCAGTATCATAGTAGAATCATGGAATCACAGAATAAGCTGAGTTGGAAGGGACCCATCAGGATCATYGAGTCCAGCTCCTGGACCTGCACAGGACACCTGAAGAGTCATTCCATGTGCCTGAGAGCATTGTCCAAACTCTTCATGAAATCTGTTAGGTGTGGTGCTGTGACCGCTTCCCTGGGGAGCCTGTTCCAGTGCCCAGTCACCCTCTTTCTGAAGAAAGAACCTTTTACTGATACCAAACCTGAACCTCTCCTGACACAGGTTCAGGCTGTTTCCTCAAGCCCTGTCACTGATCATGAGAGTGAAGAGATCTGTACCTGGRGGATGCTGAAGACCACAATGCAGTCTCTCCTCAGTCTCCTCTTCTCTCGGCTGAACAAATCAAGTGTCCTCAGCTGCTCCTCATAAGACTTCCCCTCCAGACCCTTCACCATCCTTGTAAATCTATGATCTGTGCTTTCTTTCAGGGAGGTCTGTGCTTGCTCCTGGCATGGGATGGGAGGGAACAGGGCTGGGTATCTGCTCAAGCCTGTCTGGTGGGATCCAGCACTGGGACTTGCTCTCAGGTCTCTCCCCTGCTCTGCTCCCTCAACCCACTCCTCTGCTACCATCCCTGCTCTGCAGTGGGGTTTCTGCCATGTCCCCTCCTGAGTCTCAGAAACTGCTGGCGGTCCTCTGTCAGGTATCTGTGTCCCCACACTGGATGCTGGCTCCGAGAGGTTAAAGCCTCAGTAACGTCATAGCCAAGGCCAAATAATAAACACCTCTGGAAAGGTTTAAGATCTTATCTTCACACCTCTGATTTTGAATTGCCAAGCTTTAATTCAGCTGTGGTGTGTGCAAAAAATATTAAAATATCAATAATTGCTTTGTTGGTGAAATAACCATGTTGCAAATCACATTTTTATTTTACAATTGATAGTAAACACACAACCATAAATAAAGGCAATCATGCATTACATGTCCACGGCAGTAGATGATACCAAGCCTATTAAAACAGTATCAATCAGGCACTGAAAATGGTTTATATTTAGCACATCTCATTTTAGATTAAACAGACTCTGCTCTCAATTATCCAGTAATTACCTAGAGGCATGAAGGCATGTACACAATGCTACAGTAAAGCGACTGTGAGCACTGGCTTACTTTGCTGTTAGTAAACTTCATTTTGTCAGGATTAATTGGAGAGAAGGCTGGTGATGAACACATGACAAGCACAACACTCAATAATGCTTTAATAAAGTGATGGAAGCAAATGTTTTCCATCAAAACTCTTCAGCACAGGAAATGTGATTAATTAAGCACATTCATCTAATTACTGTATGAATTCTCAGGAGGTAAATGTATACTCCAATGCAGATACACTGAGTATGATTCCAGAGGCTAGATTCAATTTATTTTTATGTGATGTTTTTATGTAAACATTAAATAAGTTTTTTTTAAGGAGAGATCTTAATGGTGATTGGTGTCCAACACTGGATCAAAGCCAATTCTAATCACCTGCTTTCTTCAGAACTGACGGCTGGTCTTCCTTCAGAACAACTCTCTGGCTTTTCTATTATCTCCAGTGAGACTGAGCTTTAGGAAAAATGCAACCCCCAAAACGTTTGTTGGATGTTGTCTCTGTCTTACAAGCCTTCTGCTTTCCTTTGTATTAATAATATTTGGGTGTTCGGGGCTGGAACTGCTTTTCTAATTAGCAGCAGCAAATGAAGGATACCAGGCTACAAATTGCATCTGAATGGTACCACCTGGGCACAAACCCTTTCAAAGGCAGGAGCCATAATGTTGCTGTCATTAATCCAGGCCCAGCATYCCTACATTAGCAGCTGTAGGGGATGCTGAGCTCCCAGCCCTTTTCTCAGCCAGGTGAGGGAAGCCCACGGGCAGGGCAGGTGTGGTGGCAGCAAGTGAGCGGTGGTGGTATCTTGCTCTGCCCACCACTGCCTGCCCAGTTCTGTCACTGGGCTGCCTTCCAGCACACAGCAAAATTTGCTTCTGCAATGGAAATCCTCCTTTTGCTTGGGACAGGAGAAGCAGCAGCTGTGGGAACAGTTCAGCCAAGTGACCAAAGGGGCAGTAACCCCTGTCAAATCCTCCTCTTGTCCCAGCACATCCCTTGGGCTGCTGAGGGGCTGAACTCCCTCCCCAGATGCGGGGTGGTCCCAGCCACAAGGTCACAGGGCAGAAGGCTGAAGGGGGTGGCATGCAGGGCACAAACAGACACACAATCACACCAGTGCCTTGCTGTGGCTTTGTGCATAAACACCGAATATTTGAGGTAGAGATGATGGGGAGAGGGATACCAAAGCTAGCAGTGAGGGAAAAGCCATGTCAAATTCCCACCACTTCTATTAGTGCTGCTTCCGCTCCATCCCTCTCTCCCTTCCCCAAGGGAAAACCCATGCCTGGTGCCTCTATCCTTAAAAAGATCATTGCCAAGCTATAAATATCCAGCCATCAATTAACTGCATAAATTCCCACTGTCCAGAGAGCTGTCCTTCTGAGCTGCTAAGGTGACTAACATCAGGGATGCTCCCCATCACAGGTCCACATTTGCCTCATTAAACCTTGGACTTTACCAATGTATTTATTTTAGGGGTTTACAGCAATCTAGTCCATAGTGCATTTAAAGTTAACAGAAAGACTCTGCCTGACTTCTGTGGGCTTGGATTCCTTCCAAAGGAAATATTTTCCTACTTAAGTAACTCTGAAACAAGGCCATCACACCAACCAAAAAAACCCCCAACCCTGGAATGTTTCATTTAAAAATATGTTGTTGACAACAGAAAGCAAAGAGATCCTTAGCACTGGGGATGCATTTTTAATGTTGCTTCAATCAAACGTTTCAGAATAATGAAAGACTTGCAAAATAAACSTGTTTGCATTCATGGTCTTCCCATCTATGACTGGGAAGGGATGGGGAGAAGTTCTGAGAAATTCTGTTCCAAAGGAAACAATTAAGGAAAGCAAAAGCTTTCTCAGGCAGTGTGGCAGCTGGTTGGCTTCCCTGAGAGGGGCAGGGAGAGCAGAGGCTGGGGGAAGCCCCACATTGTGATGCAGTCCTGTAGCGCTATGTGAAGTATCTGCCACTCTGGTGTGACCTAACTCTATTGCAATACCAGCTCCTGGCAAAGGTCTGGAGACTTTCCAGAGCATTTCACTAAGGACATTGTAGCTGGATCAATAGAAACAAGAAGGCAACCCCACAAGAAAAGGCAGGGTTCTGTTTGCCTACTTGCTGACAGTAGCCCTGAGAGGATCCCACACACCCTAAACAGTTCATCAGACATTGCTGATGCACCACAGGTACACACAGCAGCAGCAGGTGAACATACCTGTGGGTAGGTGGATATCTGAGAGGGCTCCTGTAATCACTCCTGCAATGTAATCAGTTCTCTTCCCTATACTTAGTGCGTAAGACCTCCTTGCGTCATGCTGGCAAGATAATTAGTACCACTTCAGCAGGGTGAGCCCAGACACACAGCATTGGAGCAGCCAAGTGACTCACTTGGGGCATCTGTTAGCTCCTGCCAATGATAACCAGACAGTGTGGAGGAGGAAACACTTGCAGTGCTCGCTGGAAGGGCAGGGTTAGCCTCTGCCAAAGCACTCAATGGTGCATCAAGATTCAAGCAACATCAAGTGAACCCCAAATCGGCAGAAGTATCACAAGATGTGTACCTTCTAGGATTATTGTTTGGGAAGGCTGTACGACAGAGAGGCACAGGGGCACTGGAGAGCCTGCAATCATGTCTTGATTCTCAGAAAAGGAGAGGTCTAGTATAAATTTGTCCACCTTTTTTCATAAATCAAACCCATACATAGGTACTGCTCCAGATTTCTGTGTGTCCTACTGGGGTATGCAAGTCCTCTGACATCTTCATGCTAAAAATAAGCTGGAATTGCTCCTTCCCTTTCTGTGCCATTTGGTGATTTTTGTCTTCCACTTTCTGTCCAGAGATGGACATTTCATATGTAGCCAGGGCCTGTAAAATGCTCTGGGGCACCTGTGCACTGTGCTGTCTCAGATCTATGGGATATCTGGGAGAGAGACAGCAATCAAACCCTCACTGGAGCATTGTGAAGGGACAAGTGAAACTGCTAGGATGAGGGCTGCAAAGTCACAATTTTTCCCTTGGGTTTGGAAGAGCAATCCCAGAGTTCACCTTACTGACATAAGCTAATGCATGAAGGGCTCTTCTCCYTCAGTGTGCACTTAAGGTGTGGATATCAAGGTAACAGATCTGCCATTTGGAAACTTAGCATAGGAAATGTTGCTTTGTGACAAATCTTAGGCAGGCACTGTGTGCCTAGGACATATCCCACACTCTTCTCCTCCTTTGCAACACCTTTGCTTACAAGAGGTGCCACTGAGCTAGGTTGCGGGAGCACGGGACCCTCGTACAACGAATCAATATGATTACGCGAGAGTCCRTTTATTGTTTACATTACTCCATTCTTATGCATTTCTGCAGCTGTAGTTCACGCGATCACGCACGACCCGATTGGATCTCCCGCATTGTCCACGCGCCCTGCATGCACCTCTCAGGACACCTGATTGGTTTCAGTCCAGGATGGTACAGTCCCTCTTCATCTGGCTTCTTTCCACTATCTTGTTGTTCTCTCTCTAACATCTTCGTTCCCAATTTAGAACTGCTTGCATTCCTCAGGCCCTGATAAAGGTACTGAAGACAACTTGGCTGGGGCACCCTGACAGGGCTTTCGTGCCTTACAGCACTAGGTCCCTATCATGGAAAACAAAGGGAATACAGCCTCACAGTCCAAGACACCGGGTCTGCGTCCTGTTAAGCACATGGGGAGGGGACAATAACAGAACAAGCACTGGAGAACTCGAAAACATAAGAAACAAGGGTTGCCCTTCCCAGTCCTGCCAGTCTCACCACAGGGGCATGAAGGGACTGCCTGAGAAGGTGCAGCCTTTTTTGCAGCCCAAGTATTTCTAAGGCAGGAGATGACCTGCAACCTCAGCCAACAGAGACCAATAGGTCTCCTGCAGTTGAGACCCAGAAAAAGAGTCTCTGGGGATAAAAGGATGAAATAAGAAACAGGAGGATCTCTACGAAAAGTCAAAATACAGTAGAAGACACTGACTAGGCCCTCCCTCATCTATAGAGCAATGCAGTGCTGGGAAGGGTGCAGAGCTGGGGCTGGCAGGACATGGGCCGGATGTGGTAGCAGGAGGATCCTGCTACCCCGACTGCAGCTGAGCTCATGTATCAGCAGGAAAAGGTTTGGAGAGGAGGCACTTCACGTTCAAAACTCATATTCACATCTCTCCAGTTTGCCTCAGCTTCACTTTCCTCCCACAGCTGATGGAATTTACTCYACAGAAAACAGCCTACACACAGTTGGGAAGGAATCCTCTCTTGTTTCTCTGTATCCAGCTGTCATGGTTTCTTAAATATGGGCATATGGGCAAAATGCCATTTTGATGAAAGAGAGTA
Organism: Amblyornis subalaris; assembly: GCA_018881555.1. Taxonomy (NCBI): domain Eukaryota; kingdom Metazoa; phylum Chordata; class Aves; order Passeriformes; family Ptilonorhynchidae; genus Amblyornis; species Amblyornis subalaris. Next base: position 2,755,500 of record JACAXG010000083.1, read on the forward strand.
ATACCCAAGAGAGCTATGAGCAGAAATTGAGTATGGGCTGTTGGAATAACTCAAATATCTCGACAAGGAAGGATTACTAGATGCTGCTCATGCCATTTCTAAGGTGAATAAAACAGCGTGTTATTTCCACTGCATTGCTAAAGCGTATTACTTATCAAATATATCCTACATTTTACATACAGCAAGAAATGGCTTGAAATGTGTATGTTTTCCCAGTGCTGGTCTGAATGAAAAAGAAACATTTTTTCATTAAAAACAAGTCAGAGGTGTCTCACAGTGTCTGGAACCAGATTTATCCTGGAACTAAGTGTGGACAACCCAGGACACGATACCTACTTCTTATTCCCCTTTTACATGATGCTGAGCACAAGAGGGCCCAGGCTTTGACAGTAGTTCTGAGATACTGCAGGAGTATGAGGAATATATGGACCATAATTTGGCTAGGATTTTGAAAAACATAGCAGGGACGCAGTGTTCAAATCCAATGACAATTTTGAGATGACTAATCTGCAATTCTTAAAGAATGAAAATTACAGAAAGGTGTTTGTGGCTACTATAGTGCAAAGCCCACCTTGCTCAAGAAGCCCCTTCACAGTACAGAAAGTGAATAGTTGTGTATTTCCCTGTTACAGTCAGACTGTCCTTTTGCGTTTTGGGTGAATCACAGATTTCTCTAAAYGTTTAATATTGCTGTCCTCAGGTTTTTATCTGGGGGATTACAAACTACAAAATTCCTTCTTGTATCTGTAATGCAGGTATAGAAGAAGAATAATTCAGAATGCCAGGATCTGTGTGGCATGCAACTCCAGAACAATAAAAAACRGATGCTAAATTAGAGAAGTTCAAGGTAGAGCAAGCATTTAATGAACATTTGGTAAATACTGAGCTCAGGGTAAGAGGATAACACATACATACGGAGAACTACTTTAAAATCCTGGCGATACTTCTGACCAAAAAGGAGACAATGATTTGTCAGGCTTCTTGCCCAGAAGAGCAGTCATTCCTTTCCAGTCCAGCAGTTCAAAGCCAAAGGTGGGCTAAACTGGCTTCTTGACATTAGAGAACAGAAGTTGTCTTTGACACAGCATGAGAAACAAGATTAGCCTTTCCAGATTAGAAGGAAAGTATTAGTGAAGCACCAGAGGCTTTGACATGGGGTCTATTTAATAGTGGTAGGCCTGGATGATAATGTTGAAAGCACATGCTGCCGAGTCTATAAGGCAGGACAAATGAAGTATTAATTTCGTTATTGCTTAAATGCCTCAGCTGATGGTGCAATACTAGTGAGGATAGACTGCTATAAAACAAGGTTTCTTGGAGTGAGGTCACAATACACAGCCAGAGTATCTAAAATAATAAAAAGGATTTTTAATTGCCACATGAAAATTTCCAAAGCTTTCAGCTAAGTACATCTGCAAGAAGAATRAGAAACATGAAACTGGGTGACTTGACCCAAAGGAAAAAGGTGGACCTTATTGCTAATATCAGATGTGCTTCACCAAGGATATAATATATAAACAAAGAGCGTGTTAACATTTGGACCTGCTAGTAATCAGAAGACAGATTTACCTCACAGTTTGGGCGTTTTCTACAGATTCAATACTTTTCTTTTTACCTACTTCCAAATCTTAGACTAACTACGGGCAGATTTCCTATGAGACCACAGAATTACATGTGTGTATTAGTCACTAGCTCTGGAATTGCATTGAACTCTTCCTTTATTTTTTTCCTTGAGTTATTTCATTAACAAGATTACCCAGCAGCAGATAGCTAGATAGCCTCCGTGGTGTCATTTTAGTATACAGGAATTGCTGAAGAGTGGTCTCAATACTTTTCATCTGGTAATTTTGTTTGTTCGGCAAAGGGTGTCACAAGCTGTGTGGTAGAGACTTAATCCAGCAAATGCTAATCCATCAGATCAGGGCCAGAGTGCTGTGTACCGCTTTGGCCTCAGCCTTAGAGAGAGCTCAGTTTGACACCCTGGGTTCCCAGCACCACGTGCTGCAGGGGTGTGTTACCAACCCTGCCCTGTAGTGTGGGCCTCCCCATGGTGAACCACATCTCTGTGAGGTGCAGATCAGCTGTGCTCCATTCATTGTGATATAGATACTCTACTTTAACACGAAATAAGAACATAGGCTTTTATGTGACAATTCCAACTGTTTAAGTAAACAAGGAAAAAAATCAAATATCTAAATATTTTTTGTTTATTTGACTGTGGTCATGAATAGCAATGTACAAACTTCCTGAAAAATCAGCTGTCCAGCTGTCCTCCTCCCAGAAGATGAATCAAATCAAGATAATGCTGTGCATTTGTAGTGTCTTTTCTTCTTAGCTCAAAAATCCTATGGAAAAAGCACAGCTGGATTTGAAGTAAACTACATATAAACTGAGTTCAAATGCTAATTAATCGCACACTGCCTTGGTACACTTATCAACAAGCACTGATTGGCTTCAAACATATGGGAAGCCAGAGACTGTGGTGTGTACCTCTAGTGGGCTCATAGAGAGGGCTAAGAGGGATGCTAAACACTGTTCATGCTCTGCATATCTTGTGTGGTCAGTAACAGTGGGCATGGGGTTTGCAATTTGAGGTACATTCATGAAAGGCAAAATAAGATAATAAAAACTCCTCTGAGTTTTGCAATGAGAAATTGCTGCCCATCAGAAGTTAAGTCACAGTGTGTGGGTACGTGCTGCTCACCTGAGCCCAGGCAGGCTGCTATCAATGTGCACCATTTCTCTCAAAACCAAGCTGTCTTTCTACAACTGCCTCATGTGGGGTTCTCCTGACTAGAAATCCAGGCTGCAAGAGGCAGTCAGTGTTTCTGACCTGGCTGGGGCATGCAGACCCACGAGCTCGGGGACCGAGGGCAGCAGAACCAGGCAGGGCAGGAGCCGAGTGGTCGGGTTGGCGCCAGGCTTGCCCACCTCCAGGGTGGGCAAGAGGACACATTCTATGACCTCCTATCTACAGGGGAGTGCAAGCATGTCTGAGAACATGTTTTTTCTTTTTTCTGCAACTAGCAGAGCACTGGCAGGTCACACCACTGAAACCTCTCTGGTTTAGTACAGGTACATGGGAGTCACTCTAGTTTCCATCATTCTGGGAGATCAGGTGGTGGGCTTGGGTTTTGTCATGTCCATAATTCACATGAAACATAGATTTAGCTGATTTTGGTGAAAAGACTCCAATGTCAAGGCAGCTTTGCAGTGAGAGGCTCAGAACACTTTCCAGCAGTCAGTTCAGAACATCATCATTTGTTTTCATGGCTTAATGATGTCTCAGCAATAGCTCTGCCCAAGCAGCAGGGCTTTCTGTACCAGTCCTCTCCTTCTGGGTAGCTGCCAGGCTGCCATGCTGCCTTGGCAGCACTCCAGTTTCACTCCACTTGTTGCTGAGAGCTGCTTCAGGTGTTCAGGATAAGGCTCGCTTCTCAGGCTTTATACTTGCTGTGCTAGAGTGACTGATAGCTAAAATAAATTTCACAGGGCACTTTTTTCCTTGGGAAGTGATTTCAGCAGAATTTCACCTATTGCCTCACAAACACAGTTATTTAATATAGCCCGGCTCCTTAATCCTTCTGTTTCTTTTTCTGACCAATAGAGGCAGTGAAAAAAACCAACTCTTTTTTTCCTTTTTCTTTTTATTTAGCTATCAAGATCAATTCTGCTTTTTCTCTTTTAAATGTAAATTCACTTTCAAAATCCAAATAATCAAGTTACCTCCTGTTATGGCAATAGTTGAGCTGGGCTCAGTTTCTCTCTTCTACCCAAAATTGGCTTTTTCCTTACTGGAGAATAACTCAGGCGTCTCCTAGCCCCTGATGAGAAAACAAGCTCTAAATCAACAGGTAGCAGTTAAGATATGTGGTTCACTGACTTTCATGTTGTTTTTAACAACACCGACAGCCTTGACTTTCTGTGCTCCCCCACTCAGGCCATAAACCATCTGGGAGCCTGGGAAGCCACAAACGATAAGAGGCCAGTACAAACACAGCACCTGCCTGCACGTTTTGATGGTGTCAGCTCTTGCAGTCATAGCTGTATTGCTCAAAGGAATAGGAAAGAGACAGGCAAAAAATTTCTGTCAGTGTTTTCATGTCTTGCTCAAAACCTCGATGCCTGAAAACACCAATTCTGAATAAATTTCTTCTGAAAAGCAAAGGAAAATAAGATCTTGAATTTAGCTTACTGTGGAAACATCGGGCTGGAACATTTCAATCTGACATTTTCAAATACTTTGAAATAAAAGGAAGTCAAACTATAGTTGAAAAAAACCACATTATTTTGGATTATTTTCTCCAACCAACAACAAATAGTCCAAAATTTAAAGGTTATTAGAGGCCCCAAAATTACATTTTATTCTGTTTTGAATTTTTTAAATTTGAAAATCCTGGGGAACAACTCTAAAGCCAACAGTCAGTAACCGCTTTGCAAAAAAGTAGGAATACATTTCTTTTTTATTGCTTTTGATTAGTTTGCTTTCCCCTTGCATGTAGAGGGTGCAGAGGGTTCTTATCTTCTGTGCTTGAACAGTGCATTTAAATTGGGTGTTTTTACAAGAAAACTTGGAGGTAATTTTAGATGGAGACACAAAGTAAGAACAGGGGTTTTTTTCTCATTGTATTTACTTAGATTACTGAACTAGTGAAAAAGGACACTCAAGGTAAAGGTACAGCATGACAACACATTTGAAGCATAGCAATTTCAAACCATCTCTAAATTACCTCCTCCTCATGGAATTTGCCTTTGTTTCCCAGTGCCTGGAGAAAAAATGAAATTCAATAACAATTGAATTTCATTCAATAAGTGGTAAAGYATGATAAAATGAACTCTGCAAAAATGAGCTCAAATAATATAACTTGTGTATTAATAAATTTGTGGCCTGTCAGACCAAAGGCTTCATAGAAAAACACCCTTTGCCTAAACCCCTTTGTCCAAGGAAGGGTCACATCTATTTCTACCCCCAGGATGTGAGTGCAGGCACCTGCATCGATCCCAGCTGCAATGGTATGGCTGAGCAATAAAATTGGTAGGCAGAAACAAAACTGGTATTTAACCACATAATGAGTGCTGAAATTTCATGAAAGCTGCTCTGTGCGTCCAGGTCACCAATGGGATGCTGTTAGGGAGGAAGGGAACTATACTGACTGCAAGTCCTGGAATGGAACAGAATTTAAGAATTCTGACAATTCTATGTCATTTTTCATCCCCCCTCCACCCCATCACTCATCTGAATTGTTGTACATGTGAGCTACCTCTCGGTGAAGAAGAGCGGTGAGATGACATACTCCACCTCCTGATACACAGAAAATCTGCCTGCCTTAGGAGCTGTGCACCCAAGAATGCCCCAAACCATCTTTCTCCCCCTTTTTAAAATCATACTAAAAAAGCACAAATGGGAAAAACCAGACCGTCCTTGTTCTTAGACACTGGCAGCTCTTCCTTCTGAGATCCTCATTTGGTGTTTTTCACTCATGGGAAGCAGACGAGGAGGGAACCCAGCCTCTTTGTGCAGAAAAATAGCCCGGATAAAAATCCCAAATTGCTGATGTCAAAGCCATGCAGTCAGGCTGGGCATCTCTTTTAGAAATTGTCTGATTTTAAGTCTCCAGCTTACCCCTTCCCAATGCTGCTTGCACCACAGCAGTGACAGCTGTCGCTCGTCCCTTCCTCACTGGTGAGTGCAGGCAGAGAAAACTCTGTGGGCAATTGGAGGTTATTTTTCGATGCCTTACAAATTTTGCCATCTCCCCAGAATACCAGGCACTAGCTCCCAGTTTTTCTCATCCTCTCAGATCACAGCTATATATATATATATTTGAATTATATCCTTCATATTGTCTTTGATTCACATCAGCAGGAACAGGGAACAGGTTCCTGCCCAACAGAGGTTTGGCAGGTTGTGAAAACCTTGGCAGTCCAGTGACCTCTGAGGGCTGCTGCTTCTGGTATCTCTAATGCCTATGGCTGCTTAGTCCCTGGGCATTTCATTGCTGAGTTAAAAAGTTCATTCATCACTTGATATTAAAATGGTACATTTTCAAATATGTAAAATATTTCTGTTCAAGAACCCACCTCCATAAYTAAAACCTAGTTAGAGAGATTTCATTCAAGCTTTAAAGGGAATTAATTGCTTACTTTTAGGCACAAACCAAGCCTGGGAAAATTCAGGTGGCAGACCAAAAAAAAACCATGGAAACTTAATGTGACAAAACACAGGCTCTCTAGTTTATCAGCCTGTATTCAAGTGGCTGCAGACAGCGAAAAATTAGCAGCTTGTGGATGTTTCATCAAGTAGGTAAGTGCTCCGATCAAGTTTTTGCTGTGAAATGACCATTTGGAAAACCTGCTGTCATATCTATTTCCAGATTATACACAATAAAAAAAAAGTAGGAAAAAGAAGAAAAACTGCAATGGTATTTCAACCTGCCTCTATATGGTTGGAAGATCAATTACTGAATAAATGAGGGATTTATCAAATCTACCCCATTAGTTCAGTCCCTCCACCTGTGCTGCACATTCACCATGACATTTTGGTCCATGATTGATCAGTTTTGCCTTATTGCTTAAGCACAGTTTTCTTGTCACACACTAACCTGTTATTTTCTCAGCAATTTCCTCTGTGTGCCTCAGTCACGCTAAACCAAGCCAAAATCAAACATTTACTGCCACCGTGGAGCAAAAATAGCATTTATGGCCACACAGAGGTCTTAGTGAGGTAACTGTTTAAGCCTGAGAACTACATAAGGGTTTCTAGGGGCAAAGCCTTGCACAAAATCTGACTGTGCTTCTCTTTAAGTTTTATGTCGTGAGGCTGTGGCTGCCCATGCCAAGTCTCCATGGGAGATGCTGTGGGGCCTTCTCCTCTCCGCTCCCCATAACACGGGCCTACCTGCTCCCGACCCGGTCCGAGCATCTGGGCTTCAGTCTTGGGGTGAACTATGTTGACACACGCAGGTCAAAGCAATGGCAAAGCCAAGAGGTGGCCCTCCCTGCCCATCCATTGAGATAAAACCCGTTCTTCTGTACAAGTGCTCGTTACCACAACCCCTAGGGCTGTTTCCTCTACACTTGGCAAATGTGAACACCAGCATGTTTGTAGTGATCTACCTGTTAGTTTTGCTAGTGAAGCTGCCCACTTTGCATCCCTACAGAGGCCTCACCTTTCTTTCTTATTGAGTGTCAGCAACCGATTTGAACCTGCTATCCAAACTTCTGCGAAGTATAAACACATATAGGCCATGACTCCTGCTGAAGTGAAGACACATCCTGGCATTCATTGCAGACAGTTTCTGAGCAAAGGCTTCAAAGATGGCTTTTGAAGCTATGCTCCTAGGAGGAGGATGGAAACTCCAAATTCTAGCCTCACTGCTGTCGCATTCCATAAAATCCCTGCTTCTCCTTGAAGCACCTGGCTTCTCAAAAAGTCAGCCACCTAAAAACAAATGCCATGCTCCTCCTGGGCAGCTAGATACTTAACAGTGTTAAGGATCTTTAGCTGTGAATCCTCTCTTGGACTGAAGTCTCAGAGCTGGAAAAAAGGAGACTTCACATCAGGTAGTAGGTGATGGCAATGTGGACAGAAGTAATTGGTGGCCAGGTTCAAGTCCCACACTCTTCTTGATCCGAAGCAGGCATCCGAACCCCAGTTTCTCTGAGAAGTACTCCAATCACTCGGTCATTGGATACCTTTTTATGAAGGATAAATTGTTCATGGTAGTTGTTCCATTGCACATAAAAGAAATAATCACATTTTAAGCTGTAAGCAAAGCCAAAAGGCTTTACAGCTTGACATTTAATCCACTCAGATAGGATAGCACAGTGAAATTCTTTGTCATCCTAGCTAGAAGTGTGCACTGCTAAATTGTCTGCGCATTTTTGGATGTGTGTAATCTCCACCCCACTCCTCCCAAACAGACACCAACTTTCACAGCAACTTTTCAGTTCCACCATGATAATCATTTCCCCACAACCATATCACAAATTTTAGATAGAAAAACAACTCACTTCCATAATAAATAAACAAACAAGCAAACAAAATAATGCATTTCCCCCTGTAAGTTCAAAATGAAAATACTCTGCCCTTGGCAATGACCAGCTAGAGTAACCCATTTGAGCATCATTTCATCAGCCACTGCTGAAACAGCCAGGTTGTGAATGGAAGGACCTTTCTGAAGGTCCTAGTGTTGCTTACTGGCATTTCATTACTGCAGTATGATTTAGTAAATACAGCGAAGAGTGAAGCTTGGAAAATTCAGATAATTTCTTTTGTTTATTTGRATTATTCCCACAGACTATGTCCATGCTCCTAGTTCTTTTCCAGTCTCAGCTATCTGTCAGAAGTGCCCAGGGACATCATTGTGCTTTTCTTTTTCGAACAGCCTCTCTTGCGCTTAGGGCAGAACCGTGCCTTTGGCTCCTGTTGCCAACAACAGCTTCCTGCCTGCCCCAGGTCAGATTCTGACCGTGTCTCCAGTGGCACAGACTGGAGGAATGGCTGTGTGGTGCCTTCGGGAACATGCCAAACCACCCTACAGTCACTTTAGGCAGACTGGTTGGTCAATGAATGGTGACAGGCTAGAGAGCYCAAGTCACTTGCTGTCTTGAGGTGACTTTATGATGCTATATCCCCTATCGCCTGCTCTATGCCAAAGATGAATCCTGTGCCTTTAAACTGGGCTCCAGCCCTGCTCTGTTACCAGCACAGTTTGTTGTTCAAGGACTTACACACCTCCCCCACCCTCTGACTGCAGCTGCAGGCAAAGGGAGCGTTTTTACTTTTTTTCCTGCCAGCTCTTGGCTCTGTGTTTTCTCAGGAGAGAGACGGAGAGTTAAAAAGTTTTTGCTTTTTAGCTAGCCTCCTAGCTGAGGCAAGGACAGGAAGTTTTTTTCCTGAGACTGTGGTTTTTCTCCTTCTTCCTCTGGAACTGGTCAGCTGAGCTCTGACCCTACATACCATCAGCAGAGGCCTACATCCTGGGCCCTGAGGGGGGCCTACACCATGCCCTAGCTCCGGAGAGAGACCTGAGCCACACCCAGAAAAGGACTTGCTGAATTTATCCAGGTTTTCTCCACTGTGAGAAGGTTTATTATCTAACATTATTCTTTTTTTCTTTTCTTTCTTTTCCCTGGTGCCTGCGAGCACCCTCTTTGTTAAATGAACAGTTTTTTTCACTTTCCTCCGAGAAATTTGTGAGGTSGGGGGAGGGACTCCTAATTTGTCTCAAACGGGAGACCTGCCCAGGGAAGAGGAGGAGGGCAGTGGGGGGTGAAATGTGCAGAGGCAGAAATTGCTTGTTGCTCTCGGACTGATATCCTCTTAGTGACCACCAGCACTATCAATACAATTTTCATTTCGAGTCCTCCAGCATCACCCCTCCTACTTTTGGACCAACCATAGTCAAAATTCCCTTTGCGAAAAATGGCCTTTCACGAGCTGTTATGAAAGCACGGCAGCCCCAGTTAAAAGAGGAGCAGTTTGAGTGTTGCTRTTCTTGGCCGGACGGATCATCGTCCTGCAGACATCCAGCAAGGCAGAGCTGGACTTACTGCACTCCACTGGTCTTCCCAGCTGAGCTGCCTCTGCCTTCTGCTCCCCAGTGGTGTGACATTACATATCCACTTGTCATTTTGGTGTCAGCTGCTTCGGAATCTTTCTAGCAATGTTAACTTCTAGAGGGGAAGGATGGGCTGGGAGTGGGGGAACCTGCCTGTTTACCTTCATGACATGTCAGTCATTGCACAYGAGCTAGAGTTCACCAGCACCAATAATGTTCCCATATTCCTGTTTCATGGGTTTGTTTGCTTGTTTTCCCCTTTTTTTAATTTGAAACAAACAAACAAACGAAACCCAAAAACAAACAAAAACCCAAACCTATACCTTTAATATTTATTTCTCTTGAAGGTGCAAAACACAGATGACTGTACCAGATTCAGTTTAAGGGCCAGCTTTTCAGTAAAATTTTCCTGTGTTTGCAGTTCCTGCAGTGACCCAGAGCAGCAAAGAATATGGCACAACGCAGTTGGTACAGCTGCCTGCTGCAAGCCAGCAACCCCATCCACAAGCCAGCAGCATGAGGAGACCTCACAATTGTTTTAGTTGCCCATCTCCCAGTGTCAAGGATAGTGAAACCCAGTTAGAAATTCAAAAAGGCAACACAGCAAATGTTTTCATTTAACCACTTTTCTAAGATCTCAACAGAAAAGCTGCTTGTTTTGTTAAGACCAAACATTTTTACCACCAGTCCATATCTTCAGTTGGTTCTCCTGCAACGGAAGGCAGTATGTATGTAAACAAAGCAAATGGATAAGTTTGATCAAATTCTCTGTTGTTTATGAAAATAGGGATGTTCTATGCAAAAACACAGGCTCACAATGAAGGACATTTTTTGGCAGTCTGAAGCAGAAAGCTATGCCACAAAGAAACCATCATCTGTTTGGAGACGGAGGAAATATCAAGAAAAAGCGTAACAAGGTGTTTTCCTCTCTGTACATAGATCTATCCCAGCATCACTGCTTCCAGAACCTGGGAACCACTAGTGAATTTGTTCTTGCCAGCCCAGCTGACATCATGTCACATTAGAGGAAACTTTTTCAGGATCTGTTGAACTGGAAAATATTATTTATGTTCTAATACACACTTATGTTTACTTATGTCTTTTAGGCAGCAAACTATCTTGTTCAAGGCTACAAAAGACACTGTAGAAAAATCCCTGAGATGTATTCTGGTACTGGACTCCATCCTCCTAATCTTTTTTGAAAGCCCCAAATATCTGTCACAAGATAAACTGTAATGTTTCCACTGACAATTTATAAATAACCTATTTTGAACTCCCAGGTACAAGGTCTAACTCAGAGAACGAACCCAGCCCCCTTCCCTGCACTGCTACTAACCACTTGTGGTTTTGGACAGGGTACTCTCTGGAATGGCCTTTCTCCATGCTAACAGGTGAATAACAACTTTTACCTACCTCAAAAGCACAGCAGTGGAGTCCAGACAGGATTTATTAAGCTTTTCAAGGTTTTTGGAGAACAGGTATTACAGAATTACGTGCTGCTACAGTATCAGGCAGAACATTTTTTTTTTAGTTAGGAAAGCAAAACAAGCTGCTCTGTCTTATGGCAATATTAAGAAGTCAGATGAGATGCTCAAAGCATGAAATCCAGCACATTTCTCTCGTAACAGAAGTCCATCAAAGGATCATRAAAGGATGAATCACTTTAACCAGTTCATGTCATAAGACAACTGTTACGGGCTATGAGCTTAAGTCAGAATTTCCCTGGATTTGTGGGTTTAAGTTGGAATTGGAAGTGCTTTTGAATGTGCTTGTGCAGAAATATGTACATACTGCAGAGAAAAAAAAAATTCAGTGAGAGCTGCCAGTAACTGGCTGACGACCCAGCACAGGGGGTATGTTGGAACTGATTCACAGTCTTGTGCAACAACTTTGTTTTGGGTTAAAAGAGGGCAGAAAAGATAAACTCCATTGAGACTGTTATGAGAGTTCATGGACAAGGGCTTGACTTTTGATGTACATGTATTTAGCAGTCAGCGCTGGAGATTTATTTACAGGGTGTCATTTGAGGCTTGCTCTGATATGCCCCACAGGATAACCACTGGGATTATTTTGCTTGGGGCTTGCTGTTTCCAGCTGCCTTCTCTAACTTTCTTCAGCTGCTCAGGAGACGCTTCCTAAAGGCAACTTATTCCTAGCTTACACTGGGCTCAAACATTGCTGGTGTTCATTCCTCCATTGCTCCCTCTTAAACCTTGCCTGTCTAAGCAAACAAACAGGAGGCTTAAATATGTCCTTATGTATGCACGTGCCAAAGAAAATACACATTAATTCACCCAAGGCCATGCTGCCCTGCTCCTAGAGGGCCTGCAGACCTTCCTGAGGGACTGTGAGCTTTCCTTTGCTGAAAATCCCTTTATTGCTGCAGCATGTTCATTCCTCAGAAGAGGTTACAGGTATTACATATCACTAGGTATGCTTCAGATGATGTAAGGCAGAAAGGTTTAATTTGTGTAAGGTAAGGATCTAACTCCAGAATATAACTTGACAGATGAAGACATTTGAAACCAGTCTCAGGTCTGATTTCAGTTCATCTGAATTGTTCAATCCTTTGTCTCAATGTGAATTATTTTATGATTTCCATCTACAGCTTGTTATTAAATCAGTGAGTTAAAAATCTGCTTATATTATATGCTTAATGAACGTTTCTCATAAAGTTACAGTTGTGTAGCCTGTAAGAAATCGGTTGTTTTCACTTAGTGTGAGATTCGAGCAAGAGCCAGGCAGGCACAAAACATCCATCGAAAACTCTCTCTGCTGCCTGAATCAGTGATATCAGCCTTAAGGGACTAGCAGAATTGTCTACCATCAGAGACACTCTCACAGTCACAAAACCTTTTATTTGTAAATAAAAGCTAAGCTCTGTCTGGTGATGACACGGTCTGTTCCTGCGTTAGCTTCAGAGTGAGTACTGCACAGAAATGTCACTGATGCATGGCAGTGACATTGGRCTTTCCCAATGGAGACAATGCAGCCAGGGCTTCAGTCACTACAAATCCTCCCAAGGTTAAAAGGACCATATCTCATAATCTGATGTGGCTGTGTGTACTCCACAAACTCTTTCCTGTTACTTGCAATGAGAGATCACTGGCCACAGGGTGAGAGAGAAATGAAGGCAGGACTTGAACTACTGAACCCTGAGCTGCTGGAAAGGCATGCCATTTTCCTCTGCTCTCCCTTTTTCCCTGGTGGGAACTGCTGTGAATCTATTTGTTGTGTAGTGTGGCCAAGCACGGGACCTCTCCAGGTGGGAAACCTCCTTGGGAGGTTAGTATGGTATGGCTGTCTCTTAGGCAAGCACCTGAACCCTGGGCAGCACACAAGAGATGGGGCAGGTAGCAGGAATGATGGAGATTGAGAGGAGCAAGGAGCAATTCACCTCCAGAGCACACGAGAAGGACCAGTGCCATTGGAAGGAGAACAAAAATGACCTTACAGCTACCACCTGTAGCATAACACACTGGCAATTCCAGTGAGCTATTCTCTGTTCTTAAATTACCCGCTCTCAAGTATTACCTTTCTTTTAAAGTAGCTTGAGAATATTAAAGAGCATGTATACTGAAAAAGTTTTTACAAACTTGCATGTGCARTTTTTTTACCAGCCTCTTTTGGGTCTTCAGTTCAATTGTACAAGCAATTATTTCTGACTGCTCTAACAACGATTACAATTTCAATAGCTCTTTTCACATGGGCATGTCCCCACTCAGTCCACAATCAAAGGTGAAGACCACTCCCGCTTACCAGCTGATGATGTTCAGCAAAGGAAATGTGCTGATCTGATCTGTTAGAGAGAGACAGATCTAACATTTTAGTAGAACTTATCTCTGTGAAGCATACAAATTCTCCCCAGTTGCTGACTGAGAGAGACAGCATTTATTCAATGGAAAAAGGGATTCATTTATATTGATTGGCCTTTCCTTCGCACCATGCACATTGTGTAACAGGAGGGTACACTTATTCCACATCAGTAACTCTCTGCCCTGCTGCAGTCTAAGTGCTTTCCCATTAAATTATTCAGGATGTCAGCATGGGCAACCAGCTTAAAAAGAAAACTCAGAATTATCTAAATAGAAAAGAAGGTTTTTGTCTCATAAAAAAAACTAAACAAAAAAAACCAAAGCAAAACCAGGAATTGTCATGTTATTTTTATTTAGAAAGATCCAATTATGGCAATACTAGCTTACTTTTTTCACTAGACAGAAGCCTATGAAAGAAATCAGTGTCATCAACATATAGGCTAATGCTAATTTTTTCTTTAGAAATCAGACCTGCTTGCTGTAACTGAGGTTAAAAACAGAAGTGTGAACTACACATTATTTTAATGTGTGAGAACGGAAGAGAAGGATGGGCTGGAACAATAAATGAGTTGCTTGCTTGGAAAAATAACAGTGGAGGGAGATCACTGTCTTCGTCTCCTGGTCACATAATCTGGTGGTTGTTTTAAACAAATTAAAGCAGTCTGCTTTCTTTTTGTGCGTTCGAGTAAAACAGAGTTTTCAGCCAGCAGATATTCAATTTTCCTGGCTAGGTTTTGGATGCTGGCCATGTGTGATTAGTGACCTGTTTTCACTGCAATGAGATCAGCTATTTTTGTAGGACCCTGAATCAGCAGATCTGTCCTTATTCCTGGCTCTGCCTGCCAGAGCATGGAGCCAGGCCCATTCTCCAAACATACTGACCTGCCATCGCCATATAGATCTGTAGGAAAGGGTGCTTGGTCATAAAAGGACTGTGCTGAAACCTGGCAGGCTAGGACCATCAGGATATATGGTGTACAATCTGCTGATGCTGCTGAACTTGAAATTTTATTTGACTAATTGAAAGGGCCTAGGAATAGAAGAAACCTGTGCTGTTTATAGGAATTATAACTCTTCCTGGATAATGGTGCTAGAAAAAAAACAGAAAGGGCAGAAGCAAGAGTCAGAGAAGGATCCTAGGGCTTCAGCTTTAGACCTGAAGCAGTTCTGGTCACAAAAACCTGTGGCAGACTCTTGTCTTTGGAAAAGTGCATCATATCCCACAGTTTGCTAATACTGCATGAATTATCACGTCCAAATGCAGTTTTGAGGTCAGCTCCAAAGTCTTCTGCTGTTGTTTGCCACAAAAGCCCAGCACAGCATTTGTGCAAGTTGGGTGGTGCTACTTGGACTGAGCCATACAGGAATGATTGAAGGCCCRTGGGAAAATTTAGGCTTGAGAGGACCCTGTAGATGTCATCAAGTCCAACTTTCTGCTCAGAGCAGGGACAGCTGAGACTGGGTTGCTTTGCGACCTCTCAGTTGAGTTTTGGTGACTCAGAATTAAGTACACTGTGTCCAGGATCTGTTCTTCTGGAATGAACCTCATTTGGATTAGTATATTTAAAGATGGTTTTGAAAGAAATTATTATTCATACAGGGCTGCAGTGGAGACCAGAGGTCTGACTGCAGTTCCTTTTTCACTTAGTCCCTCAGCTGCCACTGCCAGCAGCAATGGACATTCAGCTGTCAGGGAGGACAGGAGCTGGTGACAAACAGGCAGTGGTCAAAACCTGTCCCCAGTGACCAGCCAAGATCAAAGAAAGAGAAGGAAATAGAGGCAGACAGATTTCCCTCCTAGCAGCCAGGAAAACGAAAGAGATCAGCAATGCTTTACATCCTGCCTTCATTTACGTCTTATCCTGTGGCTGTTGGCAAAAGGAGGTGCTTTGGCAGGATTAGAATATTGCTTCTCCTCTTCGTTTCCCAGTGGACCACGTCTGGGTTGAAGTGATGTAAGAAGGGACGAATTTGGTCTCGTGGTCACCAGTGAAAAGTGTTGCTATGCATCACCTGAAATGTCCTCAYAGTGCTCATAAAGACTGCATCATCACCAGCAACACTGGGGTTTTGCCCATCTGTGAGGTGCAATGAGGGGCTTCCTGGTGATGGAGCCTCCGTACAGACCTTTGAGGGAAAAATAATTGAATCCATTGGCAGAGGTCAACACCATCTCTGGTAAGTGTTGTGTACCTGACTGCCTCTTACTGGAATCCCATGGTAAGTAAAAACCACCGACTTATGTGAATTTCATCCAAAAATGCATATAATTTTGTGACAATCATCTGTCTGACATGCTGTCTTTTTTCATTCTCCTCTGTAGTTCAGACTACAGTACTTCCCTRGTAGCCTTTCTTTTCCACCACCACTCCTATGTGATCCTGAGAAGCCATTAAAATGCCAAAGACACAAGTGTGAAATGACAAGGGCTGACGTCTCTGCCAGCACAACTTCATGGATGCCAGTACCCTGGGGAGTTGAGCTGTGCTAGGGAAGCATCTAAGATTTTAGATGTGAGCAGTGTCCCCTTAGTGGCATAGACATCTTCTTTTTGCATTCACAATGAGTGACAAGTTGAAATGCCTGCCCTCAGGCATGTGGCAGCAGCATGGGATACTATGAAAAGCCAAGTTCCTTCTGAATAAAGGGGACTGATTTCATTAAGTTAAAATCTTCAAGGACTCTAAACAGACACAGAAGTGAGAATGACAAAAGCCATTACACAAGAGCTGTGTTGTGAACAGTAGAGAGCCAGAGCCAGGCAGGAGGTTGGGTTAAAGTATTGTGATCTCCTGTGCCAGGTCACCTTCTGTGCCACAGACCTCGAGGAACTTGCATGCATTTTACAAATAGCTTTGCTGTGACTGAAGTGCTCAGGCTCTCCTTTTGGATAGGCAGCATCACTGCATTTTAGCCATTTCTTTGTTGTTTGCTGCCTCCAACAGGATTACTGGGAAAATTTTCTTCAGTCAGTGACAAAAGACCCTCAGTAAGAGCAGCTGCCTTTGATACTCATGGAGGAGGTCAGAGTGGTCCTGAAAGACAAGCAACAGATTTACRTAGAAGTCAAGACATGTCAGCTAGAAGTTAGCACAACTCCAGCTTGAAAACTCTCTCTTAATGGTTGTTTAAGTATTAATTAAGCCACTGTTTAAAAATTTATGAATAACAACGGATTTAAAAAAAATTGCTTTTTGGAAAATGAACCAAGACAATACTTTAATTCCTCCTGTGTCATTCTTGGAGGTTTTATCTCTATGAAAGGGCAGGGAAAATAGGAGGAGATTGCTGTGGGCCACCTCTCAAGCCACGCCTTCAGATGCTACCTAAGCTGCCTGTATATCCTTACACACCTGCTAGCACTGGAGCTTTGAACCCCAAGGGCAAAGTCTTGGTTCATTAGGGCTAATGAAACTTGAGCTTAAGTCCAAAGTTTCAAGAAAGGTCAAACAGGTTGCTGTGTGCTAGAAAAATATGAGAGTGCTGCTTGACTTGAAGGAGTGCAACTGCCAAACACGAGCTCAAGTGTGGGTTAACAAATGTGTGTTTGCTTGCAGGCCTGCACATACAGACATGAAAAGGAGAGAGGATAGAGGAAAAAATTGTGCAGGAACATGCAATACCCATCATGTTCCCTGCAGAAGACAAGGCAAAGAGATAAAATTAAAGGGGATTTCTCAGAAGTGCAATATGAGCACCAGTACAGAGTGGCCCCGGATGGATGGATGAGGCCAGCTGCAAGTCTTAGCCTGGACCACAGTGATCCCTACCTCCCAGCAGTTCAACTCAGTGGTTCACCAGGCCCATCAGTTGCCACAATGATTTTCTTACCAAAAAGGTGTTACATGAAGGAAAATAAAATCAGCAAGGGATTATGAAAAGACTTCTTCATTTCTGCATTTAACTCTGATTTTTCCATTGTGTAAGCAAGATTGAACCTGRGGAGACATAGAGATCTCAGTATTAAGGTGCTTGAGAGCTGTGTGTTTATACAAAGCTGTATTTAGATTAAAACTTTATGACCTCTTAACATACACAAGTCTAAAAATAATATAAGCACATGTTTTTTATCACAGTTAAAGCTGCTGCATCAAACTCCATCCAACATCACACCCTGCTTGCTGCTGGCTGTTATGTTGCATAGTAACAATATTCAGCAAAAACAAAAACAGCTTTTGGTCAAATGAGATGGGGAATGAAGATSTGATAGTAGCCCTGAAAGCTCCATGAAGCTCTTAAAGGAAGATACACAGCTGATCCTGTGGCATTTACCCTGATGAGGGAGACACAGGAAAGAGGCAGACACAAACTAGAGACCAAGCCTAGTGCCAATGATACCCAGACAGGGAATGGGACGGGGTAGGAACACCCTTTCCTGAGAATCAGCAAACATTTTTTGCGTCCCAGGTGTAAGAAGAAGACACAGCAAGGCTGCAGCATCCTCCAGCCTGGCTGTGCTCTGGCCCATCTTTCTGGGAGGTGGGAACCAGCAGAGGAGCCCTTATATCAGGCCACTCAGTGCCTGGGATATTTAGGAGAAGGACATTAGTTAAGAAGGGAAGGAAGAGGAGCAGTTTGTGCCTATTTGAGCATGTCTTCATGCAATTAAAGCAGCATGAAATTAAATTAGTGCAATGAAGAATCAGTCCATAGACACGAAAGCATCAAATACCATGTCTATGATCAGCCATGATAATTGGTTTGTTTTCAGTGTGGCCCACCTCATGCCCATGAGTCTGGTCAGATCCAAACTTTCAAACTCAGCTTTTCCTGGGTGGAAAAAAGGATTAACTCAGGTATCAGACACTCCAAAATACCTTCAGTGAAATGAACTTCAGCATCTGATCTACTTTTCTGAAACTCAGCCAACACTTCTCTTCGGTTAATAGGAATAGAAAAACACTGTTTCTCACATTCTTCTGTTCAGCTGAGAGGCGACAGCACATGCATTTGGTCAGTCAAGAAATAAAAATGAGTTTATAAAGAAAATGCTGACATAAATGCTGGCAGGCCTGCTGGGCATCCCTGTAATATGGGTGAACAACACAAGCTGTTATTGCAACTGAATTCACCCTAGGGAAGACATGCTGCCCCATGTGAGGTACACTGGTGCTATCTTTGTGCTACTATCAGCTTTGGAAAAGCTGCTGATGATATGTTTGATCTTAGTTGATCCTAAGTTAGAAGCTAAACAGAAGCACGTAGCTAAAGGCTTGTGAGAAGGAAGGCTTAATTACAACTCATCGCTGCCAAAGCGGAAGTCTCTACATTAAGGCAGAGGTGGTTTTATATCTTTGCCACGCTGCTGAACATCACTGGTGTGCCACTCACAGTCCTCAAATAATTATTTAGAAACCAGCAAGTGAAAGTCAAGTAGCATCGCTCCAGGTGAAGAATTTTCTTCAGTCCAGAATTCGCTCCATCCTTCCCTCAGSACCTCTTTATCACAGCTCCACTTTGTTTCTGGCCTCCAACTTGCTCCTCTTCATCTCCCTCCCTTTTCTTGCCGTATAGCACGTCTTTATCTACCTTCATCTTCCCAGAAAAAGCTGGGGAAATAACCTCACCTTTGCCACTGTCCTGTGATCCACTTCACTTGTCTGCATCTCCCCAGCCCTATGTATGGCTTTTTGTTGCACAGACTACAGGACAGGAACTGCCTGCTGCCCTCTGTTTTGACAGCGGGTGCATGCCCAACTGCTCATATTGTCATACACAGAATAGGATTTTTACCAGTACTGGGGCTGGATTAGTGGCTTGAGAAACATCATTCAGGACAGTCAGCTATTTTTGTTACTTTTTCTTGCAGTTCATAGGAATTCCAGCCCACCCATCAAAGATCCAGTTTGCTGCACAGCTTCCCACACTAGTCAAAGGTGGTCACTGATTCCTGGACTGTGTGGGTGGAAAATGTGCTGGAAATTACACACTCTCTTTGCATCTGAGTTTGTTTTCCCTGAGCAAGAAGCCACAGATTTTGGTCGTTTCTGCACATACACAGAGAGGGCAGGAGAGTGCAATGAAATGATTCAAAACCACCCAAAACCAGGGTAGAGCTGCTGCCTGCTTATTTCTATTTCTATTTCTATTTCTATTTCTATGTACAAAGATTTTAGTGTGGTTTGGTCCCACATACCATCACCTTTGGAGGGGTGAGTGGGAGCCAGGAGAGTAGAGGAAGGTGCTGGGGATTATGAGTTCCACTGGTGCTGAGGCCCATGAGAGCAGTCCCAGGCAGTTGCTGCAAATCCTGCTGGCTGGCAGAACTCTTCATGGCCTCTGTGTATTAGTCTATTATTTGTTAGGTATTTTCCTCTGTGAATTCAGCTTTTGCTTTCCCAAGGAACTGCACAGTGCTTTCTCTTCCCCTCTGTTTCTGGGAGCACATAACACCAAATTATCCAAGATTTGTGTAAAACACTACCCTGTGTGTGATACTTTCTTAAAGCTGCTGGAAAGAACAGCCCTGGCTTGTCTTCTGTCAAAGAACTGGGCTGGCAAGGACTTCCACCTTCCACCAYTCATGTTGATGTGGCCACACACCCTGCAGAGAGGGCAATTCTTTATCCACACCATGCTCTACTGCAAGACAAGGCAGCAACTCAAGCCAGATCCCAAAACTAAGATCTATTTGTGCTGTTGGTTCTATTAGGGCCCTTATGTGTTCATAGCTGTGCCTGGAAAGAGGGTGAACCCTGCCTCCTGTGCCTCAAGGATGACATGGAGAGGACTGCTGCCATGCCCATGGCTTTCCTCCACACTCCCCTCTTGCTGCCGTTCAGACCCTTCAAGTCTCACACATGAGGTGTGTGTCTCACCACACCTCTGCTTGTCTCACACGTTTGTAGTGTTTGTAGACAGTGTCACACTGTCTCCTTAGATCTGCAACCCAGCATCTCATGCACCACTGTCCAGTTCCACCCATGACTCACCAACTTGCTGAACCAGGCACGTGGAGTACCAAAATTGGAAAGAAGCTGTCAGACTTCAAAAGCAGGTTGTTTTGTACCACTGAAAACACCACTGCTCAGCAGTGTCTGTGGGGCCAGCTGTCCTGTGCCCGGGAGGCCTGTGGGCTGTCAGTAGGTTCCCAGCCTGTCCTGCTGTCTGCGGAACAGACCCTGCTGAGAGCATGGGCTTCRTCCATCAGCTCATTTCACACAAGCCCCAAATAATCCCCCTGGGAACACAGACTTGCTGTCATTTGACCTGGTTTCTAATCACTGGTCTGCGCTTGAAACCCTCGGTAGATTTTATTTCCTATGGAAACACCACCAATTCAACTTTGTAAGACATTAAATATCACCACCATACTATACCAGGCCCTTCTAATTGAAAGACGTTTTCAGAGAGGGGATGAGTCAAATGAGAACAGTAATTAACTGAGAGACAACTTAAGTAGTTCTCTCAATTCCCTATGCACCGGGCAGAAATGGTATTCTGGCTTCTTACAAAATTACATGTACCACATCAAAAGTAAACGCTTCATCTAATATTCTAATTTTGGGTTTAGATAAACATCACGGTTATAAATCATTTTAATGATTATATAAAAAAGAAGCAAATACCACGTTAACTTTTCATTACCTTTTTAACATCTCCCATGGATAATGCAATTCATTTATGGGTATAATAGGCCCCTCTACTATATGCTGTAGGTACACAGAGGAATTAAATAGTGTAGCTCTGGGGGTGGTTAAGGTGTTTTAGAGTAAGAAATGGCTATGACTTGTTGATGCGCTGCTCGTAAAAATAAAGGTTATGCATTTTAACAAAGAAGTCTGGGATGAAAACATGGATAATTTGATCCATTAATTAAAAAGAAGTGTTTTCTTAATTGCTGGCCCCATACAAAAAGGGTTCTTAATCATAGGAAAAGCAAACAGTAGAAAACTCTGAGGGAAGTCAACTTCTCTTGACAAGCTGTTAATCTAAGACTCTCCAGTTACAGTCCCATCATCAAATTCATCCAAAAAAATCACAGTTAAGGCAAACTAAGAATCCCAATGGGTGGCAACTTCTTTGCAGTAGTAATTTAACTGCTTTCAGAAGTGTAGCCTCGTGCTTCAGTAAAGAACAGAAACATCTGCAGAAAAATCATGCTGTTCTGTAACTCAGCRGAATTTCAACATTGACTTCAAATGTGATCAAGAACTGAGAGGTGTTTCCAGGGCTCTCTTTTAGGGAAATGTCCCTCTTTAGGGCATTTGGCTGATAATAATAGCTTAAAAATTTTGGTTATCTGAGCAAAAGAGGTATGAAATTTCTGTTTCTTTGAAACTATGGAAGCAAATGTCCCATGAAGTCTTCCTACAGCAGTACAGCTATTGTTTCCCATCTCACATAATTTCTTTGTGTCTTACTCTAAAATTTATGTCATAATATTTGTAGAGGCAATAGAATTTCACACAGATCTTTGCAGTAGTTGAATCAAATAAGTAACAGCAATGATGAAGAAAATAAATTCTCTCACTGTATCCTAATTTATTACACTTCACTGAAATGGTTTAGAGGCATCTCTGAGCCACAGAGCCAGTAATTCTCTGCGTCATGGACAAGACGTATTTTCCTAGACGTAAACTAAATTATTTATATAATGCATAGAGCGCATGAGCCATTCATTACCTGATACCTTCAAAACAATAGGATGGAGAGCAGCCAGCATTAATTGATCATCCCACTGTCCAGTTACTCTGTGTGGGCAATTTATGCCAGACGCTATATAACCACACTTTGAAATATTTTCCACAAATAAATCTTCCCTATAGAGGGAGGTGGTTGTCTTTGGAAAAACTATTTATGAGCAGTGATTTGCCAGCTGCAGCACTTGGGTAGGACGTGAGCCAAGCTCCCATCCCTGCCGAACAGCAGGGCTGGTGTTCCTGTCCAAACACACCTGATGGAAGGGCTGAGTCAACAGGGCACTGCGTAATTTTTCTAAGACAGGTTTCTGTGAGATGTCAGAGACAGTTTGGCCTGGCTCAGAGGAATCAGTTATTAAAATTACAGCTGATTTCCAAACCAGCGGTAAGAAAACCACCTTTGACGGGTTCCCCCAATGCCACTGGCTCAGCAAGGCAGGGCAGGCAGGTAGACTTGCTTGTCTGTTCCCCAGACCTGGTGGTCACCATCCGAGGAGCTTGCTCATGTGGCTGAACCAGGCACCCTGGGACACCTCCAGCTCTGTGGCACTGCTTGGCACAAAGCCCAGGACAAACAAACCAGGAAGGGCAGGGTGCTCCTGTGCAGCAGCACCACGAGGCCTCGGCCCTCACATGGAGCCACACTGGCTGGTCCGTGGGGATGCCTCATGTGGGAATGTCACCCAGAGCATCTGGGCAAAATCAGCTCTCGTAGCATCAAAGCATCACCTTCCTATCCTATATCAGCATGAGCTATTTCAACCCATGCAAAGTGATTAATCAATTAATCGAATAACAAGTTATTCTGGCCAATTAAAATGTTGACAAACTATCTTTCTTCCTGTGATTAAGCTACCATTTCTGAGAAATTTTCTGCTCTATCAGTTGTCTCTGTTCAACTTTGTGCCCCACACGAATGTTTGGGAAAGCTTCCATTCCTAATCTCAATTTTTTATTCCACCAAAGCAAATATATTTATATCAAACACTACCTGCCTGTTAAGTTTGCAGCTTTCATCTGCTTGGGTTTTTTTCATTTCACAAGAGTGCTTCCTTTGCAAAAGTCAGCCTTGGAGCATCCTCAACCTTCAAGGTAACAAAATGCTCTACATGATGCAAACCAGGGTGACAGATCAACATTGTATGTTTTAATAGACACTTACAGCATGTCCATAAAAAGTTTCAGTTTTATCTGGTAGGATATTACACATAATTTTTATTTTATTGCCTATGGAAGAATACAGAAAAATCAAATTTGTTACGACTGCAGTGTAAACCGTCAGGTGGCCTCAGCAGGAGTGCCTGTGGGACAGACAGAAACTCATGCATGAAAAATAATTGCCTTTCTTCATCTTTTCCTTACTGCTCCACAAGATCCTGATAACAGGCAGTCTTGATAGTCTGAGCAATTCACAGCTAAGCCTTTGCAGTGACAAACTCGTCTTTCCATGTGTGCTGTGAATCCCAGTTTCCCCAGAAGAACCAGCCTGGGTGGCAAACATTCCTGATGCAAACCATTTGGGATGTTCCAATGCCACCTATAAAGCAGAGCCAGCTGGTGTGCATGGGCCCTCCTGCTCTGGGAGAGATTTCTTTCATTTTCAATGTCTCCTACAGTTGCTCTGTCCCTTCCTTCCATTTTCAAGCCAGTCCATCTTTTCCTTTCTTCCTGACTCCCTCTTACCCTTGTTCTCCCAAGTCTTTCTATGACTACATATTTCATTTTTTCCTCACCTAAACTTTCATTCTGTTCAATTCTTCCTTTATACTCCTAAAACTCACTCCCTGACATGCACTACTGATCCCCAGGAGGGGAGCTGGTGGTGGCAGRACACTCTTGTTCCTCCAAGACCTCTCCTCCACTGACCCCTTTTCCCCAGAAAAGGTCATTTGAATTCTACAGAAAATGATTACGRAGATTATGGGTAAAATACGACAGCATCCCTTTTTACCTGTAAGTTAACTTCGATGGGTGCTTCAACTTAGTAAAGGTTTTGCTAAAGTACAGGAAGACCTCTACCTTTTCTGGACTTCCCAAGCAGAAAAGATTGCCCCACACAAAATTACAGTCCCTCAGATCCAAGGATACACAACAGTTGAATACGGTTGTTAACAAGAAGTGCCACTTAAGTCATTACCTGGGGTCTGAAGAGGTTTGCAATGAACATGAGATCAGACCTATCCACACAGACATATCAGAGTGTTTGACCTCCTTCTTCCCCCTGGCATGATATCAAATGCTCAGATTCCTACATGAAATTACCATGCATGGAGATCACCCTGATGGCAGGCAACCATCTGGAGATAACCCACTTCCCCTTTTCGTACCATCTGTGTGGTGAACTGACAAGTCTTCCAGTGATGCTTAAAACCAGAGGTGAAATACAGCTGGTGACCCATTATTTTTTAACAGAAGGGTTTGGTTTTTTCTCTCACTATTGAAACACAAGTTGAGGCTTGCATGACAATGGTGGAGACCAAGGAAAGTCCCCAGCTGAACCCTCTCAGTGTGCAGGAACACTCAGTGGGTCAGAGAACGGTTCTGATAACACCAAGGTTGTGGTGGGCCATTCACTTTAGAGTTGGACTTCATCCCTTTCAACTCAGAATATCTGTGAATCTGTGAACAAAAAGCACAGCCAATTTCCCACCAAGCAAACCTGACCAGCAATCACCCTGGGACACCTGAGTCCTTAGCAAAAGGGAGGCGAATGCTCAGCTCTCCGGTGGGTGCATGGAAGCTTCTGGTCCAAGCYCAGGTTTCCAGCCTGCCACAGGAATGAATCTGCAGACCACATTCAAAGTGTGCTCTCACTGGCCACAGCTCTGAGAGGGCAAAGTGCAGAGGTGCTTAAATTGCTTTTACATGGGGGAAATCCTACCCGGTTTCCAAGACAGCTGTTGAATTAGTGTTGATCTGGTCATCTCCGTGATCTTCCCAGTTATTTGTTTTTGCAAGTGCTGAGAGGACACAAAGAGTTCAAATAAAAGCCAGGTCTTATCTGTACCCAAAGCAAATTCTGCACTTGAATWGGCCTGTAGACATGGTGAGGCCCTTCAGTCTCAGAGAGGAGGTGGGATGCATCCTTCTGCCCTGCCTCTTCCTGGACGTGAAAGGCAGGTCATGCACCTTCCTTCTACTTCCAGCATGGGCACTGTGCATCTTCCTCCRGACAGGAACATAGGCACAAATCCAGAAGGCTCCCAAAGGAGAATCCGGAGTGCACGTTTAACATGGCACCAACAAGAAAGGGGATGAGGGGTTTGCATTGCTCTTCGCTTCATTGCTTAGACCTTTCTTTTGATGTCTGCTCAGCTGATCCTAGAAAACCACAGAAACGGGATGCCTAACTACATAGCCTACATTTGATCCAAGATTCTCTCTAAAATTTGTTTTCTTCACACTCTCCTACAAAAGAGGAATTTTCGTACTTTTACTGAGTCTCCTTATCTTTGCAGGAGAGCCTAACTATCTAACTAGCAAAATATAGGGCTATTACAAAACAGGATAATAACTGCGTGACTTACCTTAATGATAATTTATTCTCCAACTAAAGAGGCATATAGCTGTGAGATGGGAATTTATTTACAGTTCATGCCTGACCTTTTTAACGTCTGGTAAAATCATGTTATGGAACTATTTGAAAATTTATTGTAGCCATTTAACAATGCTGACATTTTGTGATTATTGGCTCTGGAAAATCTACTGGAACTGTCAGGCAGAGAAAGTTCAGAAATTGCTTCCAGGGAGAAACAAAGCTCTGATTTTTAGAGTGCTGAACACTAACAGATCCTTTTTATTGCATATTTTAAATATCCACAGAAAAAGAGAAGCTGCAAAGCAAAGCTGAAAAAGGAAAAGAGAAAAATACTCTTGATTAAATGCAAATGAAAACAGGGCTTCACTCCCAGCTGTCTGAAGTCAATGGCAAAAAGCATCATTACTTCAAAGCAAGAATGATCAGGTCCAGGGACACTCCAAGACCAGTCCTGCGCCAGTTCACACTGACGACAGGTGGAAAATAGCTCAGAACAGTCCAGCTGGCAGCAAAGCAGCCACGCATGAGCCTCAGGCTTGTGGGGGGGCTGCAGGCAAGGAGCCTCGGCAATTAGTGCTTGTGAAACTTTCCAAGCGCTCAGGCCACACAAGCGGCCCGCACACGAACAGGGAGGGGTGAGGGTGGTCCCACCGGGCTCTTTAAATCACCAATGGCAAATTACAGCTTTTGTAGACGGCCCAAGGTGGTGCCCCTCAGCAGGTATCTGGCACACAGCAGTAATGAGGTTGGGCCACTGCATGAGTAAAGCCTCTATAATATTGTCAGTAGGTAGCAGCCTGACATGATGCTTAGGATGGTGTTGAAAAAACCTTTGCCAAAATACTTCAGTTGTGTTCATGTACTGCAGAATGACCACTCGCAGGCTTTGTAAGAAGATTTTGTTTTCCTGACCTTTCATTCTCAGTGATCTTCTTTTTAAATTTCCCCTTTATCCCCTTAAATTTTTTCACCTAATGCTACAGAAAAGTAGCATTATATTTGTAGAAACCAATAATTTTTTGTACAGCAGTAAAAAGCTGCTGTGTGAAAGTGCTCCTAAATTTCAGAGTGATATTGACTCACAAAACCTTTTCCATTGATGAGATGAGGCAGCAGATTCAGGTCTTCAAATACATATTCCTAATGCATCAGCCCTTCTGAAGGAATTAGCTAGGCAGGGTTGCAGCTGCTGTGGGCAAACACACAAGTAGTTTAACACTGGGGGACATGGGTTTTCCAATATGCTTAGCTTGCTACAAAATCTTTAACGAAACCAGATAAAAAAAATTCTTTCAGAATTGCAGCTTCAAAGAGAACCAAGAAATAAGAAGACTTACAGCCTTTCAAAGATCCCATTTTCAGACCCAGTTTGCTATCACATTTGCAAATTCTGTAAGAGGAAATGGCCTCACCGTTGCAGCAGGGAAGGTTTAGGTGAGATAATAGGCAAGATTTCTTCACAGAGAGGGTGGTCAAACATTGGGACAGGCKGCCCCAGTGATTCTCCATCCCTGGATATGTTCAAAAGGCATGTGAGTGTGTCACTTAGAGATATTGTCTAGTGGTGAGCATGGCAGTGATGGGTTAACAGTTGGACTCGAGATCTTAGAGGTCTTTTCCAACCTAAATAGTTCTATGAGTCTGTGATTCTTCTGAACAAAACCACAGGGTACAGCAGAGATCATAGCAGCATGTGACAAGAAGTATATAAAACTCTACAAGTGGAAAGGGTGAAAATTATGTTTATGGGGGTTTTGTTATGATAGTTCCCAACCACTGTTATTTAGGAGCAGCCAAGCATTATGCTGATTTCATTGAAGTATAATGGTCTTTACAATTGTTCCTCTAAATGTAGTGACTGATCTAACAAAATTATTTTATAAAGTACGCTGAGTCGTTGGARGCCCAGTGGTCTCCCCTCAGCTGTGCATCCAGCCCATTTACAAGGTACTGTGTTTTCAGTGTTTCTTTCTTTTTTCAGGTTTTGAGGAACTCTAGGTGACTCTTGTGCTACTTCTAATGTAGATACGTAGGAAAAGATGCTATGAGCCTCCTTTCAAACAAGACTACTCAAATTTGACTGCTATGATTTTAGCCTTTAAATGACATTTTAATACTTCTCATTACCACTCCAGAGCTCATATGGATTAATGGAATTATTTCAGCATTTTAAACAGATAAGCATTATTTGATATTCAAAGACTATGCAGATGGAGCATATGAACACCTCCTTACAATATACTTTGTGGTATAATTCGTGTAGAGTCTCCATTGATTCTGTCCAGATGTGAGTCCAAATCACGGAAATGAGAAAATTACCTGACTGGTGATGGGGTTAGATGTGAACACATCTCTGAACACACCAGTTTTGGAAYTGGGAATTGCCACAGAGATTTCTGCTGTTCCTGGGTGGGAAGGGCAGTTGGCACATCAGTGTGACTCTGCTTGGTGACATCACAGCACTTCAGCAAGTGACAAACAAGATGCCAAAGAGCTGCTCTTGGGTTTGATACGTACTAAATAACCCAAAGACTGAGTTCTCACCATATTGCCGAAGTTAATTTTAATGTGGCTGCAGTCAAGCAGCGCATTTCATATTTTTTGTATCTGTGGGTTTTTTTAATTTGGAACCCTATTACCTGTCACTGGAGAGATGCTTTGCGGAAAGCAGGTTTGGGAGGATGGTTTTGGCTGCACGAATCTTACCTTTGCTCTCTGTCACCTCTGAGGTAGGCACAATTGCCTTTATCCATCTTCTAAGTAGGATATGCTGGTACCTCACACTAGATCAACTTTTTAAAATATAAKAAATATAGTATAAAAGCAAAATGAAATTCATTAAATTTGCCCTTATGAGCATGTCACTGCCTCAACAGAAAGTGCACTGGCAAAGGCTGCGAGGTGGAAGCAACCATGACGTCAACTTTGTGGCAAATGGCCAGAGCAGTTGCCCATGCATGACCAGGAAGGTCAGATGTTCCATGGGGTCAGCAGGAGGCCTGAGAGCCTCCGAGATGGCCAAAGGCAAGCCATCCTTTCCTACTTCTTTATGTCCAGCATCACATTCACCAGCCTTACATGAGTGTCCCTGGTGACAGTCACGCTCTGGTGTCTCTGACTATGGCAGGACCTGAAACCAGACTCTTCTGAAGTGCCCTGAGGGATGTTTCAATAGCACAGAAGAGTCTACAGTCTTCAGCACTGTTCCTTGCTTGTTTCCTTCGTTCCTTCCTGATCCACTGGGGTACTGCAAGAGCTATTACCTGAGACCACCAAGCAGATTTTATCTGCCTATAGAAAATAAAAATTCAAAGGCCACACGGTACTGTAACAGCCATGGCATGATTAATTTAAAATGCAGCAGCAGCTAAATAATTATCACTTTACTCCACTAGTCCACATTCAGAAAACAGAGTTACCAGCACTCAGTGACTTCCAGACATTATTTTAAGGCTTTTTTAAATGTGGTAATGGGGAAAAGTCATGAAGTGTTTCTAAAGCAGCTTGCTTCTGAAGGACTTATTCACTAACTGCTCATTTATCCTTGTATTAACATTTGAAAGTCAGCTTTTAAGGAATTCTTGCAGATTTCCACTCAGATAGCATTTAAAAATATGAGCTGTTAACAGCTAAATGTTGTTTAGAAGGGAGAAACATTTTGGGTAGTCATTCAAGAAAAATGCCTGTATCAAAATGGAAAGCACGCTCCTTTTTTCATGGAAAATGGAAAAAAGAATGGACTTTTTCATGATAGAGATGGGTTCAAACACAAAAGGCTATGGGCAAGCAGATCTCTGTCCGTGTGATTATTCTCAAAACRGCAGAATGATGAGAGTTTCAGATCTCTGTATGCCAGCCTTGAGAACTATAGTGTGTTATTGCTGCTTTAAATAACATCTTTCCTCTAGTCTGTTACACGTTTAGAGTGTCACAGTGATGACCAGCTCACAGGGCACTGTCACATTTGTTCTCCAGCTCCATGCATGAATGTGGGAAATGGTATAGAGGTCAATGGGACAGTAAGGTCTGAGGCTGCCTGCACTGCACTACTTACTGCTGCTGCTCCCAGGCCAGGAAAAGGCGGTGATGGCATCACAGCTCCTCTCTGCAACTGCCCTATTAGAGGCTGGTGCCGACTGTCCGGGAAACACTTTGGAGCACGCTCAGTGCCCAAGTATCTTAAAGCACACAGACTGTGTTACTTGCTGCTTCTCTCTGGTGAATATCCCTAATGAACCACTGAACCATCTGGAAATGCCCCTAGATAAGAATGCAGTAGAATAATAGCAGTTTACCAGGCAGCACAAGTGTGCAGGAGACTCATTCGCTGCCACGTGGTGAGGATGGAAGAACAAACACTGCAGTACTAAATTTTAAGTCAAGAGATTTTCTTGACCAGTTTTTCTTCAAAAAGGCCAAAAGGAGGTGATAACTAGSAGTCACGTACTGCAAGAATGAATGCAAAGAAACATTCACAGGTCCAGGTGACAAGGTTGATGTTCTCCAGAGCAGCTGGAGGACGCGCGCTGGCTTAGGAACACAAAATATTTTCATACTCCTTCAAAACTATCGTAAGATAACGTAATTGCAACATAATTTTTGTTGCATGTTCTGTAAAGTCCCAAGTCAAAGAACTGGCTTAAAACTGTGGGCTTTAAAGAGGCAACATCAGAGAACAGACCCTGCACAGCACCAAAACACTCATGGGGACAGAGGCTTAAGAGAAAGTCTCCACTAGTGCCTTCTTGGTGCCCTTTTTAAGCACTGCTTCAGTCCTGCTCTTCCTCCCTGATGCAAGAAGCACATGATGGTAGCCTGCATCCCAAATCAGTGACTGTCAAATAGCTCTAGTGTCCCCAAATCCCGGCATTCCGTTAACTGGCAGAGCCACAGGAAAACTTGCAGAAGGGTCAGAGACCACTTGCCCCTACAGCAAAGAGAAGACAGCCTGGCAGAAACTAAAGCATCTCTGGGAAGGTGACAGAGATGGCCTTTCCTCTCATTCGAAAACCTCCTGAGAAAGTGAATAATAAGCATTTGCTGCTCCCTCATCCCTCTATCAGAGTTATCATCACAGGGCAGTTCTTGTTGCCTTGCAGATACCCTGATGCTAAACAGCACCAATAATGCTTTCTGATCTGAGCACATGGGGAAAGTACGGTTACTTGAAGAACCAGGAAAAAAAAAATCACAGGATTCAAACCAATTCAATGTGATTCTCACTAGATATTAAGCTGCTAATATTATTCAAAATGCTGTACCTACACAAAGGCACTGAGAAGTTGTAAACAGAATTCAAATTCCAGCTTCACAGTCAAACATGCTGCCACTTTAAAAGGTCCGCTCATTCTGCGCGGCACACCACAAAACTTTCTGGTTTTTCTTAGTGACAAGTATAGAAAGGCAATTTTTTCTTCACTCAATCTATACACTGCACTCCCTTTAATTAAGCAGTGCATGGAACAAGGAATACTGGCAGTTTCATGAGTATAGAAATAAAGAGAAATTGTATTGGTCAAGTAGACAGGAAGATATTGCTCAGTAGTGTATTTTAGCCAGTTGATATTTGAGAGGACAATTCTGAATCACAGCATCACAAGGTTCAGCCTGTCACTTCCTTCCTCTGAAGGAGAGAACTGATGGGGAGTTAGGGATGAAGGGCGGGTGCTCTTCCCAGAGCTTGAACCCCACCCCACTGATGAAGGACTCTGGTGCGTCTCACTTTTAACAGCCTTTATTCTCTCTTTCTTATCTTTTATCAACCTGTCCTTGAGCAGGTAGAGGAAAGGAAAAATCACTCTTCCTTCTTCAGCAGGGGACATGCAAACATGTTTTAAACATCTACCACATTTCATTTGAACAAGAAAGCTACATTTACTGATTTAATTGATTTTTTTTTTCTTCCTTTTTCATTTCAGTCAAAACATTCAAAGTTTCTATTGTAAAAGTGATAGAGGAATCTTTCATCTTGTTTCTACACTGATCAAATAAGGAGATCCTTGTTGGAAACTTCAAGTTGCCTTTTCAGATTTTCTGACTCAAATAATCATTTTATTCTACAAGCCAACACATCTCTAGCTGGGTTGATATACACTGCAATATTGCATTCCTGTAAGTTCAATGGAAATAATTCAGCTACTTTTCATTAAATACAGAATTTGCACTTTTGAAAAAAGCACTTTCACTTGAACCACACTGCAATTCAATAGATGCAGTAATATACCTAAATGAGTTTTTCTTTATTCGTGGTATTATCAGATCTATTCTCTCTCTCTGTTCCTAATGCACTAAAGTTATTGATCAAAATCTCTCAATAAAACATCTGAGAGAAATTTTGAATCAGCTACTCTAAAGGTCTGGGTTGCAAT
Organism: Amblyornis subalaris; assembly: GCA_018881555.1. NCBI lineage: Eukaryota > Metazoa > Chordata > Aves > Passeriformes > Ptilonorhynchidae > Amblyornis > Amblyornis subalaris. Next base: position 2,787,426 of record JACAXG010000083.1, read on the forward strand.
GTGGACCATTGCTTGTACACTGCTGCGGTCATTTATACCACAATAGGAACCTTTGATCGCGTTCCACCATCCTGCTTTGTCTGCTGCAGTGCAGAATCCCCATGGCTTTGTCGACACTTGACTTAACTTTACAAATAGCTTTTGACTTGATGCAGCACCTCGAGAAGCTTTTAATTGTAGGCCATTCTCAGCATCTGTTCAGATACATAAGTTTGGCCTGAGTGCCACTGAAAGCATTTTRTTCCCATTCTTCAGCAGATAGAAAAGTTGTTCTCTGGTGATACTTTTCATGGTACCAGTTCTTCATTCTTCCTGCAAAACGCACATCTTAAAATTGATTGCTCCATTATGAAGGATTGAAGAAGCAAGGTAAAATAATAAAACCCTTACCGCAATCTCAACAATTGTAACAGGCTTAAACTTGGCAGGAGGAACACGGCTGACTTTTGTGTAACTGAATACTGAGAGATAAGATGTTTAGAAGAGTGACTGTTGCAAGAACTTGCCCTATTTCGCGGTAGAAGTGATACCAATTTGGATCAGTCTACACTTTATCTGACTATAGTCAGCCCCAYGTGCAAGTCATGTGGCCTCTGTGCCTGGCTGGCAAGGAGACAATTAGGGATATTCTTTCAAATAAAATGTGACCCCAAAGCTAATCCAGTATGAAAGGAACAACCTTCTGGCCTAAGAGAGACACAAGCAGTGTTGGAAATGATGCAACAGCTTCTTTCTGCAAAGAGCCAGCGATGACTGCAGTATTCCTGGAGAATTCAGTTTAAACTGTAGGCTAGCTACTACTTCAATTAATGAAGTTTGGGTGTGTGGTGAAGCAGCTGGCGGCTGTAAGGAGCACTGCCAAAGTGCAGAAAGCTTTCCCCACACATTCTGTTTCAGGAGCCTGGCATGCCTCAGCCAGCATCCTTGAGGAGGTACACTTCATCTGGTATTTGTTACCTAAACAAGAGCGTTTAAACAAAGCAGAACCACTCTAATAAGGCACCTTGAGGGAAACTTACCTCAGACTAATCTACAGTCTCATTTTAGACCACTGAAAGTTAATTTGCTAATCAGAATCAGAGAAAGAACAAAACCAGATTTGAGCTCCACAAGATGAAGGTAATTCTCTCACTAGTGCCTGCAATCTCATTTTTGGAAACTAATAGAAATGTGGAGCGCTGTGGAGACAATATTATTATAATGCATGCAAATGTATGAATCTACAGAAAATAATTAAAAGTTATATTTCATTTTCACTCCTGCTCACTGTCTAGAACTTCCAGTGATTACTCTGGAATTTTTGCATTTTCCATCAGAAACACTAAGACAGAAAAATATCACATCTCTTCTAGTATTCTCAGTGTCTTTGTCCAATTAAACATAGGATATATTTTCATTTAATTTCTATGATCAATCATTTTCTCACATAAGAGGAAACAGAAAATATGCTACTATTTGCAAAAAAAAAAAAGAAATAAATGTCACTTAATTAAATGAGGTAAGTGACCCTGTGACAACGGTATGTGAGCCATTGGCAGTACTGGGAAGTACCTGGCTTTTCTTTCACTAGCACTTACACCTGGCTAGTGGCCATTCTCCTTGCTCACTTGGGCATGGGTAGGAAAGGGCTATTTCTCGTATTTTCTTTTGCACCATCAACATTAATGTTAAATAATTGTTTCACGAATTAATTTTTAAATAATTTTTATCTCCATATGTGGGGGGTTTTGACCAGGAACTACAGTCCATTACTTTTTTCTTTAAAGGCTGACATTAAATCAGCAGTACAGTCCCGACTTGGCAGATACTATGGTACATCTTGTCAGTGACATCTGAATGAGAGGCTGAGCCCAGCATTCATTATTCACTTACATGTGCATTTTGACAAATTCCTATCAAGCAGCTCTCTGGATTTTAAAACAATAGTATTCTGAAGTGACTTTGCAAGAGCAGAGAGAAACCTAAGAAGAAAATTAAAGCAGTAGCTCTACTAATCAATATTTCCGTTTACATGAAAGAAAAAATTGTTATCTTTGGTCTTTGCATAGAACGTGATTCTTTCAGTCTTGCTATTACACTAAATTCAATTCTGTACAGGGCAGCCCATTTTCACTCCTAATCACATAAAGGGAAACATTGTCAGAAAAACACCTGTGGGTGCTGGTGGACACCAAGTTGAGCAGGAGGCAGCAATGTGCCCTGGTTGCCAAGAAGGCCACCATCAGAAGGTGGCATCAGGAGCAGTTCTGCCAGCCAGTYGAGGRTGGTGATCCTTCCCCTCTGCCCAGCCTGGTGAGACACACCTGGAGTGCTGGATCCAGTCCTGGGCTCYCCAGTGCAAGGGAGACATGGACATACTGGAGCAGGTCCAGTGAAGTGCCATGAAGATGATTATGGGCTTGGAGCACCTGACATATGGAGGGTGAAGGTAAGAKCTGGGACTGTTCCACCTCGAGAAGAGAAGGCTCTGTGAAGGATCTCATCCAYGCATATAAATACCCAAATAGGGGAGAAAATGAGTAAAGACAAGGTCAGGCTCTTCTCAGTGATGTACAGTGACAAGGGGCAATAGGTATGAGTTGAAGTATAGATGAAACAAAGCAAAAAAGGTTTGAAGTTTTTTGGGTTTTCATAATGAGGGTGGTCAAGAACTGGAACAAGTTGCCCAGAGAGGTCCACAGAGCATCATTATTGATGTTCTGTTCCCAAAGGATTTTATACCTCTGGCACAGGGTAGCTTCTTTGCTGGTGTTTCATGGTTAGCTTGCAGTCTGGATGGATCAGGGAATATCCCATCTCAAAGCTCTCCCCAGCCCTATAGATGAATTTAACCACAGCCGTAGACCTCTATTTATTAAAGCCCTAAAAGCAATTGTCTGAGGCTCCACAGCAGCTTCACACAATCTCACTGTTTCTCCTTCAGCCGCCTTGCTTCTGACCRTAACTCTTTCCCGAATTCAAGATGCTTCCTCACTCTGGAAAGATAATCTTTATTGTCGAGTTGGTGCTGTACAGTTGATAAAGCAGCCCAGATCGTAAGAGCTGAGCCAGATAACCTCTGCAGGAATAGAAAAGAGAACAATATTTTTCTCTCTAACTCATGCAGTTCCTATAACTACTCTGAGGCTAAAGCAAATGCTTTAGGAAGTGTGAGATAATATGAAAATATTATTCTCAGAAGTAACTGACATGACAATCACAGAGGACGCTACATCCTTTTGCTATCCATTAATATGCATTTTGTGTATTCATGGCCTCTGTGGCCACACTGAGATGTAACTTGTTTAAAGACACATTTAGTTAAACCAAAATAGATATATTAATGCTTGTCAATATAAATTGAAACTTAGAAAATTATAAAAACGGATTTTTTTTTACCTAGAGAAATTAACAGGATTATGCACAAGGTAATGCAGAGCAGACTTATGCTCTCAGTTGTTCACTAGAATAAATATCATGAAGGAACAGGATCTGAAAGTTCAAGGTGAGCATTCACATCCAGGGAACTACAATTCAGGCAGCAGAACTGTAAAAATTGCAAATAAAGGTCCATTTTGGCCAGCATGATGTAACCTCTTTGCCATTATGGAAGCAAACCTATTTCTGAAGCTGGAGATGCAGGACCTTCCAGAGAGGGTAACCACTGAACAGCCATTTTCCCCATTGTTAGAGCAAAGGTGATGTTCCTGAGTGAAAGGAGCTGACAGCCTGTAAAGATGCAACCGAACCAGTCCTTGTGTTTGTTCCATTCAGCTCCTAGATGAATTGCATTCTATTGTACTGGTCTAACCAGTGGCACTAAACAGTTTCACACTGAATTTTGGTCCTGAGAAAAAAAATTTAAACCTCAGATATTTTCTTCCCAGTGACTTTTAACATCACATAAACTTAGCAAGAGAGTTTTTGGCTTTGTCAGCTAGATACAGCGTTTTTTAAACGGACAATTTATCCTTACTCCAATATTTGCCACATCATATTGGACCTCCACAAATAGGGATACACTTGAAGCCTGAAAAAAAACCTCATTGCTTGCTTGTACATCTAAAATTACCCATTCACTTCTCAATAGCTGAGAGCCCTCAAGTATGTCAGCTTTATGACATTCTCTGCAGTTTTATATGCCTTGCTTCTAGAAACAGCACAAACGTGCGAATTAGCACAGAATTGGTCCATAGTAAGTACTGAGCAGTTAAGTAGTGCATATTTTAAAAGATATATCTTTTCYTTTTTGAAATTTCTCAAGCCTCAAGATGTTCCTGTTTGTCCTTTCCAGTTAAGGTGTGGCAGGGGCACAGCGGGGGCACCCCTTACCTTCATCATCTTCTGACAAAGGGATGATATTTAGAGCATCACTCTATGAATGAGAAAAAGACAGTGCTGTCAAACTGACTTTATTTTTGTTTTAACTAAGATAAAATTTCAGTTGGTATTTTACTCTGAGAGCACTGTAAGAGTCATCCTTGACAAGATGTTCATGCGAAAAAAATTGTCACCATCTTAGTAAATTCATTATAATTTTGATGCCTTAAATCCAGGCTGTTTCTGCAAGGCAGAACTTGCTGTTGAAACTAGGTTCTGGCAAAACCAGTAAATTCAGCTGGCAGCTTAAACAAATGGACCATTAGCGCATCCAGGTGGTAGGTCAACTTAAAACTGCATTTGTAACTTGAGTTTTGAAATGTACATAAAAGCTATTTTTCCTTTCTTTTTTTTCCTTAGGTATACACCTAACTCTAAAACTTGTACCCAAGCTGCAGTTTCCTTCAGCAGTTTTTCAGCTATAATGCTTGGGCAGTTTAGCACCGAGTTTTATTATATTTCGACCCCCAGCAAGCACAGACCCCCACAGAGCCCAGTTTCCATAAGCATAAGAATAAAATCATTCTTAAACTGCATCATCTTCACAATCTTATTAAGTGACTAAATTTTGTTTCAGTTTCAGTTTGAAGCTGTTTTTCAGCKACAGAGGTTGAAGTTGCTCCCTGCATTGTACTTGGCAGGAGAAACCAGTCAGTGAATGAAACTCCTGATTTAGGTGAAATTCAGAAAAACAAGGAGGATCAAAGACACATTAGATGAGAAAACTGTTGATCTGCCACAAAAGCCAAGACACCATGTACTTTTGCTGGGAACATTGCAAAGGAATACCAGGATTTAGCAACAGTTCTGGGCTCAAAGAGACTGAGTCAGCATAAGAATGACAAATTTAGATCCTGCTGAGCGAAGGAATCCCTCTGCAGCGGAACAGCTGTGAACAAACAGTGCTGAACTGAACAGGAGGCTCCAAAGGAAAACAGGAGGCTGATGGGCGTATTGTCTACTCTGAGCATCACGGATGAAGCCACTGAGGAGCACAGGCTTGTTGAGCTTAAGCAAACTGCAAAATAGCAAGGAGAGCTGGATGACTTAGAAAATCAGAATCTACTTCAACTCACCAAACTAGTCCCGTTTAGGATGAGACCTTCTCTCTCAAGATCTCCTTGACTGAGAAGGAATAAACTCCTTCAAGCCATTGGGAAGCTAGCAATGAAACTGTATGGAAATGCGTGAAACCTGCTTAGGACCCTGGCTGGGAGCAGGCAGCAAGGAGGAGTCAGACCACAGCCATGTCTCTGCATTTTTTTCGCTGTCACCTGGGTTCAATACTTGCTGCTCTGCTTTTTTTTCCATTAACAAGACTCTAACCAACAACTCCAGTACACTGTGATGATATACATTGTACTATCCTTGGACAAAACATACTCCTCAGTGAGACAATGAAGGCATCCAGGGACTTTTTTTGGTCTGGTGGTGGTGTGAGCTGTTGGCACTTAAGAGAAAAGCTCTGCTCTGAGGTGTTGAGGACCAGGAAAAAGGCTGAAATTAAAAGTAAACAAATAAAACAAAAGACTGAAAATGCAAAAATGGTTAAAAGTAAGATAAAACGAGCTTCAGCCAAACATCCAAATGATGCTATCTCTCATAGCAGTGGCTGAAAAGAACAGCAATCTGCAAGGATGTGTTCTGGCCAGTGTTTGTGCTCACACTGGACTTGACAGCTTGCTTTCTGCCTCTACTGCTGCCTGAAGCAGAAAGCAAGCCTCCATCTCCAGTCATTCCTGCTCAGTTACTGCAGTATGGTCAGACAGATCATTCAAAATACTAATCACTTCCTTTTCAATGTTCAGCACCAAGTACAGAGATTTACAGGAACTATCAGATTTTTGAGCCTTTTGTTTGTTTGTTTCTATCCACACATGAGTTTTCATTTGTATATTTCAAATAAAAGAATTCTATGTTTTGACTTTTATAGAATCCTATCCCTAACAGCATCTGATACAGCAGCATTGATTTCAGTACTTGCAGSATGAAATGCAGGCCTGCCAAAAACACCTTGAAAGAGCTTGTGAGCTCCTGAAGCTGCTGTTGGCTTACACAGACATCTCCAGGGACAACTGCTGGGCWGTTACATTCCCCAGCTTTCCTCACAATTATGGTACAGGTTGTGGTTCATTAGAATCACATACAGTTTGTTCTAGATTGCTGGTTTTCCTGCCTTGGGTCAGCCTTTCCAGAACAGAAACCCAGGTTCTGCAGCATCAGAGAATATTACTATTGGAATTGGGGGTTTGTTGGATATTTTGTTTGTTTTATGGTCAAATTGTAAAACAGTACCTATCCATTAAAAAAAAAAAAGTTTTCAGTAGCCAGGGCAACTTAGAATAGAAATATAGGTTAAAAATGTACCCATCCTTTCTTCTTTAAACTCTAGACCTGAAAAGCAAGTCAGTGTGCTTTTGCCCAAACATCTTAATTTTACTACTTAAGAAGTGAATGCATTCAGAGGAAGGCAATCACTGCTGACACATTCATCTGCTCACCAGAATCCAAAMCCTAGTTTTGAGGTCTCTCGTGTTAAGAGCCACCATTCCATTTCAACTGACTGCTGAAAGCCTGAGAGAAGGGAAATCATTAGCAAGGTAGAAAGAAAATATGTACCCATGCTATGAAATCTGCTTTTTCAGCCATTAACTCAGCTGGTGGGGCCCAGGGCTTTACTGCAGTCCTTGCGGCACTACCCAGCCATCCAGACCAGACCACCAGCACACAGCTGGCTGCAGGAACATTGCCCTGGTAGCCACCGACCTGCACAAATTCTGGCAAACTTTACACTACAGAAGTGAAGTTTAGAAATTGCTTATAAAGGACTGAAACAGAACTTTGAGGCAAGCCAGTCCTAACAGAAAGCTTCAGTATGTTGTCGAGAAGAATAAAATTTACAAGATCCATTTCAAATCCATTCTTCAAATACCTGCAATTTCTTATCTATGAATAAATCTTGCTGGTTTTCCCCTCCCAAATTATTTGGCATTCGTTAATGAGGTTACAGCGCCATCTCCTGGAAGAAAACAACTTGTTGCAACTGCTCCTGAAATGGATTTTCATTTCACTGTGCCCATAGAACCGGCTCATACAGTAAATTCTGCCATGACAGCACGGCAAGGTGAAGCAACTGGATGGGCAAAAAAAAAAGTGTTGACCTTTTTTTTCCTTCATAGATATACTGCAAATAGTTACAATGAGCATTGAGAAAGAATGGAGAGGTTGATTTTAGCTTATACTCCACTTTTAAGAGGCACCACAAGATTTACAATTATAGAATCAGCACTGGGAGAGCACAAGCCTGCTCAAAACAGATCTGGCCATTCTCTGATTCAAATAGAAAGGAAAGGGTCCAAGAGGTACATAAACCTTTTGGTCAGAGGGTATAAAACCTGAGGTCCAAAAGGCTAATACTCCATGATGAAATCAAAACACCACGAACAAATTTGTTTAGATATGTGTTTCACTGCTTTACAAAAACACTGAGAAACTAATAGTAATAAAACTACTTTCATATAAAAAGTGCCACTGTCAGAATTAATTTTAGCTTTTTAAAAAAATAAAATATTATATATACGGTTTAACACCTAACATTTGCAAAATATCAAAGAATTTTCCTTTTTAGCAGATGGTTGATATAACTTCTACAAATGCAATTCTGATCATCCAGGGCGAACATTAACTTCGAAAAGTTAACATACAGAAAGATGGAAACCCCAGAAAGACTCATCCATTCTCAGATACATGTGTATACACATGCACAGATACTCAGTGGAGAATTTAAAGTGTTAAATTAGAGAGCCACTTAAAAGAACAGAACACATTAATCAAGAATTACTAGCAAGCAGGTATTTTAATTATGCAGCTATGTGTGATATTAGCACTCCTAGGCACTTTGCCATATTCATGGAGCATTCTGAAAACTGTTATGTGGCATAACGCATATACTTTATCATCTTAGGGTCACCACTGACATTATCAAGAAATAATAGTTGTKTCCAAGAGTATCAACATTATTTGTGTATTACCCCACTGAGTGGGATTGTACCCAGTGTGCTTGTTAYCACATCCAACTATACAATTGATAAAAGAAACAAAAAATACTTCGGTTACTTAAACCACTTTTCTTTCATTAAAAGGCTTGATATTTAAGACTTTATGAAAAATGCAAAAAGGAAAAATTATAGCGATTTTTATSATCTAAGCAATGTAAACAATAGACTTGGGCATCATGGCTCCCTGTAGAAAAATCCCAGTGCACTAAAATTTTACTCATAAACCCCTGCCAAAAGGGTAACTTGGGGTTACAGGAATATCCTGTACACAACACAGCATCTTGCTTTTGAGCATAAAAATAACCTTCAGCACTGTGCTGTATTTACCAACATATGATAGTGTATTTACTGGTACAGCTAGGCAGAAACAGTTGGATTTTCCTTTAGCAAAGGCCACTGATGAGCAATCCAGACAGACTTCACTGCGAATAGCCTCTTTTTCAGGCATACAATCAAGCAGCTCTAAGAACAGATTTATCAAAGAAGCTTCTGATGTTCTCAGATATTGTACTTTTAATAAACCTATTTCCACTACCTTGTCAAAGAAATAGCTGGTCTTCAAAATGGAGTGCATTAAATATGACATCTTTGTAGTCAAACATACTATTCTGCATGCAGACCTCAGACATTTCCTAGGGCTTCTCTGTTTCTCTAACATCAGCTCTTGTCAGAAATGAACTTGTTTTTATTGCTATAGGCTGAAATCTKAACAAAACTACAGAAAAGTATGCAAGATTCAATCAAGGCAAGCAAGACTGGGTTTTGTAGTGACATAAAGCAAACGAACTTTAACAATAAGAGACGTCATCTGTTTACAATCCTAAAGTGCATGTGTTGGAACATTTCTCTTGTAAACAAATAGTACAGAAGCACAGAAACAACATTGTGACATTTAAAGCTAAACTCTGCAAATAAACACCTAAATCTTGTATTATGTTTTTTGCCTTTCTAAAGCACTATCCGGAGAGATTGCTCCTTGATGTGTTCAAACTATTAGCTGTAATTTACAACACTGGCAGGTCACTTCTTGAAAAGAGAGAAGTGGTCTCCTTCAAAGCTGATTAAGACAGGCTGCTAAGTAAGTCTGCAAATAAATCTTTTTATTAAAAAAAAAGAAGCATAAGCATTCTGGATTTCAAATCATGTTTATTCACTAGACCATATTAAAACTCAAATAAAGGAGATGAACATGGACTAAACACTCTCCCACTTTCTCTCTACCACTTCTGAAGGCAGAAGGTAGGAAGAACATCTGACTTGATTCCAGCAGAATCTTTCAGCTGATTCTGGAAACTGTGCATTATGGTTGTTTGCTTTACTTCATTAGATGCCATAACAGCATTTTAAGATTCCTTCTTGGAAATGATTTATTGGAATTATTAAAAATATTAACTCTTAGTTTCAGCTATTAATTGCTGCCAGAGGAATTTTTTTAAATTGTATTGAGGTGAATTCTCCAAAAGAAGATCCATGAAGCTAATTTTTCACACGAATCTTCTCTTGAAATGTAATTGTGCACTTACTAAAATTACAATTAAAAATACATGTAAAAAGTAGAGTATTGCATCCATACAGCAAACTGGATAGACCTGCAAGTAAGCATAACTCTGCTACCTCAGGCAAAACAAAGCTTCTCTATTTCCACTTAATGACTTGTTGCAATATGAGCTGAATGATGACCAGAAATGACCAGATTTTTTCTGCACATCGTCCCCCTTTCACAACAGCATATTCTGCTCAGCATTCACACAAGACACAACCAGGGGCCCTCACTGCACACGGGCTCAGAAGCACACTGCGAAATAGCCCCCAGGTTTTTTCTGCAGTACAGAATGCACCTTTGTTACATGACATAGCATCCGTATTGCAATGGCAGCCTTCGGGGTTTTTTTAAACAGGTCTGATTCTCTTCGGTAATTCCCGTGAGTTTCAAGGAGACACTTTGTTCTCTCAGCTGGAAGGTCTGATCCCACAGACATGCAGGATATTGCCAGGTCTATTTGGCCAGCCATACTAGAATTTGTTTGTTCCTGGTATGCACTTCAGGACAGCAAACAAAAAATACTTTCACCAAAGAATGCTCATTATATTCTGCAGTGTTCTTCTTGACCTCCATCTCCAGAAGTACCTAAACCTGCCAAAGGACCTTTTACTTTTCCACCCTTCCACGTGTCGACATATGACAAAAAACCCCCATCCTGTTGCCAAACTGTTTCTACACTCTTTCCATTCCCTTTATCAAAGACAACTTGGGTAATGTGTCGAATATTGCATTGATAACTAAGCTATGCAGTCTTGGAACAACAAATGCCTAATGACACCAGTATTAAGAAAAAACAGACCAACAAATATTAAACATTTACCAAACAGCACTAGAATGCAGATTCGCCTTTGTATGTCATAGCCTGCCCTTGCCCTCCTTTTCGCTTTAAGTTTCCTGAACCAGCCATGTTCAGCCACCTAACAGACCTGAAGCAAGTAATTCACAATCAGAAATTTTTACAAGTTAAGAAAATTGTTTGTCCTTACATGGCCCTTGATGAATCCAACTGTTTCAACCTTAATACATGTTTTCAAACCATTAAAAACATATTTTCTCCATGTATAAATAACCTCTCCATTTTTCTTATAAAACYACAGAACGACTGAATGCACAAGGCTGAAATCCACTCAAATTCGTATTAAGAAATCAAATACCAACACCACTACAAAATTACACAGTTATGGGTTTTTTTCCTCTTATTTTAGGAAGTTTGGAGTGAAGAACTGGAAAAAATAATGTCATCTTCCTAGAAAATGACCTACAACTAAGGTCACTGTCAGAAGTGTATAATCTTCCATGTCAAACAACTTTTTGCTCTTTCATATTGGCTACCTGGAGATACAAATATTCTACCATTTTATTACAGTTTAATTCAACCCACTTTATATGCCCATATTGGTACCAAATGAGAAAGCAGCACAGAGTTTAGCATTTCACTTTGGCTGCCCCCTGCCAAGGTATTAAAATCAACCATCTCTGTCCATCTGTGTCTTCTCTTCCATACTTCAATTTTGATGATGAGATGGTTTTTGCAAACAAGTGACAATTTAAACCAGAGTCATGGATTTTCAACCGACAGCGTTAGGAGAAACAAGAACTCCATACTACTCAGTCACTTTAATTTCATATCTTCCTCTTAAAAAAAGACTCATTTAATCATCCAGCATTCCAGCATTTGGAAAAAAATATGGTAATGCTTTTTGACTTTGAAAAGGAATTGATGATGGGAAATCCAAATTCTTTTTTTTACCCTTGTCAAATGCGGCTGACACTTCAAAGCTGCCAGCTGTGGAGGGAAAAGAATTAAAGTAGCTCCTCCCACACACTCATCAGTAGGCAGAACGTAGCTGTTACAATTCAAAACACCTTCTTACTGGCAAGCTGGGCTAGAGCTTTAGATCATATGATGCAGTGTGAGCAGTTTGAAATTGATGGGCAAGAGAAAAATTTACATGAAGCCACATTCCATGGAATTCTGTGGAACACATTGTTTTATTTTGTCCCTAGATATGTTAGGTATTTTCACTGCACAGGGTAGTGCTTGAGCTATGAACTTCCTCAAAAATAGCATTCAGTTACATGTAAGCATGGCACCTCTGCATGAAATATGCTCACTCTAAGATTTCATTTTCTCTTTCTCAGCACTACATTTTAGGTAACATCTGTCTTCCAGCCAATGTCTGTATTGTTCTCAGAAACACACTTTTATTTCTTCTATGGTTCAGCATTATGTTCTAAACCATGACACACAGATGTACATCTGCAAAAACCCTTTGTTTGTTTTGGAGCATAGATGTCCTTCCTCAAGTAATTTGTCTCCTCATCAAAGATTATGTGGAAATATTAAAGCCTTACGGGGTGAAAACAAATCTAAAGAGGTCTAACTCCACACCAAGACAAAACTGCCTGATTCTCACAGAAGCCCCATTTGCAGAAAGCTTCCCTGTTTAACCAACACTGCTCATGGAAGATTAATTTACTTCATTATTCTCAAGAACTCCGACTTCCTTCTACTTCCCCAAATTCATATACAACGAAAAATTATAAATGGATACTTATGAAAAAGGTGGATTTTAGTGTAAGAGTTATAATTCTCTACCAAAGACCTCTTCAACGGCAGGGAGCAATGCTTGCTGCCAGAATCTCTGCCTCCTCATGGTCAGCAGTCCACCAAGCAAACCTTCCCATCTCACAGTAACGAGGACAAAGGGGGGGGGGAGTAATAAACTGACTAGTATTTTTCTTTTTTTTCAAAATTAATTTTAAGAACAGCAACAACAAAATATATATTTTATCTGAGGTTTAGAGCAACAGGGAAATAAAACACAGAGGCTGCAGGTTTGTTTGGTATTCGGCAGGAACAAGGGTCATTTCAGCCAGAATGATCAGGATTCACATAATAAAAACAACCCACACACGCACTTCCAAGGCCACATGTTACTTTGCTTTTAAAAGTGGAGGCAAGGGAGGGGAAGTACCAGTAAATATGAGAACAGTTGCTAAATCCCTACTACTGAGCAGTCCACCACTGCAGGGTGAACTTGTTCTGAGCCTCATTACTGAGAACATCTGTTAAGGCAAATATAATAGGAGTAGATATAGATTTTTAATTCATATCTTTGAGTTGACAAAATTTTAAAATAATCCTTCATTTGAGGGAAGCAATGCTGCTTACATGCTTATGTACTGCTTAGTACACCTCATAAAAATGCAACTGGTAGTATTACAGCTCTTTCTATTTTGTTAACTGCTGTATTAGATGCCATACTTTGAAGGAAAATTATATAAAAAATAAATTTATATAATGATTGAAGTGCAGCGTTCTTGAAGTACTGGTAGTTCTCAACTTAGTTTTAGAAAAAAAACCTCTCTTGTAAGGATGGCAAGTTCTTTCATTGAAAAACTAAGCATGAAGTACTTCTGAGATACAACAATATTTGAAGCGAAGAATCTACAATGTGAGGACCAGACAACCATTTCTATATTACGCACAAGCTTGTTAATTGGTCTAAATTGTCTGTGTGCAAAGTGATGAAAAATACCAGAGAAAGTTCTAATTTTACCAAACATCTTAAGAGCAGCCTTTCAGAATTCTGGTTTTGTTTTAGTGAGAGAAATTTCATATTTTAGTTTCAAATATTTAGCATTTAAAGAACAGCTCCAGGTATTCCTGACATCTTCCTTAACAGAATTACATGAACCTAATTGATCTAAAAGCATAAATACACCAGATTTATACAAATACATGAATATACAAAGGGAAAACCAAAAAAAACCTTTCAATCAAGTGATCAGTGAAAGTGAGTGGAACTTCAACACCTAACATTGTTAGATTTTGTAACACTAATAAGTTATTTCAGTAATTATGGTGCAGTTACAACCTTTATGAGTCTGTCTTCCTGCATCACCAAGAAAACGAACTACTACTTGGAGACAACCACACTTGGAATTTCTGCAATTTACAGGGAAGACTTAATTCTTATGTTCACATCTGCTTTGTCAGTGGTCAAAGTGAAAACTACTCTTTTGTAAGAAAGCATTCACTATGTAATATAGCTCAACCCTCTCTTCTGTACTTAAGCTTGCTCCACTGTAATGTACTGTAAAACAAAGTGAAGATGGTTTGCATCCACATCAGCTTTTATGTTATGGTAGCACATAAGCGCACACACAAACCTCTCAACTACGAATATTCTGTTCACTTACCATTGTCACCTACTTCATTTTCCTGGTTTTAGTCTCACATTTCATGTTTATCATACCATTCTCACATCTAGCTTTAGATCTATAAAATATTTTCATATACTCTGAAAACTTAACGCAAAAGTTCAAAGATTAGTTTGACAACTAATTAGCACAACAGATTCTTAATTAGGAGGCTTGTATATTGCTGCAATTGAAGTAGATGAGTTATACAGTAAGATAAAATATCCCTAATTCACAGTGCTTTTTCTACTGTATGGTTTCTCTCTAGTTATCCCACTCCTTTTCATGACATTTAGATATGTTGGTACGTTTAATCTCATTTATTTCTACTTCTAGAAGACAATTGTTACATTAGTGTGAAGACTTTGGAGACAGAGAAAGCTACATTTTCAAAAATTTCTACAGCATTAGAATTGTTACYACTGAATGAGTTCATAGACTTCTTTGTTCAGGTCCTTCTATTAAAGTAAAATGTACCAATATCTCCTCTGCTTTTCCCAAGCTGCAAGCATGTAAAGTGAAGATTTGCCCCCAAGCCCCAGTGCTCACAGGAAATTGTCTCTGAGGTCATAAAAATGTATGCTTGTTTAGTCCCGTAGCAGCTTATGCCACGTACCCATGTAACAGGCTTCCAAAATATCAAACTAGCTAAAAAGTATCAGTTAACTAAAAAAATTCAAATTCATATCTGACCTTAAAAAAAAAAAAAAAAAGACAACTAAGCAGTTGCATTAAACAAGTAATGAGCCAGTGGTCCCCCATCTTATTGTTATTAAATTCCCAGATCCAGTTCATTGTGGGACTGCCAGCTATCTGCTTCTGGTCCATTTCTCAGCATATCCACAGAAGAATGTTTCCTTCTGTTTGCTCTCTATCTCTCTCCAGTCTTTTGGCCATTCCCTGTTTCCTGTCTCACCAGAATACTGTATGACACTTGCAGCACTGCAGTCTACTGGTGGTCCCATGTGCCAGAACAAAATGGTGGTCTGGCAAAACTTGCCAAGTAACACCACGCATTAGTGCCKTAACAAAAGCTGTCAGATGAAGAATAGGAGATAGAATTCACTGAAGAAATTTCCTTCATACTTTTATAACAAAAGTAAAGTAGAATCCAGAGTTCAGGAACCACTGAGCAGCTCTTGTTTTCTCTGCTCATTTTACCTCCATCTCATCCTGTTTCCTTCCAATCTTATGGTTTGTCCACTTCAATTCCAGTGGATCCAGTCTTTGGGAATGTAAACCCATGAAAACTGCAGAAATTGTTATGTTTACTCTAAGAACATCTGCAGGGTCATATTACCGGCATTTAAAAAAGCCAGGTTAAGACAACAAACCTTCATTCATCCCTTCCTGTATGAATGGCCTGTATGTCAAAATACCTGAAAACTGCACTGATACAGTAGAACTTGTTTTAACTTGCATTACGAATAAACTGCACATGCTGTTTTACAGACAATATATATTTGTAAACTTGCTCATGCAAAATTAGTGTGCACAACAGGGATATTGGTTTTCTAATCCCCACACCTGTAAAAACGACATTTATGTCTGCTTTTTTTGAAYTGTGCCCAAACTCTCTTTTTAATATAATAAATCTTACACATAATTCATCTGCCAGCCAAACCAATTTATGAAGCTGAAACAAAAAAGAATAAAAAGTTATACAAAAAACATGGTGCACTTGGACACTTGATTCCCACCTCCCCCCCTTTTTTGTTTACAAGTTGGAAGAATGAATAAAAGAAAAAAAATATCATGGTCACAAAATTTTGACATTTTAATCCTAAACATTACAGGGCAAATGGATGTTGGAACTTATTTCCATACACCATGAGTCAACTTTTTAATTCCCAAATGTGGCCAAATCCATTAAAACAAGAGTGGTTTAACTCTGGATTATGGAAAGACATTTCTGGAATAAATGCTAGAAGAGCAATTATGGGAAAAGCCAACTGTCTCCATAAAGGTAAATAAAGTGGAACAAMGTGTAGATTAGATACTTTTTCTGTTTCTTATTCATAACCTGTCAATTCAGTGCATCATATGGTTCAACATAATGGTCCCCATTTTGGACAAACATCTAACTAGTGTCCATTGATTCCAAGTTAGTGGATGATGAATCTTTTTGGATACTTTCAAAGATGGCTGCCAGCTCAGGGTTAGAGCTTATCTGTGACTGAAATTCACTCATTAATGGACTCTTCTCTGCTTCTGGAATGGTTAGAAGCGCTGCTACAGCTCTCATGGCGGATCGTTTTAGTTCATCCTGCTTTTCAAACTCCTGTTTCACCGAGTTTGCCTTTACCTAGGGAAAAAATGAAAATATGTTTGAAACTTTACTTAATTTTCCCTCTACACCCCAAAAATTATCTTAAAAAAACCATATTTCCTCTCAAAATGATCTAACTCTTAGGAAAAAAAACCACCCYCAAACATCTTTTTAGCAGAATTTTTACCAGCAGTTTACAAACAGACTGAAGCTTCAATACTGCAAGGTAAACAGAAAAAAGTTGTAAGCTACCAAGTCAATCACCAAATCAAAGCAATTATAGCAGTCAACCTTTAGCTAGTAAGGGTCAATAAATGACAGTAAACTGCTATTATTACAGTACTCCCAGGTTCCAGAGAACAGAACTTTTTAAAAAAGCTGACCTTCATTAGAATAACTGGTTTACCTTGTGTTATAATTCTCAAAGACGTTTCAGTGATACAAATATAAATTACCATTACAAGCATCAATTTTCTTAATGTGAAATATAGCAGACTACAGTAATGGAACAGCAAGGTAAATCAGGCATTAAATAACTGTCAGAACATGAAGGTGGATCAAGACCAGAGCAGGAATGGAAGGAGACTAACTACAAAGATCCCATAATCTTGTAACATAAATGAAGAAGAGATGGGGTAAAATGACAAAAAACCTAACAAAACCAGAACTACTTTACAATGCCTTTGTCGTCCAAATGCTTGTCTGAAACAACACCATCATCACAAGCCAGAAAAACTCCCACTATTCCAGTTTCACTATTTACAATGAAATGAGATGTACAAGTTGCCCAAGTGACAGCTAAATTTTTAAGAAACAAAAGAAAGGGCATCAAAGAAACAGAGGATTTTTAAAAAGAAGCTTACAAGTCTACCCCTTCAATTGGAATTTAAATAAATTTAACACTTGTACAAAGATGCATTTATTTCTAATCTAATTATCCTGCCTACTGCAGCTTATCAACTGTAACTCTGGAAATGCTGCAGCAGTACAGAGGTATTCTTTAAATATGAGTCTATTTATATATCTATAAGACAACATGAAATAATTGAGTTCATTTATATTTCAACAAGAGAACCCAAAATAATTAACTTAAATAAACTGAAATACCTTAGTTGTACATGTAGCACGCAAAGGTTCAACGAGCCTGTCCAATCTCTGCAGCACCGCGCTCGGACAAAGGGTAGACAGTCTCACCAACATTAAAAAGGTCAGCATCTAAAGGGAGGAAAAAACCAATTCAAATATTAGTTATACCTGGCACATATATTCAGAGGTATATTTCCTACAATGCTGTGTAACCTTTTGAACAGTTAACACTTTAATGAAAATGGCAAAAGCAGTGAAGTACTTTATCATATGAAGTAATATTTTTACCATTTCAGTCTATTCACTATTTAAAATATTTTGACAAAGTAACTGCTTTCACAGWGAAAAATAACAGCTAACCTTAATGTCATAGTGATCCTTCAGACCATCTTCAACATGGTTTAAGAATTCAAATATATCCAGTCTATCCAAACAGCTATCCAGTAGAGTATACATGCACTCAAAAGCTGCTTTCCTTATGTCCAATCCATCATCAACTGTATGCTTAAATGGTCCCATTTCCACCTGTCAGTGAATAACAAAACAAAGTTAAGTAATATGTTTTCTTCAAAAAATAATCTACTTACATATATTTAGTACTGTTTTTCTCAGTTAACATACCTCTCTGATTAATTCCTTTCTGACTTTTGTTTCATTGTAAAGATGAGGAAGCACAGTATCTAAGAGGTCCCTTATCAAAGACGGTTTATTGTGGGCAGCTGAATTAAATGTCACTAGGGCCACTCTCCTGACATTGAGATCTGGGTCCTCYAGTGTTTTCAGAAAATCACCTGCAATCACATACAGAAGAAAATCAACCTACGAGGATCTTTTTCATTTGCAACTTTAAAAATATCTTTGCCTCATTTTAACCTTTCAAAAAGACATATTTAGTGCAGGAGTTATTTTAATGTAACAGACACCTGCTATTTCAGCATGATTACAAAAATAAGGATTAATTATAATCATATGAAAAGCATGAATATAATCGATATACAGTATTTCATATAATGAAACAGTAGTAGAAAAAACACCATCAAAATAAACGGCCATCACAATGACATTTCAATTTTTTTCTGAAGATACAGCATGTAAATTAATGAAAATTATATTTAACCTTTCCTTTTCTCCATTCATTAAAATTCTCTCAGAATATGCATTAAAAAACCAATTTCAATTCTGCAGTTCAGGAATTTGGGAACAACTGCTAAGGAAACTACTGACACACTGATTTTTAACCCCTCAATTGGCATATACTGAGAATACCTAAGTTACCATAAAATAGGCCTACTCAGTATATTTTAATGTAGGAACACCTCTCTCATCCGATCCTGTCCTCCGGCATTTTTAAATTAGATTTTCTATACTTGCGTAACACAGCCTTGTTAAAATAAATGACTGCATGAATATATCGCCAATGCGAAGTTTYACTAGCAGCTTGCATGAGGAGTGAACTTTTTCAAAGGAGAAAACCAACAAGGTGTAAACAACAAAGTGACTTCTACACACACCAAAGAAAGTGGGTGTAGACAGATGATGATCTATCAAGATGATCGATTTTTTAAGTACTAGATGCCTACAAGTTTTGATTGAATAATCAAAAAATATTTTCAGAAACCAAAGGGCAACTTCAGCGGGAAGAGAAAAAACCTACAAGCATAATTCTTGAATGTATTATTTAAAAAAAAAAACCAAACCAAAAAAGCTTAGTGATGAAAATAACACATAGTAACTGACTTCATTTCCCCACAAATAAAAACCTTGCTCTTCACAAAACTTTATGCTTCTAAAGATAAATCTTTTCCCCTGTTACATTTAGAAGTATAGAAAAATTTTTTACAGATCTTTAAACCTGTAATTAATCGAATAAAAAAACATTCACCAGAACATATTAAACAGATCTACAATATTTTGTTACACAAATGAGAAAAGATGATAAAGCCACAGCATTGCAGAGGTCTTTATCATACTGATGTTACACTGAATTACCTTATCCCTGTAAAAATATACACAATTCCAAATACTTTCAGACCACAAGCATTATAGAATCATAACAACCTATATTTACAATTCAAAACCTGGTAACACTCAGGATAATTCACACAAGCATACATGTTTTAAGTGACTGAATGTCAAATATTTCCAAGACCACACTTCTGGGTAAATATAGTACAACTTACTACATCAAACTGACATAATTTGGCAAAAACACAGGAAAGGAAATCAGCTTTTGGGTCCCATCCTACTAAAAGCCCTAGCTTCTTGTATTGCCCAGCACGGATTCAATACATAGAATTTTTAATCACACAATTTTTACTGCTCAAAATTCAAACAAACTAGTGTTATTAGAAATAATTGGCTATTTTGGAAACATCTTGTAACTCTTCCAATAGTTATCATTAGCAGCTATTTCTAGTATCTTCAAAATATTTACTTCTGGTAACACAAAGGACAAATTTTAAATGTAATTCTATTGCCTGAAAACATAGAAGCTATCAGTRCAAGTACTTACCTATGCAGTTCTTCAAGAGTGGGTCTATAGGTTGTGGATGATCAGAGATAGTGAACTTAACAGCAGTAACCACTGAACTGCGAGCATATGAGGACCCTAATATGAAACACAAGTGTGAACATGCAAGATTAAAACAAAACAACAGAAGAATCTAAATCATGCTCAATGCCACTCATTCCTTCTAATACTCTTAAGAACACCAAACAAAAAATGCTATTTATTACTAGCAATGCAATACGTAACTCAAGTAAATCTATGGAGAAAACACTTTAAACAGGAAAAATAACACAACATTGTAATAAGCATGTAATGTTATCTGCTACGGAAAATTTGAGCAATAAGCCTATTAAAACAGATTATTTATGATCACACAYAGGCCTAAAAAAACCTCTCCCCTTTAAAGCAATAGCACTTAAAGAAAACACATGAGTACAGTTCTTSAGATGAGACTGATCCATTAATTATGCACAATGATCCTTCCTAATCCTTAAAAATTTCAGAATCCTTATTTGAAAATTAGGACTATAGTAATTTACACCAAAAGGTCAAAATGTTGCAATTCGCCTGTTAATTTGTCCTTTTGTTGCCCATGCTCCTTCCCCATTAAGTTTATAGCTCTTTCTTAAACATAACATTGTTAACTGAAATACCACAGCCTGAAAGCAGAACACAAGTAACTCTTATTATGTATGATTAACAACTTCTAGTAAAAACAGAACGACGTAACCTTCCATAGTTTGGGGGGGGGGGGGGGGGGGGGGGGGGGGGGGAGGAGGGGGGGGCAAAACTTCAAGAGGATCACAACATTTAAGCAAATAATTTGAAAAACTAGATCCATTTATTAATAGGTAGCGTAAAGCCACCTGCTACAAAACATACACGTGTTACTGCTACTCACCTGATGCCAAGTATCCCTTGAGTCGTGGAAGCAGAGTTTCCGGGTCTATTAACGTAAGCTTGCCCAAGCATTCAGCAACAACATTCCTTGTACCCTCTTCTGCACATTCACAGTGTTTCAGGAGTAAGGCCCAGATGTTCTCAACATATGGTTTGAGACCAATCACTGACGCAGAGCTAATTATTTCTTTCAAGGAATGAAGAAGAAGGTATTGCCTCTTAGGTTGACTGGTTATTTCTTGTAGGACAAATGGCAGATACTCAGGAAGATTGCCAACACTAATACTGCCTAAGGCGTATGATGCCGCTGACTTTACTTCTTCACTAGGAGAAGAGAACGCTTCCAGTATTACAGACTTCAGCTCAATTTGTCCGCTTAAGTCAATGTGATGCCCAACTTCCCCAAGAGAAAGCAAAGCCAGAAGACGAATGGAATCTGTGGACCTTGAGTTCTTAACATCTTGAATGAACTGACCTACAACAGCCGGTCCTTCCTTAGGGCAGGCTCGAGTAAGGGCAGCAACACATTTGGCAATGGAATAGTAAGACTGCTTGTGAGTAAGTGCTGTGCTCTGTGAGTACACTGGACCCGTTAACATGCGCAGTAAATCCATATAGCCTAAATTATTTGTACCAGTCACAACCAAAGCTTGGAAAAATTCTAGCATGGCACTAAGTGCTCCACCCTGAAGTAGAGGCGATCTTACCAGCCCTATAAGTTCATTGAGAATGGAGCCACTAATCTTTGACAGGGAGGAAGGATATACTTTAGCCAGCGTTGTCAGAAAACTGATGGCCATCTGTGATACGTGCATATCACTTTCACTAATCAGAGGTGGAAGCTCATCCAGGACAGCATCAATCATGGCAGCTGTTAAGCTGTCACTGTAATTTTTAATTAAAATATCTAGCGCAGAAAGAGTGCCCAGCTTCAAAGCTCGCTGGTTCTTTCTCAAAAACGAAGCAAGAATAGGAACTCCTTCCCCAAGGATTGGTCTCAAATCTATTTTCAAAGGAGAACCAGCAATCAATGTCATGGCCTTCACTGTAGTTAACCGAGTGATCTCATTCTTCAGTCTCTCTAGAAAGATCTGAAGTGTACTAGGCAGGTCTGTGCCTAGACTGTCACCAAGGCTACAAATTATTTGACCCATGCAAGATATTGCCCTTTCTTTCACCTCCTGATCAATGTCAGCAGCCTTTAATCTCTTGATTGTACAAGTAAACAAATCTTTGATGTAAGGAGTAGCATCAAAGGAAGTAGGCTGGTCTAAAGGACGAATAACCTTCACAAGTTGTTGGGTAACCAAAAGTGCCTCTGATGTTATCTTGTAAAATGGGTCTCCAACACAAGCTACAACTGGAGGTACCAATGCTTGAACGTGAGGATGAAAGACTTGGGGAGAATGATTGCAGAGGATCACATACAAACAGGACAAAGCATCTATCTTCAGATTAGAAGAGCTTGATTTGTCATTCAGTGAAAAAATTATTCCTGGAAGAAATCAAAAAATGTATTTTTAGGGCAGGTATTTATAGAGTCTGCTAGAACACTTCAAAATTTCTGAAAGAAGGCAGCTACACTGAATTTACATCTTCCGGCTCCCAATCTTTCTTGAATGTTTCCAAACCCCTTTCACCACTTTATTCAACCAATTAGTTTTTAAGCTTCCTCTACCAGAAGACATGGGCCATTCAATGGTCTGTGATATATTTTCTTAATTATAAAGAAATTCTGAACCTTTAACATTTCCAACCTTAATTTTCACTGTTACTTCAAATTTCAACATTTTAGGTTTCAAAAGCTAAACTACGGACAGTATTTTTCTCAGTTGGGATGAGAAAGAAGGCAGTTTGATCTTGCAATTAAGAATCAAATTAACTTATTTTTTTTCAATAAAGAAGAAAAAACCTTCAATCTTGTTTTCAAGATTAATGGAAATATATGACTAAAATATTTACATGTATCCACATAATAGCTGATTATTTTGCCATTTTCTTTCAATAGAAGCCACACTTCAAAGCTTTTGCAAAAAGCAGTCAGGACTTAAGTATTTTGATGTTTCAAAACTTCACATACAATTTGTAAGTATTTAAGTTAATAATATGTTTCTCATACCTGGTACAAGTACAGGAACATGTTGTGTTAGGGCTCCAGGTAACACATTTACTAGCTCAGTCAGCATGTTAAAGCAACACTGACGAGTCTTCACACTTTTCTCCTTCATCTGTTTGTGCAAGGCTTTAACTATATTGGGAACCTGTAACCATCAYACAAATGTTAACTGATTCAATAGCTAGCATTTCTTTCATTATTGATCACTGGGGGGATATAAAGAAATACGTGCATCCTACCCCTCTGATTTCTCTACAAAACTAGAGAAGTTATAGAAACACTGRGAAATAAAGATCCAAAATAACTGCTTTAAAAACAATAGTAATTTAGCTTTGAAAGGTGATTTATATTAATAAAACTGTAGAGAGCAACAATTGAAAAGTCACCTAAATAATTCACTTAGAAAAAGTTTTTCAGCATTATCCTTTTTATTCTGCAAATAAATTATGCAGCAATTCAAGTTTTATCTTGATCATTAGAACTTAGGCCTGGATACAGGATACACAAAGTAACTTTTGCTTTGGCAATTAGGCTAAATGACATAGGACATGCAACTCTTACAGGTGATGGTGAATAACTGTAATCAAACAAGCACATGTGTACAAGTCAGTAATTTCAGTTTCCAAGACTGCTGTACTTTTTTGGGCCAGTTTACCCGGCTTGCTCTCTACAGTAGTACTACACAAATAAACTGCAACCTGTGTATGAAGAAAGCATGATAAGGCACATTGAATGAACTATCCCTATGAACAGGGTGCAACTTCAATATGTCTTTTCAAAGATAACAAAAATCTTGATAAATAACCTGACTCTGAAGCATTGTCAATGGTGTCTCTCCTTGTTCCATTGCATCAGGATCACAAAGCCAACTTTGCACAGGTCGAGTTTGTTTTAAAAGAGAAAGATATGCATGAAAAACATCTGCTTTAACATTCTCTTCACGTTCTTTGAATCTGGCTATTAAAGCAGGAGATACAGTTTTGTAGAATTCTGGAAGCATTTCATGTCGTGTGCTAACCACAGCATCCAGACATTTAGCAGCTGCACGCCTCACTTTCCAGCTCATGTCATCATCATCACTGTATTCATCATCGCTCCCTTGGAAAAATAAATTATGCATATGTTCAAGTCTAGACAAGCAAAGCATCAAGTTTTATTTTAAACAATTAAAAAGAACACAGTTGGGTTCTTTGCGTAAGATAAAATGAAGAAATGGGTTCAGAAGTATGTTAAAAACCATACATACGAAAAGCCTTCTAAACAGTGTAAGTTGTAATTCTCTGCCAATTTTTTCTCATTAGTCCTACACACGTTAAGTTAAACTGCAAATAGGACAAGGAGCTCCACATTATATTTACAGCCTGACTACTGACTTAAAGCATATTCCTCTTTATTCATGACATAAACAACAAAGCAACAATGAATACTAGCTGATCAAGMTTCAACAAATTATTCTGCTTCTTTCTAGGGGTAAACCAAATCATACAGTGTGCCCAAAAGTAACAAAAAATATAAAAAAAGTATAAAATGAGCAATACAGACTTTTCAGGTGCTAAAGCAGCTCACTTATTCCTTAAGTGATGAGAACGTTATGCTCTCAGTTCAGATTACTTGTGTGTCCAAGTTTTCACAAAGCTTTTATAGGGCAGTGCTTGCCACAACATTAACAATAAATACCTTATGCCTTTCAGTTTGAAACACTTTTGTCCTACAGAAAAATACTGAGTCATTTTCCATCTATTCTGATTTTATGTACTAGGTACCAATACATTATAGTGAAAAGTAGTGAGAAGCCTTTCCCATGCTGTATATGTATTTTGAATGTTCTCACTTTAGTTACATATCATGCTACATGCTTCTGCCTTTTTCCACCTCTCAAGTATTTTAAAATATTTGTCTTGTATTTTATGTTCACCCTCAGAATTACCGATCTCCAGCAACAACATCCTATCCTTTTATTCCAAGAAGTGAGTTCATAAGATATGTTTAAAAGAGGTACAAAATTTGAATGAAAGTACACAAGTCATTCAAATGCTGCTACGCAGTACTAACACCACCCACCCACCACCCACTAACACCACCAATTTTCTTAGATGGGTGCAGGATCAAAAGCTCATCCTCTTCCCCAAACCAAAAAGAGAATATACCTTGATCATCATCATCACCACCATCAGCATCCATAGCGTTTTCATCTTCATCTTCATCATCATAATTGTAATTAGGATCATAGGTAAGATATTTAAGACAAATGTTTATAATAGTAGACACATGAGGATAAACTTCTTTAGGACACCTGTGTAATATAAAACCACAATCAATGTCAAATTACTTTGAAGAACTAAAATATTCCTAAAGGATTTCATGCTGCATACTGTACTATGGAGACACTAGCCAACACAACATCTACGCAACCATCTGAATTACTGAAATTCCAAAGGGAAGATCAGAAAGGGCAATGCTACTGTGTAACAGGATCTGCTATATTGGAAAGTTGCAGAGGGCTCAGATATGCCTATGGATACCAATTTTTTTGTCACCACTACTGGACACAAATATTATTAGAATACTTCCCACCTCCTGTTTGCACAAGTAGCAATGGCACAGTAGAAAGTTTCTAGAGTACAGACATAACACACTGCTGGAACAGTTAAGTTACAAGATAGAGTTATAGGAACTATTCCAGCTCAAAGCTTGCAAGAGTATTTTGTATGAAGGAGACTGTCTCTTGACAGCTTACAACCAACTGGCACACTATTAGATCTTAAGAAAGCCTGAAATAGGTACCTAGGAATGACTTACCTCCTAACAAAAGATTCAAAGGCTTGAATGCAGTACTCTCGTAGTTCATCATCATCTACATTACAAAACTTTACAACCAAAGGAATTATTTTCTCAAGATATTCACCTGGTAAGGAAAAAAATTAGCKAAGTAGTTACTCTCACCGAAAAACTTCAAAGTAAAAGATAACTTATATATTTTTCTTACCTATTCTATGACCTGCTTGCCTACTGATAGCAGCAATACACTGTATATAGGTCCTAGTTGTTGACATGGAATCATTTTTAGACAGCTCTGTCAACAGATGTTCAATGAGGTCAACAAAAACCATATTGCCACAACTCATAACCAGGTGACCAAGAGCAATGATGGTTCTTTTCCTCACAGCAAGTCTTGGGCTGGTCAGCTGGGGGAGCAGACAGGTCAGAATTGAAGGATGGAAGTTAACAAGCAGTCCTCCTTGCCTTAAAACAGACAAAACACAAACTCAAAACCAATTGAATCTAGATAACTTTGTTCATATACYGTAAAACAATCCTTCAAATATTCCCCAAACATCACAAATATTCCAATTAAGTCTTTTACGTTTTTGGAACGTTTTAAAAGAAGAAATTAGTTTAAAATATACCCTCAAAACAATAAACATTAAAATAAGCTTAAAACTACAGTTCTCTGAAGATTAAATTTTTTTWAAAAAAAATCGATCTATCAATAAATTATCTTCAATATATTCACTTTTTTTTCTAAATTAAGTTTCATCTATACTTAATATTACTATATTATTTCATATACCTCCAAATAATTTAATTTTAACATTTGGAAAACTGAAGTTCAAGCTTTAAGGAATATTTATCAGCATTCACCAGCATATTAAAGGAGGGATGTTTACCTGCTCAGCATATCAGCCATGATATCCAGTGCCTCCAGTTGAACAGATACATCCTCCTGCTTGGCTATAGCACTAGTGAGACGCCCTGTGATCTTTTTGCAAACATTAGCTGCTAATGCAGAACCTGAAAGTACAACAAAACCTCAGCATTTCTGTAATATTAAAAAAATACAGTTTTCAACACCAGAGATCATGTTTGCAACTACGGGAAAAAACCCAATTCTATATAAAGAAGCTTTTTCCACCCAACAAAACAAACTTGAGTACCAGTTTCTTTGCTAATGTCTGCATTAGAGATGAAAGACTATTTATGTACATATTGAGCAGGAGGGTTTCTTGTCCCAGAAGGTATACACAACAGAAAGACACTGCTTTTGGAAGGGCAAGAAATGGTAAGTGAAGGCCAAGACAAGTCTACAGAAGTAAATGAAGGCACTATAGGTAAAAATGAAGGAATAAACTATATGTTAAGGAAAAGCACGCAAGTAGAGAGCACCACCCTTACAGAACAGCAAAAAAAGCAAAAGAAAACGATTTTGCACAAGAAGCTACTTATAATAAGTACCTGAAATACTGCTGAAACATTTGAAAGGGGGGGGGGAATGTATATCCGAAGTATTTTAAAAAACAAGTAAAAATGTCTTTACAACAACTTCATAGTTCACCCTTCCTCCAGTTGCCTAACATTGTTTCAAGTAAATATGAGCAGGAACTCATGTCATGGTAACAACTCCCCAGTGGTTAGCACTCATCTTCACACGCATGAAATCTTTTTAATCACACTTTGGGAATTTCAATTGGAAATTAATACCATTCCAACCTACGGTAAATTTAGTTTATATATATTATGGCTCATTCTTAACTATGACTAAAATTAAAACATAACAAGTGGACAGTCAACTGTGTTACCATGGAGGCTAAGAAAAAGCAACAACAATCTGTGTTTGAGTTGGGGGAAATGTTGTTTATTTTCTTATTAAGAATATTAATTATATTTAAAGATTTTGCTGCATTTTTGTTTGAGCTTTACCTCCACCCAAAAATCTTCTTTTGTTTTGTGTGGGCAAACAAAGGCATAAAAGCTTAAAACAATTTACTTAAAATCAGTTATTTATGCAAAGCTTATGCATCTTACTGCTGCTTGATAAAAGCAAGATTTATATGTCAACTTTCAAAAAGGATATTAAAATCAGAGCTTTTTTTAATTTAAGAGACCTCAGCCTCTAAAAATGTAATTTCAAAAGCCTTTTTAATCACTTCTTTATTCTCATTCATATCCCACACTATGATATCTGAAAAGCACTTGAGTAAAAAAGTAATGCTATTAACTGAAGAGCTGTTCAATATTAGTATCTCTTTTAGAGGAAAGACTGCCTTCATTTCAACCTGCAGCTAAGACTTTCAGTAATTTAACAGGTAACTGTCAGAAACACAAGGTACTTTCCAAAACRCTTCCTAGAAAGTGAGACAAGAAACCAGATGGTTAAAGAAAAATACCCAAGTTGTAATCAATTTTTAAGCGTATTATCAATCAAAGACCAAGATGAGATTTAGCTATTACTATAGCCAAGAAATGGTCCACCAGGCAATTATTAAAATAGAAGCTTTTACACTCAACTTGTTATACTGAAGTTCATATTCTCTGAGTTTGTCTTCCACTTTAATGCAATCCTTCAGTAAAAAAAAAGTTCTTAAACTAGAAATATTTGGCAATATAGTCAGAGAAGGAGAAACTGAAAGGGTAATTGTGCCATACATCTTTACCCTAACTGAAATTAGTTCCAATGCTAAATTGAATCTTCTTCACTAAAAGCCCCAACTTTTCTATTTTTTTGAATTAGTAAGTGATACAACCAGATAAAGTCTTGAGTACAAAATGCCTTACCACTGGAAGCTGGGGGGAGTTCTCCAATCACAGTTTTAAGACCAATGCTTGAAATGTCACGTAACTGTTCTTTATCTGAAAGCATGTTTGTACAGAGGGTATCTACAATGGTCTCCACTTGATACTCCTTCACTTTACTCACCAAAGGTCCCAGGCTGCATAAATGAAAAAAAAAAGTATTAAATCTGCAACTCTAAATAAAACACCTCATTTTATTTCAGTATTTTGCATTCAAGTCATAAACTTAAGGTTGGTTTTGGTAGCAACACGAAGAATTTTAAAAAACCTTCATCTGGTTGGGCTGATAACTTGCCTCCATAAATCTAGTAACAAAATACTCATTTAGTACATGTTTTTTATCTGGTGCTGGAAACTGTTTTTGCATGACTGTTCTGCTTCAGTCTCAAAAGCAGAGTCCCTCTTACTTCTCAGTTAACAACAAAATTTATAAATTACCTAGCCAGAGTCATCAGTTCACGTGCTTGACCATCAGTGCCTGCTTAATTCACAGACAAGTAAGCAATATTCTTAATTACTGCATCTTTATTCTATACAACATTTAGATTCAGTCATGGCTCTATGCACTAAGACAAACCCAAAATACATCTTCCATCCCCAGACCTGTCGTATGTACTCCACTGCTGCTACCCTTTTTTCCCACGTCCAAGAATTCACAGTGGCAAGACCTAATTATTATAAAAAATGCCCAGCAGAAGCAAAAGGTAGAAAGCAAGACATGCAAACAGGAGGAGGACATGGACAAGCACACCCTGGCACTCGAGCACTATGAGTGACCTGCTGTATGACAGTAACCAGAGTAAGGTTCAAAGTTTTGGCATCATGTTAGGCAAACTGGAGCTTCTCTTTCAATGGCCATGCTCATAATGCGTTACCCCCCTTGAACTCAGAACAGTGTCTGCACTTGAGGCACAACACTTAGATTAACACCCAGGAAAAYACAATTCCCAAGGCAATCACACCTAGCACTTTCCATGCCTTCCTTCACAAACCGTAACTTGCTTGGTTTCTTTCTCTCCTTACCCACCCTACTCATGTGGCAGAACCTGCTGAAAATATGTGTGTGTGTGTGTGGGCTGGGAGGTGGGGGGAAGGCAGCAAAAGAAAACATATTTACCAAAACCAGGCACTGAAATATCCCTTCCAACTAATTCAGTTTTGTCAATGCACAAAACTTGGAACTAATTTGACATTAATCAAACTAGGGCACAGACATCTGAAAGTGATGCTTTATGATCACATCAATGCCACAAATTCAGGAAGATTGCAATTTACTCATTTTGCAGAGTATTTTATGGAGATGTACAGATAGCCTTAAAATAAACACACGAGAACAACTTGGGGGCTACATTTCTAGAAGATATAGCATACAGATAATCTCAAGAGAACCATTAATTGAGATACTGACTGGTATCTGATCAAAGGCATGAAAAGAAGCCCTTTAAGTGCACAGAAATGAAGACATAATGGAATGGTTTCTCATTTGGTTCAGCAGATCCTGCAGAAATGAACAGCTCTGACAGAGCCCCCTTTGTTAAAAGCAGTCAAACCTCACACCGTAACCTGACGGTGCCCCTTAATTTAGGAAAAGGACACTGTACTGGATTCTTTAGATTCCATTAAACTATCTCTACAGCCACTAAACCCCTGAGAATAGCGGTTTAGAGGACCATATCCACAATCTACTCCTGTCATTTTACTGCTTTGATAATATTAAATTAATAATGCATTATTAAAATAATTTCTGAACACTGATACTGGTAAAGACTTTTCCCCTCTAACTGATAAACTCCTGATAAATCTGTACATAAGCATTTGCAAACACAGATTATTAACAAGAATTATCTCTGAGACACAAATACATCAAGCCATCCCTGGCTGCAATTGAAACATTTTCTCCAGCTGCTCAAAAAGCTCACAGCTTTCTCCGCAACTTGATTTCACTCTTCAGTCAAGCTTCCCCTTCACAGTGATTCATTGTTGACACATCTATATACAGTTTCTCTTCAAATACACACCACTGTGTGGCTACTTACAGCACTGTTGCACTCATCTACCCTTGGTGCATAGTAAATTGTTTTGCAAGCAACATAAGCACAAATCAACTAGAACAGAAACYTACAGAATTCCAAGGTACAATGACTTCCCAGTAGTCCAGAGAAATTAAATTCCCTGTGCGTTTCAGTCAACAGACTACAGTATACAAGGTTAAAAACCCTTGTTTTAAACCTGAACTGTTGAACAACTACTGAATTCTTTTGATTTAAATATGTTTATTTTTCAAATGCAACCTATGAATAACTAAAATAATCACAGCAAAGGCCAGTCAATCAGATTCATCTCAGTTAAGAATAGGAAACACTTTTTTGCTAATGTTTTAAAGATGACCAAACCACTGGAATGATATTCACACAAACACTATAAATTACAGTTTCCAGAAAGTATTAAACCATATTTTACCCGAATCAGCATATTCAGTCSTATTTATTCAACTTATTAGTTCAGTAAAGCAGATGTACCAATTGTGAAGTAAATTTTACAAAATATTACCTCAAGCTTTTCTGGCATTCAAAATCAGTAGATATCACTTACAGACCTTATTATTAGTCCCAGATTAAAAACCAAGCTTATCCGAAGTTAAAAATAAACTATAACATTCTTGTATAAAATCAGTTCTGACTACAAAGCTTTTGCACTTAAGCATGTATTTTACACACTTGAAGGCCATTTTGGATGGTTTTAAGTGCTTTTTGATCTTTTTCCTTTCACTAGCCAGTAACTAGGGTCTAGTTTCTCTCAAAGTAAAAAGCTCATTCAGCTGCCTGTGGAAATAAACAGSAACACACTGTCTCCTTTAAGTTACACACATTTGAAAATGAAGGTGTTCATAGCATAGTTCTGTATTAGGAAGATGGACCAACTCATAATCAATTATAATCTCCAACTCACATATTTTAACAGCTATAGAATAAACACATTTATTTACAGGGAACAGTTAAAATTCACAAATTAAAAAAAAATTATTCAAATCACTAATATAGCATGATGTGCAGTAGTATATTACCACAGCATTCAAAATGCTTTAAAGCTGCTGAACTGGATCAGCCACACAACAGCCAATACATGCACCATCCTGTTCACACTCATGACTCAGACTCACAGCGTCAGGCAGAGTTCCCTATTTTGAACTACTGCCCAGAGAAGTCACACTGACAAATGCAGAGAAACTACAGTACCACAGGAGAGGAATCACTGAAAGTGCTTACTTTAATCCCACCTTTTTTTCACCATAGATAGATATATATGTGTATGTTTGATTTCTTACAGGTTTCAGAAGCATTTCACAGAGTGAATCAATAAAAATTTCTATGTATTGGTTTAAATGGCAGAATAGTAAACYGCTTAAAATGAGAAACAGTTCATCCTTAAACTGCAACACTGAACACATGAAACAATTAATGTGCAATTTGGGCCCACAGAGCATTACCAACATTATCAGCAATGAAGAACAAGCAATACCAACACATACCTACGCTYAGACAAATCCCACTGCTTGACTAATCCAGATGCGCAAAATCTTAAAAAAAGCCGCAGGCAGTGTAACTACTACTGCCAAAAGGTGCACAGGATACCACGCTGGACTATACTTACAGCCGTAAACTAAGAATATGCTTGTAAGAAAGTGAAATAGCATTTTCTACGCTGGCTGACTCTAAAACAGCCTATGACTATCAGGTGAAGCATAAACCATTCCTTCAAAAAAAGACGAAGACAACCAAAATACATTTAATATTTTACATGCAATTAAGAAAAGGAAGGTAAACAATCCGCCTTGACTGACATAGGTTGCACCTACTGCCTGCAGTAAGAAGCTTGACAAATAAAACTCAGTTCCTTTCTGTACGGTCAAAGATTAGAGCAGGCCAACATTTACTTCAAGAGTACTAATGCAGTTCATTGGTTTTCATTTTTATTCAGAAATGAACTAGACAATAATTTTCCAAGGTAGCTACCCAAATACCCATGAACTCAAAAACTGACTTTTGCTAACCAAGGAACATGTTTTATCAGTAACGTAATTGAAAGGATCAGGAACAAAATCACTAGTGTGCTTTGTAGAGATACTAACAAAAAAGTTCATCAGTATTTTAACCAACAGAGCTCTTCTTACTCAAGTGTGAAAGAAAGCAGTGGATAAAGCAAAACCAGAAAACCTGCTTACTTGTTGCTACACTTGCCTAAAAATAAATACTGCTTTACGGCTGCTCCGAGTTGTTTTAAATCTGCTGTGTTCGGTGACCTCAAGAATCAAATCTTGAAAGAATGATTCTTATGCAAGAGTTTCATTAAGAGCATTTCCACTGATCTACCCGAAGAGAAAGTTGCCCTTACAAGCTGCAACACTTTTCCCCCTTCCTCAAGGAAAAATCTATCTTAAACGTAGATTGAAAGGTACATTGAGTTGTCTTAAATCCTCTATCTATGAGAGAGGGAATCTATACTTTGTGGGTCAAGTACCAGTCTGACGAAAGTTACTACTGATAGTCTCTAAAGTTCACCATGGCATTTAAATTAAGAGAGATCTAAACACAGTTTATGCTTTCCTCAGCTGAAAGTGCTAACAAATCCTTAACAGAAATACACAAGAGCACAAAATATTTAAAATTTAAAAAGTCAAGAAAAATATGCTGGCTGAAATTAACTTTCCAATGAATCAGGCTTACACCCAGTCCTGTAGTAGATGGAAGACTTTAGATCAGCTTTAACAGTCTTAAAAAAACTACAGCTTAATAGTGTTCAGCCTCTCCCATCCTTCACCTCCACAAATGTTTCCCCCAGCAGGTAGATTGCAGGAGGACAGCACTAAGCCAGAAGAAAATTAAGTCCCCAAATCAGTCTATAACAAAACCAGGTAAGAAGCAGTGCGAGAAAAGGCACAAGGAGGACAAGAACAGCAGAGCAGCAGCATTAGGCTTAAAACTGTCATGAACAATACTGTGAGTATAAGCTACTTTGAGAAGAGAATACTCTAAAAGAGTGGTGGGGTTTTTTTAAGTATTCAAAGTATATCTGTAAGTGATTGGGATGCAAAAAAACTCCAAAACCAAAAAAACACAACTTGATGTGTTCCACTATGCACATGTGTTCACAATTCACCTGAAAACTTTCCCATGATGTTTCTTGTCTCATTCAAGTAAATTTAACACTCTTCCTTAACATTATTTGGATTTCTTGAAAACACGCCAAACTTGAAAGATTCTGTCACATTAATTAAATACAAGATTTTTATCAATATATCAAAGTAAACTTTAAAAATTGAAGAACTGTTAATAAGAACAGGATGTGCACACACAGAGGCAGTCATCTACTTTCTCATTCTCTTCCCTTTGCAATCTTTCTTTAATGTTCTAGAGAGCATTACTTGTACTTTAGATCCTAAATTCTAACACTGCCATTAAAGACTGATATATAAGCTGTGTCTATGTGCATTAATCTAGACTTCAGGACAACTTCAGGACGTACATTAAAAATGAGTACTGCATGTATGCTGCAAGGTAACTTTTCCACAAAATGCTATTTCACACAAAGAGAATTCTAAGCCTGAGCGAAGTTTCATAACAATATACTCTTCTGATTCATAATAATATACTCTTCTTTCTTCCATGAAACCATGAGGAACTCAGACATTTCAGAAGTTTGAACTAAAAAGAAACAGAGTATTCTGTGGTTTTTTGAAAAGGAGGTGGGTGAGACATATTTTAACAACATTGCATCCCTGGTGACAGTAGTGAAAAAGTAGTGACAATTATAGTGCTAATACTGCTAATATGTGGCTTGGAAATTGACATTCCTACACTAGTTTCTCTGTGCAAGGTTTTGGTTACCATCACTTAAAATATTTCAGAAGCTGAATCAAGCAAGCACTGCTTCTAAGTACATAAGCAGAGGTACACACAGGCTTGTTCTGCTTTGCTAGTCTCATAGGGCAAACAATAAAGAATAACAAGCTGAAACAAACTCATCTAGTCACAATGTGAAACTTCTCAAGCTCATGTGTACCAGGTTTACTTCAATCCTTACCTCATGGAACATAAGTAGCGCATATAGAGTATTAGCAAAAACTGAGCTCACAAACAAGAAACATTCTCAGGACCAATGTATGCCTCTTGAGAGGCCCCCTTCAAAGCACGCAAAAAGAACGGCCTAAAACAAAAAGTCATAAGAAAATGTAGCACCTCTTCAAAGGGTGCTCTGGAAAAGTCACACCATATGTAAAGCTCAATAAAGTGAGGAAGAGAGGGTAGTGAAGCAACAGAAATCTCTGAAATGAAAGTAAATGCACCCTGACCCCATAAAACATTTACAGTTCCTGTAAAGCTTGTAAAACCATTAGCACAGTATTCTGAATGTTAGTGAAGAGGTAAGTTCCATATTTGATAACTGAGGCCGTATCTTTACCTTTTTCTCTTTTCACCTCTGCTTGAAAACTACTTCACTACTACAATTCTTCCCCTACACATCATCTAACTTCTCACAGTCAAATATCAATGTGGCAACTACCACTGAATTATAAGCTTTTGATATCTATTTAGCAATCAAGAATTATCACCAAAGAAGAAGTTTGTCACTCAAACACTTTCAGCAAGTACTGCATGCGCTACTTGGTGCCTGAAACCCCAAATATTAATCCCCAATGTCACCAAAAGAGAGTTCTGTAAGAAACAACAATTAAGGCAGGTAGTCTACAAGAACAATGGTTCCTTTGTGGACATCAATTTCATAATTATTTTGTGTAGCAGTGGTCGCTTGAGTTTTCAAAAGTGCTTTATGTTGTTCAGTCATTATACAACTCTCTACCTCATAGAAAAAGAATACCTACCATTTGACAGCTAAGTTTTGCACCTCACCATTTTTATCTTCCAGTAATTTCAAAATCATCTTCACCACCTTTCTTTCACTGTCATCATCCAGCTTGATAGAATCTTTCTGTAGTTCTGTCATCAAGTCATTAGTAGCCATAAACCTGACAAAAGATGGCAAGATAATTATTGCTAAAGGGATACAGGTTATTCACAGTGCTCAGGATTCAAGATTCTCAGTTTCCATCACTTGTTATCAAACAAATCACATTTAACACTGAATTATTGCTGTTTGTGATGCACGTAGCGTTTATAGAACAGAAAAGAAGAAAAACTGTATTTGAAAATGACAATAACTTTGAGTTAGGTCATCACCTTTCTCTTATGAGAACAGCTACATTTTTTACTTCCAGCATTTACACTATATTCCACATGATCTCCACAAACTAAAACTGACACTTTCACAGATTTTAAATAGTCCTTTCATTAGCTATGCTGATGTTGTGAAAAACAAACTTTTCTTCTTAAACTTAACTTAAAAAAATTAATCTCTGCTCTGCGTTTGTTTTAAAACAAGTTTTAAGCAGAAGAAAAATGTAGTTTCTCAAATATTCTCCCATAAAATTCACAAAAGCCAAACATTAATTAATGAAGGGAGAAATAAAAGTTAAGCTTATGTTCCACGTGTTTTTCATTTTCTTGCTTTGTASAGACTAGCTTGTTTACAGTCCAGAAAACAGCCAACCACATTTATGCAGCCCACAATCCAGGGTGCCACAGTAAAGAAYAAAATGAATTCCTGAGAGATTAAGCAAATAAAATCATCTTTCATATCAATTAATTTACTATTTAACGACAGTCATATCCACCAATAGCAGAACATACTGAAAAATTACTTTCCAAAAATATTTCCTTTAAGCCTTCTGTTTCTTTTCCTTCTGAAGTCTGTTTCCCAATCCATTTTTCTTTTGTAAGTGCTGTCTCTTCTCAGAGGCAGCAATACAGATGTATTACTCAATTATGAATCCCATGGGCTTCGGTACTGACACCAAACCCCATTCAAAGCCCCAGACAACAAGGGTTTGTAGTTAAACAGATAATGGTGACATCTGGACTTTAGSCACATCAGCCTCAAGCAGACACCACTTTAGTTCAGGTCATACTTGGAAGGTTATCTCTGCAGCTTGACATGCCAGATACTACTTTTTACCAAAAATGAAAGCCAAGACTCTGCATAATCTTAATATGCATCACAAACACCAGATGCCTAGCCTCACATAATGGACCTCAACTTGTCCCGTCTTTTAATAATTCCAGTCTAATAGTCTCAAGGTGTTTCTAAGATAAGACCTCACTTGTTTTTCACTCACTCCAACAATACCACTGAAGCAAGCCTGCAGTCTGACAGGAACCAGGTGTTCACATAAACAGGCTGTGAATGAAAAAGCATCATCTTTTAMGCACAGCAAGGAAAAAGGCTACTTGGCAAGTAAAGGTAACAGGTAACTGTCTCCAAGTTACTGCGATATTTACCTCCTTTTCTTAAAAGCTTAACAGCCTCCTCTCACTTCCTTGGTCAATAGCTCCTATTTCCTAGCCTTAGAAGTTCATGTCCACTCATCACCTACTTGTCAGTTCCTAAACTAAACAGAGCTTGTGCATCCTCAGTGCACCACCAGCCTCTGCACTCAACTAGAACTGAGTTCTCCTGGCAGACTCCTCCACTGAAACACGAAAACCAACCYAAACCCCACAACGGGGTGGGGAGACGAGGCAACTTGGGTTTAAAGTAGCAGGTATTTAGAAACATAGTTTTGAGTAGTTTCAATGTGACTTTTAGTCACAACTCCTTCTCCCTGCACATCAAACTGTAACTGGTGCAAAGAAGGCAGCACGGCAGCAGCTCCTCACCCCCTGTACTCACAGCAGTGATTCTCCTCTTCCAGTGAGGACACTCCTTCTCCCACAGCCAGACTCTAAACTGCCACCTTCTATTACTGCCCATTTTAGAACTTAGGCCCGAGTTTCCGTGTGGACAATACAACTGCAAGGATGTACATCTTCCAACTCTGCATCAGATGGGCCAGTTTATCCAAAACCAGGAGGACTACATTTTACATTAAACTGGTTACTTGAACAGTGGTTTACACTCTGGTCCCTGATATCAACAAGTTAACTACACTGTCCCTATTCAAATATACGTGATCTAAGAATAAACGCACTTACAATCACCAGAACTAAATACTATCTTATCCATTATGCAAATACACAACACACATAAAGTTTCATAAAATGTTACTGCATAACATCCAGTTTGTAAAGGTCTATCACCACTCATTTTTTATGGTTTGTAAAGTTAGATTTTAATCTACATTAATTTTTTTTTAATATTCGAGAATTTCAAAGTTGTTCAAAGCTACTAGAAAATATAATTTCTGAAGTGTGCTCTACTAAAGGAACTACAAAACAAGTTTTAATTACACATAGCTGGGGGGAAAAAGTGTTTGTTACAATTGCATYGGACAGGTATAACCCCTTTTTCTATACAGAAAGTTTTCAACTCATAAAAATCAGTATTTAGTCACAAATCCATTGTAACTTTTTGTAAGTCATCCTCCCCATAAGTACAAAATGGAAATCTCACGTAATCATAGAAACAAATTAACATGAAAAAAGTAAAAAATCTTTTGTAAAATTTAGAGGAAAAAATGTTTTAATCTAGTTTCATAACAATTTAAAGAAATCAGGCAATYCTGGTTTGTCTCTTTTTAGACTAATAAGTATTTTTTTTAGTTCCAAAATTTCTAGTCTGAACTCTCCAGGTAAGATGCTATTAAAATATGAAAGAAATTGACATAAAACCCCCATAAATATATCACATTTGTGTCCAGTGCTACAACAGTTTGCCAAAACCTAACAAGAGTATTCAAAACCCAACTCCATAGGTAACTTTATCACCACCTCTGTTTTCCTTTAGATTTTAATATATTAAGAAGACACTTGTTTGGATGTTATGTACTTTAATCATAAACTAAGTGCTGTCATGTTGCAGCAAAGCAACAAAACATAAGTGCACTTCATGCCTTTTTCCTGTCTGTATTGATATACTCTCATTGACAARTAAAGCCTTCAAATGTGAATTTCTGGTTGCAGTCAATATAAAAAAGATGTAATTATTTTTAACCTAATACTTTGCTAGAAGTACTGTATAAACGTATTATATTATCTCTGCTGCTTACAGAGATTACTTGTATTATCTCATTTTCTGATATTTCTCACTTTATCTGCTATTAATTTATTACAAAGGAGCAAACGATTCAATAAAAAGTAGCGTTCTTGTGACAGATCCTAAACTCAAAATTAAGACTTAACTAGATTTCCCTCTCTGGMTGCACAGGGGCAGTACCAAACCACACGAGGAGTACAAAACCTCTCTCTCTAAAAGATGCAGCATCCAGAAATATGTAAGCTTAGGATCACAGAATCGTTTGGGTTGGAAGGGAGCTCTGGAGATCATCCAGTCCAACCTCCCTGCTAAGGCAGGGTCACCTAGAGCAGGTGACACAGGAAGGCGTCCAGGAAGGTTTCGAAAGTCTCCAGAGAAGGAGACTCCGTGACCGCCCTGGACAGTCTGTTCCAGTGCTCTGCCACCCTCACTGTGAAGGAGTTCTTCCTCATG
This sequence comes from Amblyornis subalaris, assembly GCA_018881555.1. Lineage (NCBI taxonomy): Eukaryota > Metazoa > Chordata > Aves > Passeriformes > Ptilonorhynchidae > Amblyornis > Amblyornis subalaris. The sequence goes on from JACAXG010000083.1 coordinate 2,826,582, forward strand.
TTGAGGTGAAACTTCTTGTGGTTTAGTTAATGGCCACTCCTCCGAGTCCTGTTGCTCGGCACCCCTGAAAAGAGTCTGCACCATTCTCTTGGCACACACCTTTGAAATAACTATACGCATTAATCAGATCCCCTCTCAGTCTTCTCTTCTCTAGACTAAACAAGCCCAGGTCCCTCAGTCTCTCCTCATAATGGAGATGCTCCAATCCCTTTATCATCTTCGTGGCCGTCCACTGCACCCTCTCGAGCCTGCCCTGCTGGCTGCCCCTTCCTGCTCCTATTCGTACACTCACAGGATCCATGTTTTTTGAAGCTGGGAAGAGACGAGGGAGGTCACCTCACCCGACCTCTGCTGCTCAGTGCAGGGTCAGCGACAGCTGGTTGCTCAGGGCTTCGTCCCTTCGGCTTCTGGGCACCTGCGAGGTCAGGAATTCAAACCTCCTCCCTCGCCTGTCCCCACGCGGGTCAGCSAACCTGGCGGCCGCTCGGTTTCTCCCGGCTGCCGGGGATCTCTGCCCACGGCGCGTGGAGGCCGCGGCAGTGCGGGCACCGCCGCGCCCCGTCCTTCACGGGCAGCGAGAAGGGGCGCTCCCCTCCCGGGAACTTTCTTCCCAGGGTAGCACCAGCGGATTCGCGCCCAGCTCCACAGCGGCGGCCCAGACACAGCCGGGCCCGCGGCACCGGCCCCACCGCCGCCACCTGCCCCCCCCCCGGGCCGCCGCGGTACCAGGCCCGGGGTCGACGCGCAGGCGGCCGCAGGGGCAGCGCGGACGCGAGGCCGACGGAGGGCCGGCGGCGGCGGATCCCACCTGAAGTCCTTGTCGCTGGATGTCATTTTCTCCAGCAGGTTGGAGATGTGGTACGAGGCGCTCGCCATGTTGACGGACCCGGCCGGGGCGGGGGGGAGAGGAGGAAAGCAGGAGGAGGCGGCGGCAGCGGCGGCGTCTTCCCGGCCTCGCCGGCTCCACTTCGCCCGCGGCTGCAGGGGCCGGGCCGGGCCGGGCCGGGGACGGCGGGGCGGGGGCGGCGGCTGCGGCGGACGCGGCGGGAGGGGCGGGGAGGCGCGCGCGCGGCCGCTCGCGCTCGGCGCCGGGTCGAAGGCCGGCGCCGTTGATTGGGTCCGCGGGCGGTCGGGAGGCGCGTGCAGCCCTGTGACACCACGCGACGTCAGAGCGTACGTGGCGCAGAGCGTGCGCGGGAAGTTCAGGCGCCGCGGGAGAGTGGCGGGAAGGGGGGGGTGTGCTGGGGAAGTCTGCGAGGACTGTGTGTCCCAGCGTGCACCGTGCCCGCGTCCAGCCGGGGCCGTTGGCGGTGCACGCCGGGACGTGTAGTTTGGAGTGCGGCGGGCGTCCCGCGCCGCGGTGGCCGCTGGGATGCGGAGCCTCGGTGTGGCGCGGCGGAGGCGGTGGAGGTTCGTGAGGGAGCGGCGGCTGAGGCGGAGCTGGAGAGAAACTCCTGCAGCCTGGGTGCTGTCCGCATCGACTGCGTTCAGCAGGGATGTGGGTGCTTCGCAGCGCCGTGCGTGGCCGTTACAAGCCCGCCACGTACTCTGGTGTTACAGAGGCCGCAGCTGCTGTTCCAGGCCCCCTCATAGGTGTGTAGTGGCTCCCGTCGTAGCTGAGCACTTTCAGAAAAATGTCAAAGCCGAAAGTGCTGTGAAAAATAATTTTTTTTGTAAATAAAGGCATGCTTCCATTGCTCGTGGCTTGCTGAAAGCAGCTTGAAAATGTGATACGAGCACTTTCAGAGGCCTCGGAAGCCAAGGACACGTTTTAGAGAATGGGTCTTTTTCTGTGAGCACCGATATTGTTCRTGTCAGTCTCATTAGTTTTCTGGGCCTAACTTAGGGTTTGTCTATGCATGCATAGATGATACGGAGCAGCAGGAGAACTGGGGAAATAGTTCCATGTGACATTTTCCTTAAGGGTCATATTAAAGCTCAAGAATATAAATRAATAGACTTAATCCTTCTCAGTTACACGTGTGTAAGCAAAACTCCTAAAGAAGTGCCTTTTGATCCTGCTATTAAAGACTTGAACGATAAAGAAAATTTCTTTAAGCATTTGTTACTGCAGCATGTAGGCAGCCTTGTGCTGCAGCTAATGGAAAATGTGCTCTTTACTCAGTTGGTGGAGTGCAATTGTGTGTCACGACCACGGCCTGTCACCCAGCCGCAGCGGACAAGCAGCTGTCTTGGAAGATGCTCGTGACAATTGTCTGGCACCTGTGCTGGAGAGAGAGCTTAATATGTACTGGTGTCCTTCCCCGGGGCAGCTCGGTGGGAGGTTGGGAATGTACAGCAAGAAGGTGGACAGGGTAGGGAAGAAGTGGGCAGCTTGGTGTTTATTAGTGGCACTGCAGTGGGGGGTGATATAGAGATGAAGTAAGGAAGGTGGGAGTAGTCAGGAGGAAGATGGGTGTCCTGAGGAGAAACAGGAACATCAATGTGTGTGGAGGAACTGCAGTGAGAGGAAGCGCTCAAAAGGAGACCTGGCCTAATGCTGACTGATTTTCAAATAGGCCATTCACTCCTTTGATTTTGCAACGTTTAACTTAGTGGTTAACTTTAGAGAGGGAGATTCTTTACTTCATTTTGCTTGAATGCTTGTGTTGGATATTTAAGGAAGCCAGCTGGAACAATACAGATGACGATAGAATCGATCTTGGCTTGGTTGTGACAGCTGAAAATGGTTTGTGAAGATATTTTACACACACAGGAAAGCTGTGTAGCTCCTCTTTGAAGTACTGAGGCATAAAATGTTGAAGTACAGATGTTTGACATTTGGCACATTGATTCATGTTTTGCCATGGGAAAGTTAGCACTATTCTAAATCATTTTGGTGGCTGTGACTTTTGAGCATCTTACAGCTCCCAGGAACAATTTGGTTTTGGGACTCCAGAGTCCCACAGTTCTCACACAGTGCAGGAAAAAGACTGTTCTAACCTGGTCTTTACTTACATTCATGACTTTGGTATTCAATGGGTATCGGGTGGTTGAGAGGTGGTGAAAGATCACCTGTTCTGAAAACATTCTGCCACATGGTTACTATGATGCATTATACTGGAGAAGCATGCTAAGACCAGCCAGACAAAAGAAAATCCGTTATGGTGGGTAAGGTAATTTTGTTCWTTGTTCTCATGGAGTAAAGCATTGCCAGTGGTCCCTGGGAACTGCTGTTGGGATTTAGCTTTTTAAATCCTTACCAKTTTCAATTAGACACTGAACCAAGTTATTTCCCTCTTTCGGAATCCTACATACATCTACTTAAAATAAGAGASTGTATAACAGGAAAAAAGAATCAGAACAGTTTTGCTCTGGTCTGCTAGACAACCTTGAACTCTTTTAAAATTTTTCTGAAATCATCYGACATGATCCTCCCCATGCCAGTTCCTATACCAAAGTCAACTTATCCTGCCACTGCTCAAACCCAATTACTACCAGAAACACAGGGCCATCACAGAGGAAGAAAGTATTTTTTTGTTCAAGTACATTTATTACAATTGGGATTCAGCTGTAGGAGATGCAATGTTCTAGACGAAGTTAAACACCGAGAGAGACTAATTGAGTTGAGATTTTTTCCAGCTGATAGCAAACAACTTCACAGAAGGAGTGGTACTCCTCATCTGTTCCCTGTAGACATGCATATTAGATGCTCTCCAGTTCATTCACAAAGATAGCTGAAAGCTTAATTAAATACTGGAACCTGAAAGGATTTATCTTGCTTTACACTTGCAAATACATTCCCCAAATGTTGAGGAGGAGGGAGTGAGTTTAGAGATGCATTCACAGCTCTAGAATTTGAACCCTCCCCGTTTTGCAGTTTCACTTCACACAGGAGCTGATGGACAGAGGATACTGGGAATGTGCTGCATCTTCATCTATCGGTGTGGAAAGAGCTATACCACACAGCTTTACTCAGCTTAGAGGGAATCATTCGGATGACAAGTTAAAAGCTGGTTATCATTTTTTACAGCTGGTTTTGGGGAAATAAAAGGAAAATTGCTGCTCTAATTCAAAAGCCGCTTACTGCTGCAAGCAGATATTTGAGCCAGAGAACCTTACAGTCGTAGTTTATCACTTAGATATGTGACTGACTTTGAACCTATGAACTCTGAATTTTTAGAAAGATGCCTGGAAAGAGAGTTTTACAAATTTATTGGCTGATTTTATTAACAAACCACAGATGGTTTCAAAGAAGTGATCTAGATTTGAATATGAAAGAAATAAAAAGGAATGGTATGGCAATCTTTAACTTCAGGCAAACAGTTTGAAAAAGCAGCATAACCTACACGGGAATGGTAACATGGGTAAATGTGTGTTTCAAGGCATTAAGGTTATTATTGGAAGTTTTTCAAGTTAGATGGTATTTCTTAGCAAATGATAACAATTTCCAAAGTAGGGCACATTTAGAACTAAATAAACCAGCAGCTGCCTTTCACCTCATATGCTAAAGTTTTAGTTAAGTTTTTGTTTCTTCCTAAAGCAGAAAATGTATAAATGCGCAAGTCAAGTGGGAATCCCAAAGCATCTTTCCAAAAGCAGTTGGTGTTACTATGCTGATTCTCACTTAAGGTAGTTTCATTTCTAGACAATAGAAGTTACTGTTGGCCTAATTTAGGAGGTATTTGTACACACTTACCAAGAATAAGCAATATCTACAGCCATGAACTGCCTTCTTAAGCCAGATAATCCACTTCTGAAATGCAAAGCAAAGCAAAACAAAGTGTTTGAGTATCTGATTCCATCATCTTTAAAAAGAGAAAGATAGGAAAACAGTGCTGAAAAGATTGTATTCATCTGGTTAAGTAATGGACTGGAACAACTGTCACATGAGCTCAAATTGTCTCTCTAAAAGAACAGAGTTCCAATAGCACCCTCATCATAAGATTAAGTTTCAGGAAACATAATATCTTGAAGGAAAAAATATAACAGCCTTTTAATTAMAAGGTTAAAAAAATTTTTTGAAACCCCTATAGTAATACTAAAAGAATTTTCCCTTCTTATTATTTAACACTGCACAGCTTTTTGCAGCATCTGTGGTCATTTTCAAATACACAACACAACCACTCAAAAATAAAAAAGAACATCAGTCTTTCAAATGAAATCTGATTTGAAATATGAGCCAGAAATTTAAATTCAAAGATTTTTATCGCTGTATTATTTTCATGCCAAATGAAACTTGGTTTAGAGAACAAAGGATTTTTTTCTTCCTTAATAGCTCTCCTGAAAATCAGTTCAGGTTGTTTTTCTTTTTGCTTGACCATTTGCATTTTCATGCCTTATCCCAACTCGAAATTTGTAATTCCTTCAGAGCCAATTATGTTTCCCTTTATGTCAGCACACCCAGCTTTTTTCATATAATGATCTCAGCAATGCTTGTACTCAAGACCCTTATCTTCAATAAACTTGAAAGCACTTGTTTAATTGGAACTTCTGTTATTGAACAATATTCTCTGTATTTCAGAAGTTGTAAAAATACCAATTAAATGTTTGCACTATTTAGGCTTATCAGAACCAGAGATAGCTGTGCTATGGATTTTGTTTATTCTGGATCCCACATTTCAGGAAAGCCTTGACCATACCAGTAATTTAGAAATTTCAATGTTAATACATTGGTAATTACAATATGAGTCAATGTTTGTCAAAGCGGACATAAGGGCTAATGTGTTTCGTTTCCTGACATAACAACACTGAGTTCTCATGATTCTTGCTTAGAAGTGCTTCACTTCAGGCCAACAGAATGTGCTATCTCCCACARTTATGAGACTCAGTAATTGCAAAATTGAAAAAATACAAATACAATTATTCTGCCATGAATCAAAGCGAACAGAGAGGGCTAAAATTAAATTGGAATTAATGAATTGAGGGAATGGAGTGTAACTTTGCAKAGTCTGATTTCTGGGAGCAAAACTGACTCATCCACTGGAGTCCAAGGTAAAGTGACTCAGGGACTCTCCTCTTGGAGCAGGTGATGCCCGTTGCCAGCCTACCGTCACTTGAACAACGAACATAGTCCACTGCCTGTCAAGATGTGTCTCTGTCGGCTGCCACAAGCTGACTCATGTTTTCGTCTTTTCCATACTCCGTGAATGTTCTACTGAAGGGCTTTATTAGTCTTTAACTCATATATTGGAGTAAAATGGCTGTTAATGTATTATGTATGCTTTTCTTTTAAATTTGCAATTTGAGAAATAAATTAATAGTAATTACTCAATACACACTGTCATCCACATTCTCACAGGAGCACCTAAAAATATCCCCTGACTTCCATATACTCTACAGGAGAGACTTCTCTAGGCATCCCTATGTAATTGACTGCAGTTTTTAGACCTGACACATAATACTTGTAGTGTTCAGGTCCTCCTGAGCAGGAGCATATGCTTACTGGTCTTTATTAGAGACTCTTTGGGACAGAGAAATCTATGTTCAATCAGCTCTTCAATCAGCTCAAGAGTTCTTTGCTTTTTTTTTTTTTTTGTGAATTAATTATTTTTAACACATAGTATTTATTATGCACAAAATCTTGTCAGAGGAGTACTAGGTTCTAGTATTGCTTAGAGCCTGTCTGTTTATTTTCTTCTTGTTACTTAGTTTTGCAAAGAGAAGAAGGGTAAGAGTACCAGGCACAGGAACAGACTAGAAAGCTGCGGTAAGATCGCTTTCACTGTTTGCACTGACAGAACTGCCATTTCTCCCTTCAAAATCTTTGAGTGCTTTGAATTGAAACCTTTCAGAGGTCAAAAGTCAAGATCCAACCCCCAGAACTTAGGAATCTGCTAATATGTGAGAAAGCTCCGTAACTCCTTGTCCCCATTAAAGTTTTACCCAAATTTAGCTAACTCATTGCTCATTTTGCCAAGACCTTTTTCWCTTTTCCCAGGAGGCAGGGCTGCTGAAAGGGCTGGTGTCCCTGGGGCCTTTCCATTTTCTGGCTGTCTTGCATGCAAGTTGGAGAAGACCATCAACTGGTCTCTTCAGCTTAGCACTGAAGGTCTTCGTGGGTGTCAACAACCATTTGAGCAGAAACAAGAATTAATTTATACTGCAAAAAGTCTCACCTTAACCTATTGAACCATGGGGCTTAGAGTCTTTCAGTGTGATTTTGTTCATTCATATAAATTGTTAACCACGTTTGTGTGCTAAAATTAGTTAACACACAGTCCTAAGTGTGAAAGTTGTTTAAATGCATATATTATTAGGCTATTCATATAATTGTAGGATTAGTAACCATGTATTATGATAGCAAGGTATAGTCTAAGTTTAGGAGATATACACTATGGCAAATGTTTGAACATGTCAGAGCCATCATTAGAATTTTTAAACCCCCTCGGTTTGTAAAATTTCTCTTCATAATTAATATGTATTAAATTGAGAACATCCAAGTATTGGTGGCTTTTTTGTGAATTTATGTATCTGAGTGGCAAATACAGAACAAAATATCAAAAGAAGCAAGAATACAAGCCAAGAATCTCCTGTATCTCATATGTGTTATTCAAGCAAGAGGAGGCTCCCAAATGAAAACATCTACAATTAGTTGTAATACTTTTGAAATCATTACATGCCAGGAAGAAAAGCTTGTATCAAACCCAACATGTTTAAATTTCACAGCAGTCTTAAGAAATGCCTTCTGTTATTTTTTTATCTTTCGGGGGGTTAATGATGCCAGTAGCTCTCGCTGAGAGATCTGGTATTTTTTAATAACTTCTATCACAAAAGTCAACCCACATGCTACAGTCTGATGCAGAGGAATGTCATTTCCAAAACAAAAATAGTTCTCCAAAACTTCTTAGTCTTTTCATTCATTGGAAATTGAGTCATATTACTTATGTTAGAAACATCTCCTGCCTGTCACAGTCAAGGTGACCTATATGATTTTTAAATTTTTTTACCACTTTTGTGRTACTGCCAGTCTAAAGATGTAATTTTATCTCTGTATTCAGCTATAATGGTATTAGATCTGGGCTTTGTTCTGCTATCATCTTGTAGAGGCCAAAATTAGTCATTTTTCTGAGATTTTTGTGTTACTAGCCAGTGCTTCAGAGAGACTGGAACAAATACATTGTAGAAGCAATGTCATTTGGAAAGATRAGATACAGAGAGACAATTGTCTACTCACATATTGCAAGATAGAGATGATTTTGTCTCTCAACGATTTGTAAGAATGTCCTCGAAGTCCATTCCTACAGTGTTTCCGGAGGCAGTGCTTTCTCTAATAGAAATAAATTTGTTTCTTTGTTTTCCCTTACGTGATGTCATCATTTCCGCCAGCAGGCAGTCAGTGTGAAAGAGCTGCTCTGATGGCATTTTGCAGTGACTTTGTCCTGCTGCTGTAGCAGAGAGCTACACTCTCTGCAGCTGCGATGGGCAGGGATGGAAGAAGGATGCAGTTTTGCAGCCTTATCTTCCATCAGGAGGTCATCAAAGAGTGCTGCCAGRCAGGAGTGCTGCCCAGACAGATCTGCTGTGAGAGCAGTGGATCTAGTGTTCCTCAACTCTCTCTCGAATGCCGAGGTCTCTGTCTATGCTCCCAAGGACCAGAGAACCAGGTGGAAAAGCTCCTACTGTAATCTGCCAGTCTTGTGTGTGGCCAAGTTTTTTCTTTTGAAATACAGGTTTATTCCACGAATGAACCACAGAAGCTCGTTGCTCTCAGGTCCTTGTCGTGTGTTGCTTTCATTCATTGCTCTCTTGTCCGCTCTGCTTTTCTATGTGGTGTTAACAGAGTCATTCTGGGAACCCATCAAAGGCTGAGAACAGTGTGAGATTTGTGTTATGTTAAATTTACACAGCATGAGCAGCTGGGGCTGAAAGAGAATTTTCATTACCTCTCAGAAGTGTATAGTCTGAGGCATCTAGCTGAGAAGCTAGGTCCTGAGGGAATAGTTTGTACATGCTTCAAGGGCAGCTTGTAAATACAGATATTTTATTGCAATGGAAATATCCCATTTTAGTCAATGTTCATGAGCAAGACCTTACTAGAAGAAGAATACTTATGGGAGTAATTTTTTTTCTGTTCAGAACTATTTGTCCACAACTGATGCAAAGAGTTTTTCGTTTCAAGAAGCCAACTCCAAAATTATATTTCCTTGAGATGACTCATCTGGTGGTGCGGTAGTGCCCCTGCAAGGCAGTTAGAGGAGGCTGGCAGTGGTCCATGGTATTTCAGACTTCAGTGAATTGTGGAACACGATTGGCTTGTGTGAGCCATCTTGGTTGATTCCAGACTGGTTTAAATACAGCAAACCTCTTAAGCATATTGCTTGATTTTAAACCGGAGTGGCTTCTTATGGGTTCACATATCCCAGCATTTTGCTGGGAAAAAAGATGTTACTGTGTATTGCAGGTGTATCAAGCAGGAAGAAAATCTTTATCACTGTTTGCTATATAAGGTCTGAGGCTCAGATATTTCAATTACTGTATTTAATTCATGTTCTTCGGAGGTCAGGAAAAAGACCCATTTTTTCATTTCCTTAATGAGTGCCCAGCTTGTCAAAGTTCTTGGATCAAGTTAGCACTTTGCATCATTAGTAGTAAAAAATGCCATTTTCAGCATCAAGCAGGATAAAACCCTGATGCATTTACAAAACCAAGTTCCATTCTGAACTGTGGGAAGTAATCGAAGGCAGCATTAAAATCTACTTGATTCTCTTTTATTAGCAACCATCTGGATATCCAGATAGGTTAATTCAGAACAAATGTGTTCCTATGAGTGATTAGAAACAACTGGAATGAAAAATCCATTTTCACATCAATTGCTAAACACTGACCAAAGGAAGAAGTATTATGCTGAACCATTTTCTAATCTGAGGTGGGGTGGGTAGAAATCTATCTATCTATCTATCTATCTATCTATCTATCTATCTATCTATCTATGTACAGCTTTCAAGATAAAGCACTGGGCCGTGTATGACCCACTGTTGGAAGACAGAAGGAAAAAGAGCTACATGTCCCAATTATTCCTGCATTTCCCACCAACTAAAACATCTCCTGTGAAATTGCCCTGTTTGAGGCTTTTGCTTCAAGATAACTTTTGCACCTGCTGTTCAAAGATGAAATTGCATCTGTTGAAAAGAAACTGCCGTTTGGGGTCGCATATGTTATCAAACAATTTTTATTTATTTGTGCAGCTAGGGCTACTGAATTAGGAAATCTTGCTCTTCATTTTGAGCTTTACTGTGGATCTTCATCATAAAATATTTTTTTTAAGACAGTGAAAACACTAAGGCTCTAAGTTTTATAGAAGCAAATAGAAACAAGGAGGACATAATTTCTTCCTGGCTTTCTCTGCAATAATATATCTATATTATTAATACTTCAGTCACRTAAGTAATTCTATATTCACCCAAAAACCACTCAGGTACCCCCAAAAGTTACAGATTTTCATAATTAAATACTTTATTCTTTCACTGTCATCTCTGGTGAGTACTTTCTCCATGCCATCCTCACCTTTTAATGACGTTGTTGACATAATCTTTATGTCAAGCATCAATTCAGCATCCTTCTTGATATGTGCAGAATATGGCATAAGAGCAATAAGAAAGTAAGAGCAGTGTCTACTTCTGAAAAATAAGCTTTATATATGGAGATGTTCCCAACATACGTCTTCTAGAATATTTGCAGAAATCTTATAATGTGGCTATTCCTAATGTAAAATAATATTCCTCTAAAAAGTTATTTGATGACAGTTATAGTTGTTTATCTTTGTACAGATATTCTAGAATAACTTATTTATGGACACAAGCTCAGTAACAATCAACATTAGTAAACTAGAGTTGTCTACATTCACTGTTTTTTAACATAAAAAGCTGAATAATCAGAGCCCATGACAAAGAAGCAAAGGAGTAATGGCTGAAAATACACCACTGTTTTTAACAAACTGATATGAATCGCTCACTCCCTCTGTGTTGCCCCCTAAGTGTTGCTTTCTTTTTTGAAAAGATCATTTACTGAGGCTGCCTCTTTTGTCACATATGGTTGGTGACATAGAGTAAAGTAAGCCTCGGTTTTTCATCCTTTTTCCCACCAGGGATTAAAATTTCTGTGTAAACAGAATCAGATGATGATACAAAATGGAAGCTAGTAATTCAATTTTATATGCTGTTAGACCTTGTAGTCTTGATGTACATTCACAGTTACTTCCAACTGAAATCTATTTCGTGTATTTGTTTTGTTTACCAACAGTTCTCATGACAAACTAATGTAAGAGCTTTAAAATGTATTTATCATAGTCCACATGTCTCATCTTARGAGTCATCATAATTTATGCTCAATATAAATGCCTAAAGAACAAGACTGTACTTCTAGGAATTGGAGCAAGAGAGGGTGTCAGCAAAGAAATATTCTCTGGCTGGTTTGTCAAATGGTATAAGATTTTCCAGGGTATTACCAGTGATTAAGGAATGCAAATGAAGTGCAAAAGAAATGCATGTTGTCCTAAGTGCTGAATGATATCAAGAACTAATGGAGCAATCAGCCCTTTTTATCCCAGAGTCGTTTTACAGTAGAAGGAGAAAAATGTAGCAATCACAACCTATAATGTGATGATGGAAGATGCAGTGAGAGTGATATTCCATTAAAGTTCATATTTCATTTTTCACTAAAGATCAACAAGTTCGACAATAGCTGAAGTCATATTTCTATAGACAATTACTGTTTCAGCTGTCATTACTTCTTCATTACTTGCCATCAATGAAAATTTTCAAGCAGCACATCCAGTCTTTAGCTTGGCTGTGCTCAACTGATGCACCAAAACAAAGATTATTTAATAAGCAGTGACTTAAACATGAGGAAGAATTAAAGGAAATAATAAAAACAGTGTGCACTGAATCACAAACAGGAAATAATTTCTTTTTGCTAATAGGGCTACATAAAAATAAAGACAAAGCAATGGACGAGCTTTGTGTCCAATTGATGCTGACAGAATTAAGGTTCCTGATATTTAAGATTGAGTCACACTGTGTGGCAGTTGTGGCAGATTTTCTCTCGGCTATAAAAACCCCTTGTGATTCCAATAATAAAAACAGTTTCACTCAAATTCTGCAGCTTAATTCTTATCCCTTCAAACCAAACCCAAGGAGCTGATGGCACAGAAGATACGGGAATTATATATCACATCAGTGCAGAATGATCTAATTTGCTCTGATGCAAAAGTCCTAAAGAAATATGCTGCTAAGGCAATCCAATCAGGCAGGGTTTCTTCTTTTCCTGTTCTAGTTTAGAAAGCAAAAAAATGATCTGAAAACTAAAGCTATGCCCTCCAGAGGGTTACCTTATCACAAAATCAGTCACACATGAAATGCATAAATCTTTCAGGGAAAACAGACATCAAATCCAACCTGGTGGTGTTATCTTCATTTTAGAGCTTCAGTAATGATATTTCAGAGAAATTCATGATGAACCCACAGAAAGAAAGAAGTCTGGAAGATTCATTTTAATTTCATACATGAATTAAAACAACAGCTCCCAGACTGAGATCGTCCTCTCTAATGATAGTAAGCAAACCTACGCCTAAAGAACTGTCAAAAAAATATTGCCAGCATAAGTAGAGTGTACCAGAATGTCTTCAGAGTTCATTTAGCCAAATGCAAAGGTACCGAAGTGTGATGTCTCTTTCTGCTACTAATAATACAACCAAGTATGAAGATCTGGAAGGCTCAGTGTGCTCACAATTGTTCTCTTTTGTATCTAGGGTGGCAGTTCAAATCCTGAAATAAGTGAAGACAACAGTGATCGAATTCTGTTGCCACATCTGCTCTCAGTGAATTGGTCACAGAGTTCCTGGTAAAGGGGTGTTAATCACATACAAAATGTCTCATCATAATTGTTTCCCTCTTAATCCTCAGAGAAAGAAATAATATAGACTGAAGCAGGCAGGAAGAACAAAATTCTCACTAGTTCTGTAGGTTGTTCCCCTTTGGGCAACAGATTTGCATTGAGGAATTGAGCCAGGAAAAGCAAAAGAAATCTTGTAATGCTTCTCACCTACATGTTTTAGTGCCAGCCTTATGCTTAGCCAAACTTGGTCAATTTTGTTTCAAAATTCTGCATGAAAGGCATTTTCAGGTCTACATAGAACCACTAAATGACAGATAGAAAAACAACCAACAGCAACTAAAGAAGTTAAAGCAAGAAATGTTGGGGTTTTTTTCACTGAAGAAAATACATTTCAGATTTGCATTCTACTCATTCTGTCTCAGTAGTAATTTATTCTTTAGTCTTGTGCAACAGGTCATTAACCTGCTTAACAACCCTAAATCTAGATGTTTTCACTTTAGAGAAATGTAGTGAAAATACCAACTCTTTCTTCCATTTCATTTTCTTTGATAGCTTACAGGAATGTGTGAACTGGGATTTTTCTTTCACAGTGGCAAACAGTAGTTTAGCTATTAACTGCACAGGATCTAGATTTGGGACCCTATGTCTGTGTGCAGTCTCTTCATCTGCTGAGTCTGATTGTATTCAGATCAATATTATCTAATGACTGTGACTACAGGTGGGATGTTTCAAGGATATTTCAACTTCCACCACCATTTGACAGTAGCGAGAAGGTATCACTGCAGTTATTTGGTCATCTTGACCTTTTTTTTCCTAATCAGAAACAAGATGAAAATCCTTGAGAGGATAATTTAAATTTTTCATCCACATTTCCTGTATTTTACCTGCACCATAAGCCACGTGGCTGCTTAAGACAGAATTCATGTGAAGAAAGCAAAAGCTAGAGCTACTCCTGAAAACCTAGTGACAGTTCAAAACCCTTCCTGGGTTTTGCCTCTCTCTCATTTGAATTGGTGCTTTATCAGAAGTTACTATTCTAAAGTTATGTTTAGATTTCCTTTGATGTGTTCAGTCTTGTTCTGACCCATATCGATGTTCTTTTCACATTCATGACCTGGAGGTGAAGGCCAAAAGCTTTCTTGCCGTAAAAGCAAATGTATTACTTGTTTTTCTTGAAGGATTATAAAACCCCATCATCCGTCTGCCAGAGATGTTCACTGAGAGAGACGTCAGCCAATATGGTGTTCCAGGATTAATTAAAGAGTTTGTCTGCCAGACATTCTTTAAGTCTGCTATTTCTCATTTTATTTTTACTGTTTGGCATGTAATAGTATTTCCATACTTATTAAATTCTCACTGATAATTACATGCAAAAGAGCAATTAGCATCAGACAACTTAGTGGCAAAGAATTTATAATTTGAACTGTTTACCATTCAGAGATGACTGAAAGTGAGGCAACTGCATCAAATGAAACTTCATCAGCTATATTGTTCCAGTGGAGGTTCCACCTATGGTGCTATCTGTTTCTTCAAATCTTTTTATTAAACATAAAATCAAACCTGTAAGAAGACAGTTACCAAAATGTCATGCAGTACATCAGGTGTTTCCTAAAAACAAAACCTCATTTCGTTGTTCAGCACTGTGTGTGTTGAGGGACCTGTCCATGTGTTGCCTCCTGTTCTTGTTAGAAAGCCCAAGTGTCATGAGTTAGAATAAATGATATTTCTTAGTCAAAGAAACCCTGACTGACTGAGATCTATAGATGTTTTCTCTGCTTGTTTTCTATACTCATTTTAGTAGAAACTTTACTTTTCTGTCTGCAGGAATATCATTTCTGTGTTCCAAAAATAACACTGCCATTTCAAGCACAGTCACTAGGCCAGCAAATGCAGAACCATTATAAATCAGTTCATATCTGAAAGAAGGAAAAGATCTGATGATTACTAAAAAAAGCTTATCCTGAATGAGACAAGGGCAAGTATTTGAACACATCTGTGAGCATGAACTAAGCAGGAACCAAAAAGTCTCACTTTTTTGACAGCCCTTTGAGCATGAATTGTTTCAGTCCATTTATGTATGGGCAAGAATATGCACAGGCATTACCAGTTTTATTAGAATAATTATCAGCTTCCTCTGGTTCTTCTGACATGTCAGAGAAAAGATTTGAAAATAGTGCTGGATAACCAAAAAAAAGGAGGATGTCTGGAAAAGAGAAGACACCCTTTCCCCTCAGACTTCAAGGCTTGATTTCTTTCTAGTATTTGAACACTTTAGTCTGTTGCTCTTTTTTCTAAAGTTACATTGCACTCCAATTTGTACTGCAGTTATCCAAGATTGCTTCTCCTGTGTAAACCTTGCTATCAATTGTTACTTTTTATGGTCAGCCATCCATTAGAAACTGCATAAAAAACTTAGTACATTTATGATTTGTCATCTCAAAGAAATTCGGTACCAGTTTATGTAGTAATACTAGGAAAGAAAAAGCTGGGATAAGGACCCAAATTCATAGATCCCTTTAAGGTGAGCAGGTAGCAGAGCATAGTCAYGACAGTTTTAATGCCCTCGCAACTCTAAAAAGCTATTGCGATGGGTTGATCCTGGCTGAATGCTAGGTGCCCACCAAAGCCACTCTATCACTCCCCTTCTCAGCTGGACAAGGGAGAGAAAATGTAAGGAAAGGCTGGTTGGTTGAGATAAGAACAGGGAGAGATCACTCACCAGTTACTGTGACAGGCAATACAGACTAAACTTGAAGAAATCAGTATAATTTGTTATCAATCAAATCTAAGCAGGATAATGAGAAATAAATCCTAATCTTAAAATATCTTCCCCYCACCCCTCCCTTTTTGCTAGGCTCAAGTTTACTCACACATTTTCTATTCCTCCTCTGAAGCAGCATGGGGGGAAGGGGAATGGGGCTGTGGTCAGTTCACCACACGTTGTCTCTGCCACTCCTTCCTCCTCAGGGGGAGGACACCTGACACTCTTCCTCTGCTCCAGCATGGATCCCTTCCATGTGAGACAGTCCTCCATGAGCTCCTCCAATGTGAGTCCTTCCCACAGGCTGCAGTTCTTTACAAACGGCTCAAGTGTGGGTCCCTTCCATTGGGTGCTGTCCTTCAGGAACAGACTGCAGCAGCACTGGTCCCCCATAGGATCACAAGACCTGCCAACAAACCCCTCAATATGGGTCCACAGGTCCTGCCAGCACCCTCCTCCAGTATGGGCTTCCCACAAGGTCACAGCCTCCTTTAGGCATCAACCTGCTCTAGCGTGGGTTCTTCCATGGGCTGCAGGTGGATCTCTGTATCCTTGTGACCCTCCATGGGCTGCAGGGGAACAGCCTGGCTGACCATAGTCTGCACCATAGGTTGCAGAGGAATCTCTGCTCCAGCACCTGGAGCACCTCCTGCTCCTCCTTCTGCACTGACCTTGGTGTCTGCAGAGCTGTTGCTTTCACATATCCTCACTCTTGTCTTTCAGCTGCAGTTGTGCAGAATTTTTTCCCCCTTCCTAAGTAAGTTATCCCAGAGGCACTTGCCACTGCCACTGATGGGCTCAGCTTTGGCCAGCAGTGGGTCTGTCCTGGAGCTGTCTGGCATTGGCTCTCTCAGACATGGTGGCAGCTTCTCGCAGAAGTCACCCCTGTAGCCCCTCAGCTACCAAAACCTTGCCACACGAACCCAATACAGCCACATAGATCTTAGCTCTCTATGTCGACCTGGAGGCTCGCAGTGGCATAGCACCCTTTCAAATACTAGTTTAAGACATACGAAAGGCAGCCTGCTGTCTACTGGTGAATGTTTCTGATTCGTCTCCTATGTCTTTCCAACCAAGTATTGACTTAATCATAACTCACTGAGCTTATGAGATCTGATGTGACTGCAGCATGGCAGATATGATTTGGAATATTTCAGAACTCAGCAGAAGAAAACATGTCCACTTTGTATTTCAAACATCCAACCCTGAGCATGCATTTTGATTCATTATGAAAAAGTGCACTGATGTTTTTAATAGGAAAGCAGAGAGGATCAGTTTTGAGGCTGTATTATTTTTTAGATTTATTTGCATGTGTACTTGTACTTCTTCGATCTAACTGACATAACAGGAAACTCTTGTTTGCTTTACAGTTGAAGTGTAAGTGTAATGAAAAGCATCCTTCAGCATCTATCATGAATATACACAACTGTGGCTCCATAACCTTTCAAGCCAAAATCAGTGAGCCTGGGAAAGCTTTTTGTATGGATATACTTGTTGCATCAAAGTCCTTGAGGTCATTGCCTACATTGGACTTACCAGCAGTTTTACAGCACCACAAAAGATTGTAGCCTCCACATCTATGATCTATTGCAGAATGATAACTGCAGACACTTGATTCAATTCCTCTGAAATCAATGTTCACTTTTGATTTGCTAACCCTAAGTCAAAACAGATAAATCGAGCAAACTGTTAAGACAATATTGTTTTTAAGAAAAAGTGTGTGTTTCTTTAATAAAATAAGAGACAACCATGGAATAAGACATTAAAACATTCATAACTACAAAGAAGCAAGCATAGTTAGCCAAGCAATATTACTTAATTATATTGTAATAGAGTCTCCTGCTCTACTGGATGGAAGGTTCTTTCTGGAGGAGATCCTTACCCAAAAAACCCAATTCAATCTGCATATACAAAAAAGGCAYAAAACTCTTCAAAATAACAAAGGATCATTCAGGCATTGAGTTGTTATAACTCCTCTGTCTAGTCTGCGAAAAAATTGGTCTTTATGGTAGATTGCAGGAGTCCATCTGGTGGGGAGGGGTGTGGTGTGTGTACCAATCTTTTTCCCCTTTAGTGAGGAGATGTCTGTCTTTCCTCAGAGCCCATTCTTCCCTGCCTGGCTGCCTGCGCATTAATAACAGGGAACAGAAACCATTCAGTGATTGATACCAGCTTATGCTAAACAATTTCCCCTCCTGTTTCCAATAAGCATGGCTGTTCAAATAGATTATAGTGTCTCAGAGCATTCACATCCTCTCCAATACCCCTCCCTGCTTCCCCCCCTCCTGCCTTAGATGTCCTTTAGCTGCTGTTTTGTGATGGTAATGAAACTAAACAGCATTTCAAAGCAGGCTTTGATTAGCATGGTAAGCGTGTAGTGGCTTGATGGCCAGCATGGAATGGTTGTCTAGCCTTCCAGCACCAACAGCTTGAAAGGAAAGTTATACAACTTGTTAAAATGCATGCATGGATGTAGAGATGTATGTGTGTGTGTGCGTGTTTGCATTCACATAATTCGTACAGGTATAGGTGAGGTATCAATAAAACCTGACTAGGTCCATTCATTGATATTCCCTATTGGAACAGAGTTTTCTTGAGGCACAGGCTAGTTGCACAAATTTGCCAAAATTTACCTGGGTAATCCGTATGCGTTGTAAGAGGGGATGGGAGGTGGAACTGCAGTAGATCCCAGTAATTACTCATCATGCAGAGCATCACCACACTGCTGCTAGTCTAGCCACTAGGCATTGCTGGAGATGGGACTTCTGGAAATGGCATACAGCAGAAAGACTGCAGAAAACCAGACGTCTCAAGACCTGTTTAACAGTGTCAACATGCACACCAAGGGCTGAAACTAAAATGCCATGCCACCACTAATATAGTCTCCCAAATCAGATCATTTAGGGCAAGAGTTTATGCTGAGACCAAGCCCTTTTTCGCTTGTAATATTTATTCCTTTTTCTGAAAATTAAATGCAAGACAAAAGTTTATTTCTGGACTGTTGTTATCTGACTTGCATCATGGTTCTAACGGGTTATAGCCACGCAATGGGACAGGATGAGCAATAGCCCATTGGCTGTTTCACAGTAGTTAGACTTTATGGGACACAACTGACTCTTCCGGTTTCACTACTTTTTGAGTTTCAGCTTTCAGTCCCCCCTTTGTAATTATTTGGAGCATGAACATGAAAAACTGCTTTAATTGAAATAAGGTTTCCTCTGGATTTCTTTTTTACAGTGTTTGTACGTATTTTGGCAGCCCTTCAGGATGCTGTATGTTAAGCAAGTATATGACAAGTGACCTCTTGCTAGTCTGCAAATACTTAAATTCCAGGACATGGAGAAGCTTCATGTCATCTATAGCAGCAACATATATATCTGCAATCCAAACAGAAGGTGAGAGAAGGTACATTGCAGAGGCAACGCCAGATGAATTCAGCAGCATCAGGAAGCTGATGACTATGATGAAACGCAGTGTGTCACCTCTGTAACTGTACTCAGAACCGGCACCTATGTTTACTACATAATATCGAAAAGCCTTACGAAGAGGTTTATCTGCTTTAACTCTAGAAACACAAACAGCATGAATCCAATATACACTTTGCCATAATATATGTGTTTTTAGGTAACTATTAACAAAAATGCTCAAAACAAGCCAACAAACCCCAAGGAGTTACTTGGAATAGGGAAGGAAACAGTGAGTAGCCTGATGCTGCTGTGTAAATTTTAGATGTGGAGGGCCCTGGGTGAATAGCTGGATGATCATGGGGGGACTGAGCGGCTGGGGAACAGCTCTGTGGGAAAGGGCTGGGACTCCTGGCTGACAGCAGGATTAAACATGAGTCAACATCATGTCATTTGTAGTGGGGACAGCTGAAAGCATGCCCTGCTCTGTCAGTAGGAGCAACATGGCCGAGAGATTCTCACCTCTCTCAGTACTCATTACAGCACAGCTGGAATTCTGCATCCAGTTTTGGGCCTACAGTACAAGAAAGACACCAATAACCTGGAGTGAGTTTGGTGAAGGGCTACCCTTTATGGTCAAATCTGAGGCACTTAAAGGAGATACTGCGCGACTAGGGTGTCTTCAGTCTGGGAAAGGGATGGCTCTGGGGGAACCTGACAGCAAAACCTACTAACCAGTACTAACTAACCAGCACCAATCAAACAGTAGCAATGCCTTACTGAGAAGCTGGAACCAGGATCTTCCTGGCAGTGCATGGCAGAAAGACAAAAAACAGTGGCCATGAAAACATGAATGGCAGATCTGACTGGCTATAAAGGAAAATATTTTCCTGATGAGACTAAAGAAATATTGGAACAAGGAGGTTRTACAGTTTCTTCCCTGGAGGTTTTCAACACCCAGCTGGATAAATCCCTGAACGACTTAATCTGACCTCGTATCTGACCCTGCTTTGAGCAAGAGGCTAGACTACAGATGTCTTGAGGTCCCTTCCAGCCTGAATTATCCAGTGATCCTGTTTCACACAACTCATAGCAAAGCTGTACAATTCTGCTGCAGGATGCTGCAAACACTGTAGGTGTCAAAGGTTTCAGACTCTGGCCAGGATCACCAAAGGGAAATGCACTGATGTTTTGGGTCTAAACCCCAAACATATGGAGAATGGGAAATGTTCAGAGGAAATATAACTGTAGGCTTGCTATAATCTCATMTTCTTCCTTGGGCAGCTGCTTATGGCCGCTGTCAGAGTTGGGAACTGGCTGTCCATTTCCCAAACCAGTACAGCTCTTTTTGTCCTTTTATTGCTATAAAACACACCATCAGCATGAGCTACTGTTTCAAACCTAAAATTTTGCAGAGCTTTTAATTACAGGGAAGTGCAGTTTTTAGAACGTCATCCCTACCCTTGGAAGGAATAGTAAAATAATGAGGCTTTTCAGACTACTTTTTTTTCCAGTCAATTTTCATAATGACAGTATTTGGGGGGAAATTGAAGATTGTAGCATATTACCGAAAAGTACCAGAAATGTTGTAGAGAGCTCTATTTTTATTTAATTTTTTTTTGCTTTTTCAGAAGTTCAACAAGTTCATTGCAATCTGCCTTTCAAGGTCATCCATCTGAATCAGTGATCTTCTTAGCTCCACCAGTTCTGATTTTTTGAATAAAATTGTAATTACCATCCTTTTAAGCACCAGCTGTTCTATTGAAACATGATACTGGTGGTGTACTCAGTCCTGGTGGAAAAATATTTGTGAGCTGCTCTTCACTGAAGCCTCAGAGCTGATTGCAAGAAGCATTTATAGTCACAGAATTAAAGGGGCCACAATCAGATCCCTTATGGATACAGTTCCTTCTCCTTTTGTGCATTACCCTGTTCAAACACACTTTTGAACCTCCACTGTACTCATTCATTATAAAATAAGGAGAAAAGGGAAAGTACAATATAATGTAGTGTAATGTGCAAAGGAATAATCTACTAGCTTGTGCACACGGTGACCCACATGATAGCAGTGCACAGAGAAACAGTTTGGGGAAATGTTTCTCTGCCATTCTTTAGCAGCACCCATTTTTTAGCAGTGTGTACCACCTTTAGCAACAGGCAACCAAAGTTAACATTTTAGAAGAAGGCTATAATCTACGTAGAGTAGGATACTGTGCTAAGGAAGAAATCAGTGACGGAAAGAGAAGAAGAAGAAGTGCTTTTCTAGCAGGATTTACAGGAGAATTGAAAGGCTGATTGGCACAGGAAGTGGCATGCGAAAATAAAAGCAAGAGGTAGAATTTGTCTTGGCAGGAAAGTGATGTTCTACTATTAGAAATGCCTGCAGGCCAAAAAGAAAAAAAAATCCTGTGCTGAGATTTAAAAAGGATTTTCCAACTGCTTTAAAGCTCAGATCCTACGCTAAATATCTTCCTAAAGCACATACAGTTTAAGATGTGCAGAAGCTTTTGGTCATGTTCAGAGAAGCCAGAGACCAGTGTGTATTTATCCTCTCTGACTGGGATAGTGACAGTTTCTGGTGCAGACAGGCAAGATGCAAGAAACAGCCAGGCACTGGGGTGCACTTGCTGCATCCCTGCCTTCCCTTCCGTCCTCTGAAAGATTTTTTCATTACATATTATATTGTAGTGTATTTTCCTTTTTTCTTCTATTTTTATAAGAAATAAGGACAGTGGTAGTTTAGCAACATGTCTGAACAGTAGCTTCTGCCAGGTCAGGGTGTTACCAGAGGGCACATGGGCCTGAGGATGCAGGGGAGGGAACTTGCCTTGTCAGCCATGAAATCTGAAGCATTGCAGTAGTGCTGACTGACTAGGCATTGCTATATTTTTCTCTATTAATTACATGGCCTTTTCTCTTTCCAAAGCCAGGAAAATGTCCACGCTGTCAGAAGTCTCTGCCTACGAGGACACTYGTCCCTCTTCAGTGTGCTATCAGGAAACAGAGAGCCTGGCAAGCCCCTGCTCTCTGTAAGTCTTTCCCTTACACAACGGACCTTGAGCAGTATTCCTGTACTCAGCACTCCTGACCATTAACTCATAAGGTCCCAGTTCAAGAAGGCCTTTATGCACATAATGACACATCTCTTTTTCTAAAGATTGCACATGGCATGCAACCATTATCCCCAAACCTAGCCTGAAGAAGTATTTCTTCCTGAGCCACAGATAAGTGAATATATGGAATGAAAAGGCAATACACAAGGAACAGTGAAAGAATGCAATACTAAATTTTTTCTTATTTATTACACAGAAATAAATACAGAAAAGGAGAAGAGCAATACCAAGAACATACTGAAAATACTAATACAATTGAATGAACATAACAAGATTATTTCTTTTGTGACACCCTTATCTATCCCTGATTGCAGATATTTGGCATGGGAGTTATATTTTACTGCTTTTGTGTAGAGCAGCTTTTGCCACAGTTGTTCTTGATCTCATGCAGGATCTTTAGACAGTCCTGAAGGACACGTAATAATAACTGGTAACAAGTATGGAGTACTCTTGTACTCCTGAAAAGCAATGAGGGGAAATTCAGAATGACCACATGTATTAATAAAAAAAAAGACTTGCTGACTAGAGAGCTCAAATTATTTAATTTGAGGTAATATGAAAGACTGACACTACATATTTTTTTTTCAGAGATGCTCATTTTGTCACTTCTTTGATATTTGCTCTTGCTTTAAACAGTAACTTCTTTTATCTTGATAACTGAGGTTGAATGGAGAGTCTTTTATTTTGAGATATGTAACTAGTACTTCACATCTCCAGACAGAGCCACTGCAAATAGTCTGACCACTTCCAGTTCCTACTTCTGCACTGCGTTTGGCTTCTGCTAGCCAGCACAAGGTCATTTTGTCATAACTTTTCATTGAATTGGTGTATCAGTAGTATGTCAGAGATGATGCCTTAGTGAAATGCAACAGCTAGATATAGTCACGGCATTTGAAAGCAACGTAAGAAAAAAAGGCTGCATGGAAAGGGAAGGCTGATATTTGTTCTCTCGAAAGCTGGAGGCTGCAGCTCTGCAGTAGGTGAAATAGACAATATACATTTGGTGTTATGTGAATTTTAGAGCTGGTGATAGACGTGTAATACCAGTCAGTTGGCAGAGATTCACAGAGCAGGCAGAGGCTGCTGCAACCAAGTAGGCTTCCATATGCTGCCTTGTCTCAAAACTAATCTGGAAGGCAGGCAGAAAATACTTTGTCATACCATGGCAAATTCTTGGCTTCATAGCCAAAAATACTGCTGGAGTTTGTGACTGGCACCAAACACGTGGTACTAGCGTTTCTCGCCTGGGTGCTGGGCTGAGAGYACTCAACTCCTCCTGTATGGGTCAAGGGATGGTCTCTAGTGTTTGGCAGTCCTTGRCCACTAATGACTAGTGGCTAGTGTTGGAAGCAGAGTTCAAGGTGAAGTATCTCCGTATACCACTACCTGTGTTCTAGGCTTTCCACCTTTTCTCAGAACACAAAAGTGCAGAAAAATAAAGACTCCAAATTGACAATGGATATTTCATTAACTCATGCTATCAGTGTGATATTTTTTCCTTATTAAGTTATTATTTGTTTGCAGGTGACCACTGCTTTTCTTTTTCCTCTGTGAGATTATAATCTTAGAGAAACAAAAAAGGGTCCCTGTCAGCTTTTATGACAAAAGGTGATTACAGGAGTACTGTACCTTGTTTCTCCTTGAACAGATTTCATGCTTTTTTTACCCTTTGTTCCTCTTGGTCATYTGATATCTGAATGTGTTTATCTCTGAAAGAACCTCACCCAGAGATCTGGAAAAACTCTTTTCCTCCAGGGTCGAGTGATATAGTTTATGTATTACTTASAGATGCAATAAACAAAGCCTGTTCTCAAATGCAGTCTCTTAAGCTTGCAGAATAACTGATCAAGTTGTTGGCTGAATTTGCTATCTGATCATTTAGTTGATAGGGTGAATCTTGACTTGGTTAGATTTTCCATGGTGGATCAATCAAGTGATAGAAGCTGAATATTGCATTTTCTCACCCTATGGTAATCAGGGAAAGCATCAGCATCAATAGACATCTATTTTGGCAGGTAGTTTAACCTCTAAAGAGTGATTTTTAATCAGCTATTAATATCCATTAAAAATAACTGCATATCAGTATGACAGCATTTATACTCACTCTGCTGTTGTGTAAATAGCTGCGTGAAGTGCACAGGAGCCAGGGGTTGACCCCAGTGTGTTTCACACCAGTGACCCACTAAGTCAGTGTGTTTTGCTGGTAAATAATTTTGCATGAGATTGCCTATAAATGACTAACAAGTGAAACACTCTCAACTGATAACAGAAATATGTACTAGAAGTGATCTACCCTGGGAATTATGTTTTGACTTTTTCCTTTTAAAAATAATTTTATTTCATTTGAACTAATTCATTCCTTATCAGTAAGAAGACAAGAAAATTACTTTTGGAGAAACATAATGGCAAAGCCAAAAAAAAGAAAAAAGAGGAAGAGAAAAAGAAAGCTAAATACAAAATATATTCTTGCATAAGACTATAGCTGGTATAGTAAGGACATGATACGATTTCAAAGTTCTCTTCAACTCATCAGAACGGAATGGTAATCAAATGAAAAATGTCTTCCATCTTAATAAACTATTATTCTCCCTTGATTAGAATGTACTATCAAATGAAAATGCTGAAAATGCTACTGAAACTGTGCTTTAAATTCATTAAGTGTACTACATGACATTACTTTTGGAGAATATTTTTTAACACACTTGTCTAGTTTACACATTGTTTTTTCCTTTCTTCAAAAAGTGTGGAAATGTCCAAGAAGTCCAGACAACACCTACCCTTTGCTTAACTTTTCACATTTCATTACAAAATATCCCAAACCCTGTGGATTTCCGGCCCCTCCGAAAACAGAAAATATTGTCCTTTAAAAATATATTAAAATAAAACATAAAWTTTTCTGAAGCATTTTAATTGATTGTAATAATTGAAAAGTGAGTGGGTTCTTTTGTTTTTGTAAGTATAAAGAGAACTTTTAGTGGCAAAATAAATAATAATTGATATTAAATATCTTCACTGAAAATGAAGTAATCTAAACAAATATAGCGTTCAGTCCATTGTCTATGTGCATCCTAATAAAGTTTAATTAGATGTAATCACCTGTCATTTCCACTTCTCCTGCCTTCTGAAAGTGTGGCATTATATAAAACTAGCTTACCTTTTCATACAGGATTCAATTTCAGGAAATCAAAGATGTGTTTATACTGTCTGAATTTCTGGATAAAGGTTTTTGAACTACTGACCACTTTAAAAACCTCTTAACTTCTTCCTTAGTAGATATTGCATCCTTGTTCTCTGTAACTTCTAATCTGAATGACTGTCCCTGCTATTAAACTTATTAAAGACAAAATTCTTGCCTGTAGATTTTCTACATTGCATCTAAAAGTTAGCAAAGTTAATACTCCTGACAATCTCATACATATTATTTTTTCTCTTTTTTACATATATGGTCAGCTTACTTATATGCATTTTTATTAGGAAATTCCTAATAGTTTAAAGGAAACCATGAAATGGCAGTATTTAGTTAAAGAGGAAGTACTACTGCTTAAAACCAAAAGTTGTTATTCTATCTTTAGGCTAAATAAAAAAAAATTCCCTTTCTTACACCCAGTCTTCTGTTGTAATTACGTTCCAGCAAAACCTCACCCAAATCTGCAGAAGACTGGTAGTTCATTTTATGAACTTTAGTACTTAAAAGGGAGAAAAAAATCAACTCATCACTTTTAGACCTTTGTGGAATTCTCTTTACCAAATGGAAAGAAACTCTCTTATCTGCTCAGAGGCTGATGTGAGAAAAAGCAATATCACCTGTGAATAAATTACCAGGATAAAACAGCTGCTTTCCAATAGAGTGAGAAAAGGATGATGGTGGCCATGATATCCACATGCCTGTAAAGCTCTGTGTTTTGTTGATATCTTTATTTCCACACCAAGCAGAAAGATGAATCTTCCAGTTTCTAAAAAAGTGATGCTGTGAAGTTGCTGAGAACTGGGTTCGGCACAATTTATTCCCATCATTCTCTTAAATAAGTCCCGAAGTCTTATGCTTGCTTGTTAGGCTTATAAATACAGACTGCTTCCTTTTCCGCTCTGGCTGCTTTCCACAATACTGGCTGGCTTCAAAGGACGGAGAAAAGGAAGAAACATGCTGACAATGCTCACACTTTCTGTGAATCTCTTTCATTTATTGTAGCCTGTAGTTCATATGAATTTCAGCTTTGAGTCATTTGCTTGTACAGCCATCTCATCATCAACAGTTTCTCCAGCTGCCCCAAATCCTTTCCAGCTCCACTCTATTTTAAGGACCTGGCTGCACCACATCTTCTGGGTGAAGAGAGAGAAACAAAAATAAGTGTTTATTTGCCAATGTCTTCTGGATTTAAAACAACTCAGCAGCTAACCCCTGCTGGGGAAACAGTTGCCACATCCGTTTAGTTCAGAAAGACCAAGCACCTTTCCTGTACCAGGAGATTCGAGTATTTCATAAATAGCTGCTTCAGGATTTGTGCACTTAATCTTTTTTTATGCAAAAACCACTGAGGATATTATTCACTAATTAATAAACCTGAATGTAGGTGCCTATACATGGATGAAGTATTTTGTGCTATGTGAGCTGTAACTGAGGCCTTCCCACCACGACRGCAGACATGAGGCAGCACCTACAGAAGGTCCACATCCTCCCAGAGCATCAGTGGAAGGTCAGGAGGGAGGTGTTAAGTGTGTCTCAGTACCAGCTGCTTGTATGTTGCAGCTCCCTAGTCCTCAGCTCTGAAAGGAGTTGAATTTCCCTCTCACAGGTCTCTGACCCCACTGATTTATCATGTCAGCTTAAACACATGGCTTGCCTGTGGACAATCACAAGTAGACATCTAYCTTTAGGTTTCATAATCTGGAGCTGAATTTCTCCATAAAACTTATTGCTAGGCCCTCACTTTTACTACTTTATACCATACTGGGAGTACACCAGCAGGTTCTGGAGATCTTCTGGACCAGGTGTCACAACAGGGCACTGCATTCTACTGGAAGACTGGAAATATGCAGTCAAGGAGCTTGCTTGTGAAACATGCAGATTTAGAGCACCATGAGCGCATGCACTGGAATACAATCAGGCCTTAAGGCATCTGAGCATATATAGGGCATGGAAAAATGTGCATAGACAGGGCACTGGCTAATGCAAGTTAGAGCCATTCCTAAGGCAAGTTGTTCCTAAATATTTATTTGGACTGATTAGCCCCTTTTGACTGTTGGTTTTTTTGCCATATCACTCCTCAGACCCTGCACCAAGTAGAGATTGCAGGATCCAAAGACTGGACTATTATTCTTCAGTGAAAATTATAACAGAAGGCACAACACTGCCTAACTTGCCTGATGGTTAGAAAAACCAAAAATATAAGAATAAACTCTATTGCCCAATATATTTAAAAGAGTGTATCCTAAATTGAAAGGCATTGGAAAGTACATCCTGAATACCTTAAATAACACATCTGACAATATGTTTAAATTTCTCTTTCACACAACTCGCGTCAGAGAAATTGGTAAGAAATAGCAGCAAGGCTCATCTTGCAACAAAACTAAGATTTCTGGCCATATTGACACCAGACTGGCTTTCCTGGAGTTAACCTGATGAGGAAGACAAGAGTCTATTGTGCGAAAACACACAGAAGCTGTTCAGGTCTGGAAATGTGTAGCTGCGTTGGCATGGCACTGCCCCAAGCTATTATGCTCTGCAAACACTTCCGAACTTCTCTGAGCCTTGAACTGCTGGCTCTGTATAGAGCCAGGCTATGGGATGGGGACCTGCTGGCTCAGGTTTGCTGTAACTCAAGTGCTTCATTATATACCAGAAATTTGGCCTTCATGTCTAACAGTAAACAGGTAAAAGAATTTCAAATGTGAGCCACCCCTCTTTTCTTCAGCTCATCTTAGTGGGACTCTAAAAATACGTATATTCAAGACAGACTTCATTGCTCTAGTGCCAAACTACAAACTTTAACTATTCTCTGATTGCTTAAGTCATTCTTAGCCACAAATGTTTGCCACCACTCTAATGTCTGGATACACAAAAGACTGATTAAATCACACTCGCACTAAACTAYACAATGTATTTCATTAGTGTTTTAAATAAAATTTCTTTGCTACATCCAGATTTCGTCTTTTGTTGTTAACTGATGTAGCACTAATTCCAGGAGGGCTTTATCTCTCAGCAAAGACCTGTTTTTCAAAATTCCTTGCATTGTGTAGCAGACTTAAACGATGTGGTCCATTTATTCCCCCTTCAGCACATTATCTCCAGTATGTAAAATGAATTATTACCTCTTCTCCAAYGTAATAGCACATTATGCTCCACAGAAGACTTGTAGTCTGCTCCAAATCTTGTAGTCTGTGTTCCCACAAAATCTTCTTCCATGATGTCTGGATGTCTCTAATGACACTTATTTCACTAACTGGTCATTCATATTGCTCTAATAGTATTAAAATTATATGTTAACATTAAAACTCTATTGAACTGGTTCCCAAAGGACATTACAATTTGACGGTGAAACTCATTCCCATGCAGCTCATTTGCCAGTCAAAAGAATACAGATTCTACATATGATTTATTAATGCATGGCCCAGCTGTTCAATGTCTGCTTAGGTGATTTTCATCCTGGTTGCRTAAAGTCTGGGTAAGACCTTGCTGCTGTCTCAAAGGAGCCTTATAAATTTTAAACATACTATTTAAGTGTGTTAAGTGTGTAAAGCTCATGACATTTATGTGAGAATCACTTTGTCCAGCCCTAAAGTAGAAACCGCTTCTGACATAAAATACAACTTCTATTTAGTACCTCTAAAATGCTATAGAAATTTGAAGATATATTCCATATTCCTAAGGAACTACTACACTATGAAAGCAGTGTAGTAGACAAGAAGCAAATAAATATCCTTTCTAATATTAATACTATTATGCTAATTGGTAGTAAATACAAAGTTCCTTCTAAACCCTTGCTGTGATCTGTTTTCCTAAGTGAATCAGAAGAGAGACTTAACAGCTATTGAATCATCAGCTGTGTTTTCAATAGCATATGGGATTTCTTCCTTAAGTACCAATGCCRGCCAATCCTGCTTAGGTTGTGATAGCTGATTAAATCGCAGCTTGAGGCTTACACAATAATTGCTATCAACTTCATTATTTTACCTTATATTAAACATGCTACTGCATTTCCATTATTCTCTCTCCCACTGTTCCATTCTTATCTTTCCAGTTAGATGACAAAATCATCCAAAAGCTAGCCAGCATTAAAAAGAAGGCCATGTAACACCACTCTTGCTTATTCTTTCAGATTTCTTTTTTTTGAAGGAGACAGAGAAGTGTTGGTTAACATATGGCTACCCTTTACATTAATGGTTTTGTTTTGATGATGTTGCTAAAGGAGCTTAGAGGAACTTTTTCCAATGTTTCCACTTAGTGCAACTCTTGTCCTGGGAATTATATAGTTTTATTTTTCAATAAGTGTTTAGATTTTATATTAGTCACCTTTTAACACCTATTCAATTAGAAGATCAATACTCGTGTTTTGCAGAAGTGACTAAGAGTTTAGAAAGAGTGGATCTTGCCTGAGCTACGTATAGCTATCCAACCACCTGTTTTGTCTGCCCATCCACCTGCTGTGTAGTCTTGGCTTTGTCTTTGGGAGGTCTTTTACTGGCTTCTCCCTTTTAAACTAACAAAAGCTCAAAGGAGAAAAGGTCAGAAGAGCTGTCTGCTTTCAGACACACACGGTAAATTGGTAACCATTAACAGTGCAAGGCACATTAAACYCAAATAATATGTTGAGACCCTGAGTTGTGGTGGTAAGGCACAGGAACAGGTTGCCCAGAGAAATTGTGGTTGTATTTCATAGCAAATTGAGAATGCTAGAAGCTGAAAGCAATCACTTGTCCCTGCTATTTACTTGCACTGTAGTGTACCACTGGGATATCCTGATTATGGGACTTAGAACTTCTTGAATAGAAGAGTCACCATCAAACCTGGACAGTGGTATGAGTCCCTAAACCACAGGAACAGTGATCTGGCATGATGAGCCATGTGTGGGAGCAGGCTTTCTCGTGTGTACAGGTGTAAATTTGTGAGGAAGAGTCCAGCTTTGTCCAGGGTAAGACCATACCCTTTTCCACTTGCATTTATCATACAGGATTGGGGCTGAATGGAAAGGGAAGCTACATTAAGACTATACTATTTATTGAGACTTTGATTTGTGTAATGAGACACTAGAACAGTTTGCCCAGAGCAACTGGGGATGCCCTTTTGTTGGAAGTGGTGCCCATCACAGGGCAGGGTAGGAGTACAGACAGTGGAGAGTAATTTTATTCATGTTAAAGACTTCTGCCAATTTTACAATACAAGAGAAACTCCTGTTCTTACTCAGAGTTCATTGAAAAAACAGCTCTGGGCACATATGCAACCCATATCAGCTGACTTCACACCTAGGTAGCTAATGGAGACCATCATACATTTTTTTCTTTTAAAGGCAGGGGATCATGATGAGGTGGCCATTGTGAGTATTTGGGATCTATCTTCAGACTTTTTTATCACTTGCCAGTGAGCATTCCCTGAGTGTGGCCTCATACCCTGAGAGTCTGTCCTGTCCAAGTGATTACATATGAAAATGTCAAGCGTTCTTTTGAATAYCTTTACCAGGAAAATTAGGCTAAAAGTCACTTTATCTTTTAAGCTGTATATATATATCTATGTATGTATACATGTATGTGTATGTATATATATATGTGTGTGTCTGTGCACATGCACACACGTACACACACACACAGGCGGACACACACACGAACACTTCTGTGCCTCCTTCTTATGAAATCCATTTTACTAAGCATGATCTACCCTTTTAAATCCATGCAGCCTCTCATGAGTCACTTTGTATTTGTCAACATGTCAACAGCTTGTTGCTGACCGGTGATACCAAATTTTCCTCCGTATCAATGTCAGATATAAAAAAATACTCATTTATTTTCTCTTGGATATCTGCATATTTGAGAAGGACTTTATTAGCCTATTTTGGGTTCTCATTTTTACCCCTCTTTTAGACCATTATTTTGAACAATCCTGCCTTTTTAATGCTTATTCCAATGGAGAGATATAAATATTTTATCTTAAATGTATTACAGCAGAAGCAGAGTGAATATTAGCTGTCTATAAGGGTTAACCCATTACTGAAAAGGATGCCTGATAAATTGAAAGTGTGGCTCTCAGCCAAGAGAGATCGGTATATTCTGAGCATTCATTTTCTCCCTTAGGAGCGGCAAATCACATTGCCAGTATCAGATGTGATACAGCTTCTGAAAGAAGCAACCTCAGAGGCAAATTCATACTTTGCTATTCAGACAACTATCCACTAACTATGTACATGAATTAAAGGCATGCCTTCCTTACAAAGTTGTCGTTGTATCTGGAATTGCAAATTGTAACTGAGAAACAAAAAGAAACCGTAAGCAACTTTAAAATAAGTCAGATTCCATTTTCAAAATGTTATGTGGTATGTCTATTAATGTAAAAATTTTAAGAGGTATTTATTAAGTGCTCCTTGACATATTTTAAGCCCAAATTTCAGCCATATTTTCTTCCATTCTGAGTACTAAAAYCAGTAATGAAGACAGTATTCAGATACCTTGATGGAGTTGTTTATCCAAATGCATTCCCATAGTCTCACTATGGATCACTAAAGAACTCTAGTCAAGCTGTCTGGAAGTGAACCTGTCATAGAACCATGTATGTTTTAAGAATAATTAAACAGCAGTTAACCTTTCTGTTTTAAAAGAAAATAAATATTCCACACTTTTCCCCCTTACAGACTTATTTTGCTTTATAATCCCTATTGCGTAATTTCCTATCTGCAAACTTTAGTCTAATTCAGCAGATTTGTATTTAATTTACATTGTGTTTGATTTACACTATGCATAATTTACATCTACACAAGAGCAAGGAACAGGATTCAGGCTTTGGCAAATCCAGGCCATATTGAATCTAGTCAAATTCTTTCCAAACTCAAAAAATGCAGAGCCCCAGTGCTAATATTGCTTTGATGTATTGGAATTGATGGTAGATTGTGCTGCTTGTCTACTACAGTCACAGGGGTCTACAAGTAGGCTTTTGGGGGGGCCTTCAGTTTCTTCTGGCAGATTATAAAGAGAATGAAACCCACCCCTGGGCATGGGGAACACCTGTGTGCTTGCTGCCTGCTTCACCCAGTCACACCGAATAAATCCTTCACCAGTGCCTCCAGTCCACCGACGTTGTTCTGAGCATCAGAGCCAAGCCTATGGAGAAGGGAGGGAGGGTTTTGTGTAATAGAACAGGGAAGATTAAAGTAGCCTCTCCCAGCTTTCTCTGCCTCCTTCTGCTCCTCCTCCTCCCTTCTCAGCTCATGAGGTGCCTTTTGCCAGCACTCGGGCAGCTGAGGACTGTTAGCAACAAGAACACTGGGCCCTGGGGCAGGCGAGGCTGAAGGGGACAGAGGTGGACAGTGGTGGGGAAGTGCATCCTTGGAGAGAATGATGGGAGGTGGGAGAAGAAGTGGAAGGGCGGAATTACACTTCTAAATATCCTTGAACTCTTTAGCACTCTAYAATAGCCCCTTTTCATTTACTTTTCAAAGTTAGTTACAATAATTATTGAGACACAACTCTTACTAATCCACATGCTCTTGCCTTTCCTGTTAAAAGACGTAAGATTTGTTTTCTCTGTGAAATCACCTCAATTTTCTCTATAAAAGTACTTTATATATTCAAGTATTGCAGGACAAACTCACACATGACTATAGCAGGCTCTGAAACATCTAAACTCTATACTCCTGACTTGCACTCCATTGTTCATTGAGGAGATGCTAGATATGTTTTAAAGAACTCATTTTAAATGAAGAATTTTCTTTTTTTTAAGGAAAACCGTGTGTGCATACAGTTACAGGGGATGTATTCATTTATGTATCTTTCATATATTTAAACTGTATTTGTAGAATAGGCCTAATATGTAATATGTTCTTGCTTTGGTGTTTGTGAAATGCACTGACTAATAATTTTCAAGATTTTCTAGTGGATGTTTCCTATTGTACAAGCAATGCAGAAGGAATATCTTTCCTGCCATTTTGCAAAATGCAAAATAATTTCCCAGTGAATGTTCTATATTTGCTGTGTCTCCCTAACATTTTCTGGCAGGGAGAAAAGCATGTCAGCAGTTCATGTACARCATGCAAGAAAAATTTATTTTCCCTGGTGTGATTATGTACTCTTGGTATTTCAGCAGTCTGTGGAGAAGAATCCTGTATATTCATGCACTGACTTGGGCAAACTGTGATTCCAACTGCCTTCAAGCTGTTCCATGACATTATATACCTATCCATAAACAAATTGTAATCACTTTGGGTTTATAATTCATCATTCATTAGAACTTTAATACAATTTTCTTGTTTTTCTTTCTCAGAGACCGGACTTCACAAGTTTGACATAGGAATTAAATACTCTGAAAGAAAGTTTACTACAGAACGGAAATCAAACCTTCAGAACTAAAATTCCAGCAACAAAAGTTTCCCAAGATGTTTTGCATCTAATTTTCTAATTAATTTTGTTTTGTTATGTATTTTAGTAGTTAGACCACTTTTTACAGAATTTCTGGGCACCTGAGTTTCCTTTGCAGTTTAATAGGACTCCAAAGTGGTCAGAAGTCCAAGGTGAGTCTGTCTTATCTTCTCTTGAAAGTGAACATCCAAATGCACAAAAATGGCCTTCAGCTTTTAAATGTAGCATTTTGTTTGAGAAGAAGTTGTAAACATTTTTTCAAATAGCAAGCTGTTAGCTAAGACGTAGTGTTGGTGCAGGGGTTTGTAATTAGTTTCCCTGTGAAGTACCTTTTGGCAATGTGACATTTTTCCTTTTGGTCTGCTTTTGGTCCAGCAAAGATCTTCTGGGCTGTAAGGAAATCCATAAAACCTCCTCTGGACCCTAGAAGAAGTCTTTGCTTTAGTAACCTCCAATGCCTCGATCCCTTAGGGACCTGCTTCCCAAGGCCACAAAGTTTTGGTGGGACTGCAGGCTTAGTCCTTGCTGGCTCCCCCACATCATCTATACTGATGGACTCTTGAAGACTCCCCTCCAGTGGGTACTTCTTTGTCTTTAGAAAAAGGAAGCAGCACACACCGAAACCAGTGCACTGCTGGCAGGATATGATGAGCAGAAGCCTTCCTTGCCACCCAAGTGCACTATGTTAAAAGGAGAGGCCATTGGTGTGAGCAAACTAAAACAGGTGTCATCCATCTTATCTTGAAACAAGTCCAGTACTATGGTCATTGTATGAGAACAATTGGAATTACACATCTACTAAACAGGCAATTACTTTTTGCCAGCTGCCTTTTATTTGAAACCAAAATCCACAACTGGTATAAACTACCACAAAGAAAAACAATGCATGTAGAAAAGAAGATGGAATAAGGGATACTCCAAACCCTTACCATTCTGAACTTCCTTTATGCTACTTGACTTGTTTCCTTTTTTCCTTTACTTTTTTCCTTCCGTGCAATTACAGTTCCTGTGTGAATTAGCAGTTGTCACTACTGCTTTTACAGCA
The DNA here is from genome assembly GCA_018881555.1 of Amblyornis subalaris. Classification (NCBI taxonomy): domain Eukaryota; kingdom Metazoa; phylum Chordata; class Aves; order Passeriformes; family Ptilonorhynchidae; genus Amblyornis; species Amblyornis subalaris. The sequence goes on from JACAXG010000083.1 coordinate 2,861,235, forward strand.
GCACCTCAAAGATTCACTGTTTCAGCTGGGGTAAAGCAATCCAAGAACTTTAGCTTGGCAAAGCCTCTGAAAATTTATAGTGAGCTTGTGTGTTCTCTTTTTAAACATGGGCAGCAGTATCCTTCGGAACATTCTGTATTTAAATGTCGACAGTGATTATTTACTCACTGACCACAAATGCTCCATAAATGTCTTCATACAGTACCTGCTGTGCAAGAGTTGGACTGAGATGTTCGTGCTTGAAAATTGATGTCCAAATATCACTGGCAGAAGTGTGATGGGGAGAGGCAGTGTGTACACAGTAATTCCCTTATGATTAGTGCATACTTTTCTGTAGGTTTTGAATCAGTGTGAAACAAATCTGTGCTACTAAACACTGTCATCTGGTCCTGGTGTTAGCTGCTACTCCAAGGCGGGTCACTTACTTCACAGCCCTGGGCTAGGTTTGGTGTTCTCAGCACTTGCCCAGTTCAGTGGGGGCTAGACACAGCCAGCAATCGCATGGATGTGCTTAACCTTCTACAGTAGGAGCATTACTGTTTTCTACTCTGTTAATAATAACTTCCACTGATTCGTGCTTTTTTTTTTTACTTTGGGAGTGTGAAGGATGCCTAAGTCTCCCCTGTTCAGACCCCAAAGAAGCATCTGAGAATCTTGCCAGATTGGGAGGAACAAGAAGGTGACATGTCAGCAGACCAGGATCCTCTGCATGGTGGCTGCTTCTTGCTGCGCCTGTGACTTTTATGTTTTAAAGTGAAAAGCATGGCAGTGGCATGGCTTACATGAGTGCTTACATGAACACAAGCACAAATCTGTACTCAACATAGTTTGAATTAAAAGACTGCCGTCCAAGTAAATAACATGTATGAGCATTGGGAGGTGTCTTGGAAGATATTCCAGTTCTTGTCAGGCCACCTTTAGCTAATAGTTGGGTGTGAAAGCAATGACCCCACMGGCCACAAGCTGCGGCAACCCCAGGAGGTGAGGCAGGAGTGGCAGTGCCGTGSCCCATCCTGGACCCCTGCCTGCTGGGACCTGCCTGCTTGAGGCATGGCCCTTTGGACAGCGGATAAGAAGGAAGCCAGTGGTGGGTGAAAAGCTGGGAGAAATGCTCTCTTAGATCATTCCTTCCCTGTGAACCCTTGTATGGGGAAGTGTAACACTGTATTTCTTTCAGAGGCCTCAGAGATTATTTTTTTGGTAAAGCTAAACTGGGGTATTATCCCCCAGAAAACCTCCAGTGTAAATATCCATTTTAAGCCACTAGAGTAGATTGAAACATTGCATTTGAATTACTTGAAATAGCTAATTTGTTGATCTACACAAAAGCTCAGCTGCAATTTCAAAACTGGTTCTATTAGATTTTATTTAATGAGACACTTTATTGCATTATAGGACAGCAGACCCCCTTGTTTGTGTGTTGTTTCAAGTGCTTTGCTTTGCTGTTAAGACCTTGCCATCACACTGTCTTGGTGTTTGTAATCTGTTCTGTGGGTCACAAATGGGCATCAAAGGATTTTTTTTTTTGAGTCAGTCTTCATTGTTATGAAGGCTTTGAGAAAGTTTCTGATATTTTTGTACAGGAAACTTGTAGGAGACAAAGCAATAATAGGCTGAAAAATAAAAGCTCTTTACCAAGTAGCATAATATCACACTAACCTCAGACTGCATCACAGTGAAAATTACTAACTAGGGCGTTTTATTAAAATATTTTCTATCAATCTGTTTCTTATATTATACGAGAGAAGATTAAAAGTGGCACGTTTGCATTGTCTGCCATAGAGGTGCCGTTTTCTCTGACAGACATATGTTACTCAATTATCACTATCCCACATTTCTTAATTTTCTAGACCCGCTCTTAATAAGGTCTCCAGCACTGAAGGCTCTGTTCAGCAGCAGGCCAGGGAACATTCTCCTGCTCTTTCTCAGAGGGAACTGAGACAACCTGGCTCCTTCCAGGACTTGGTCTCCATTAAGAAATGATCAAGTTAGTTCCCCAACAGTTCATGATTCTCTAAAACGCACTGCTATTTTAATGTTCCTGGTATTTTCCCTTTAAATATTTAGACTGTGTCATGGCAACAGCTGCTTTTAGTTCTAAATTTGTTTTCCCATCCTTCACTTAAGAAAAAAATGGCAGTTTCATATTATTCCCCTTAAATGTAAAGTTCACTTTTTAAACTTTTATTAACCATAAACAGTTATATCAATGGTTTGTGAGCTGCTTTGGATTCTCTACACAAACAAAAATTACTATATTGATTGCTATTAATTATGAAGGGGCACCTAAATGTATAAGATGAAAGCAAATATACAGTACATACAAGATGTGTTGTAGGCTTTTTGGAAGGTAGATGATGACTAGAGGGTAAGCAGCAAAATCAGTATTCCCAGTACATATTTAAAAATCAAGAAGTAAGCTAATCATATCATAACAGGTGCAATCAATGGTCCAATTTTTTCCTGTCCAGTTAACTTTATTATGTTTGCATGAGTGTAAGGTGGATTGAATAATTGAATGTACAAATTCTTGATATTAACAGCTGAACATTTTATTGCCCAAGACAGGGCTAAGAAAAAGGACATTTAAGATCCTTAAATGTAACTCTTAACAAATATCGCTGTTGTCTCGGGGTCAGAGCCAAATCACGACATAAGCACGATCCAAGAGTCGGTGAAAAGTGGTATTATTTATTAATATAAAGACCTTTTTATACCTTAATGTGCTTGAATGTCRTAAGGTCRTTGGCCCTTTGGCCATCCACCTCTCAGGATGATTGGCCTGGGTGCTGCAATGCCTTATTGAAAATATTTCTCTAGACATATCATAACAATACTACACAACAACTCACAGGTGCACGATAAGAAGTCCCATTAGAAAAACATCTCTGCTGTTTACATAGCTTCTGTGAGAAAGGACAGCTTCTCACAGGATGCAAAATGCTAGAGAATTTCTCTGCTGAAAGCTTTTCAGCATCCACAAACAAATGCACCACAATTAATTGTTACTACTATTATTTGTTGTAACTACTATCATTATTTGTACTATATTTGAAGAGTGCTGGAAGTAAAATGTAGTGGGTTCAACAATAGGTACTTTCCAAGTGCACTTGGATGATTGCTTACCTTGGTCAAAATAAGAAGAGACTTAATTCTGATGCAGAAATCCAACATTCCTTTTTAGAGTGGTCTAATCAGCAAGTAAATCAGTCAAACAAATTTAAGGAAAATAGTGCATGCAAGTCTTTTGCCTATATAAGCAATACACAGGACCTTAATGGGTTTTTTATTAAAAAATAAACAGTTCTACTCAAATTCTGATTACCAACTGATTGTTATAAATCTTTATTTGACTTGCATGTATTTATAAGGGAACAGGACAATGTACAAAGGTGCAATGACTTAATTTTAAAAAGGAAATCAATATTTTTGTGACCTTTTTTTTTGCTTTCTAAGTCTGAAAAAAACCTACTACTCTACTACCTGGTAGTATTGAGACTTTACAATTAAGTTGAAACATGCTGCTAGTTTTAGCTCTGAAGTGCCACTGCTTCATGCAGGATGCTTATGGGAAGATGTGTACTAATGGCTAATGGAGAACAAAAAGAAACTACACCTTACCGAAGGAGAAACATAATACACATACAGATATTTCATATCAGTTTATTCTATACTGCACTTTCCCCTATTTGTTTCAAAGAGAGAGTATGAATCTGTACATGTCACTGTGTGTATTGATTTGCACAGAACCTGCTGGATTCCTTGATGCTGGAAAGCTCCTATCACTCCTTTAGTGGAAGTAACCATATCCTTAAAGTTATGGTTTGTCATATGTGCATCCTCTTCTGGATCAGGGTTGTTAGCATTGGATATACTAAACAGTATGTCTTCTTTGTAGAAAATTCATGCTAAAATACTTACTATGCCTCTCTAATCTTAATGTTTTTTGAATGTTTTAAACAATTTCTGTAACAGTTTTTTCCTGCTGTAAAGTATAATTGCAGGTTTTCTTCCTTTTCTGGTGCAAGGCTTACAAATACATTCTTTAAGATCATTACATTATCTCAAGTACCTTTAAAAAAGCTTCCTTCTGATCAGCTCAATGTTCTGTGTATTGTAGGAGATACAGATAATAGAGTTATTCACATAAATTTGCATTAATGATACTGAATTTCCTGAAAGGCTAAATTTAATCTACATTTCAAAATATGAAAAAGTGTGACCAATATTTTTCTGATAGGAACACCAGCCGAGCATCAGCTTTATGGCTGTTTGTCAAAGTAGTTAGAAAATAAAATCCTTTTCTTAAAGATTTAGGGTAAAACTTGGAATTTGCAAATGCATCTAGGCAGCTGATGCAGTCTCGAAAGGCAGTTGGAGCCCATCTACATTGCCATGTGCTTTCACGTTCCAATTCATCTACTTCTGGCACAACATCAAGTCATTCACACCCACAGTGCAGAGCCTGCTCATAGCTTTTGAGAGCTATTCCTYCCTCACCCTACAGTTACAAAAATTTGGTTCTAGGGATGATGGGGCCTGTAGCATCTCCAAACTTGCATACATTTCAGGAAATATTTCTTAGATTATCGTGTAACACTAAGTCTACCTTTTTTGTCCCTGTCAAATGTCAACGGTTTTAACTTAGCTCTTCCTTGAGGCACTCCTGAGACAATATACTGGTTGTTTTCCTTCCCTCCACCTTACTGCCATTCATTCCAGCTTCCCTTTATGCTTGCCAAGAGTTCGTACAACAGACAGATCTTCTGTGAGATGCTGGATCCTGAACAGATTAACTCCTCAGTTGTAAGGTGGATTCAGGAGAGGTAGGATCATATCACTGTGGAGCCCTAAGGTGACAAGCAGTGTCTCCAGATCTTCCATCAGTGGAGGCAGATAGATTTTGTGAGCTTGCCCTAGGCATCCAGAAATGGGACACTTCTGGCCTGCAATGGAAACAGTTGCACTGTAGAGGTGGTTACCCCTCATAGCTGGAAGTTCATGACTGGGTCAGCACTGACCTGTCATTATTTCTGGGCTAGTGAGGATTCCAGAGACAATCAATCATATGGCTTGTGTGTGGGTAATGGTATAACTAATGTGCCTGAAATAGCAGCTGGCTTTCTGATAATGGGCTTCCCAAAGTGCGCTGAGTGTCATTAATAGTATTCATGGCTGCAGGTTGCTTGCCAGAAAAAGTAAGTAAATACATCCATCAGAATTCAACACAGACAAGCATCGAAATGAAATATGCAGGAAAGGCACATGAAGAAAGCGTAAGTACCTTAGGAATTTGAGGGGCCAAATTGAGATTGTTTTGCATGGGCTGGTCTCTAGTACTATGTCTTCTGGAGACACCAAGGTGAACCCTGACAGGCTGCTGAACAAGGAGCACAGGAGAGCTGAAAGCAAAACTGGCACCCTCTAAAACCCCTGTGCCCCCACCCAGGCAGCATGCTGAGAACAGGCAGAACCAGCACCCCAGGAAAAATAGCTTTCTGAAGTTTACCACTCAGGTTACCTGTCATCCTTACCTTTTTAAGGAAAGATTGTCAGTTATTTCTCTCTCTCTCTCATTTTCCCTAACCCTCCATGGAATCTGTCTTGGATTATGGAAGACTGAGGGAGAAAAATGAAATTTGTGAACTGTTCTCAAATCTGAAGCAAAATCCCATTTCACTACATGCAGTTTCCTTGACAATAACTATCTAATTAGTCACAATGAAATCCGAAATCATTCTCCATAATGCTTGCAGTAGAAACACTATGAATGGCAGTTAATAGGGTCTGGATTTGTTTCCTCCAGGTCTTCTTCAGTCTTTTCCCTAAGCCATCCTCATCCCAGGATGCCTCACAGCCCATTCTTTTCTGCAGACTGATTCTGAGCTTTTGACTCCCTGAGTTGTTCCCAAAACTACATTCCTTTTCCGCTGCAGGATTTCTCTCTTTTCTGTAAAAGTCAGCTTGATCATGTTGAGAACCAAGCATTAAAATGAAAGCCTTTCCTAGCTGACCACAGAAATTAAGTAGAATTCTGGAGCCTTCCTCCAGGCAGGTGGCAGAGCCCTGAGGGATGGATGTCATGCAGCTCGGTGCACCTGAGTGGGACTGTACAGAGGGTTGTGATCAGCAGCACCAAGTCCAGTTGGAGGACAGTCCCTAGTGGTGTATCTTGAGGCTGATACTGGGACCAGTACTGTTTAACATCTTTAATGATCTGGATGATGGGACAAAGTGCACCCTCAGCATGTTTGCTGGTGACACAATGCTGGGAGGAGTGATGAATGCAACACATGGTTGTGCTCCATCCAGAGGGACCTTGATAGGCTGGAGAAATGGGCAAACAGGAATCTCATGAAGTTCAGCASAGGGACGTGCAAAGTCCTGCATGTGGGGAGGAGTAACCCCACATACTGTTATATTCTGGGGTCTGATCAGCTGGAAAGCAGCTTGGTAGAAAAATGCCTGTGGGTGCTGGTGGACACCAAGTTGAGCAGGAGGCAGCAATGTGCTCTGGTGGCCAAGAAGGCCAACAGCCTCCTGGGCTGCATCAGGAGCAGTTCTGCCAGCCAGTCGAGGATGGTGATCCTTCCCCTCTGCCCAGCCTGGTGAGACACACCTGGAGTGCTGGATCCAGTCCTGGGCTCTCCAGTGCAAGGGAGACATGGACATACTGGAGCAGGTCCAGTGAAGTGCCATGAAGATGATTATGGGCTTGGAGCACCTGACATATGGAGGGTGAAGGTAAGAGCTGGGACTCTTCAGTCTGTAAAATACAAGGCTCCGGGAGGGATCTCGTCCGTGTGTATAAACACCTGACTGGGGCAAGTAAAGATGATGGAGTCAAACTCTTCTGAGTGGTATTCAGTCAAAGACCAAGAGACAATAGGCACAAATTGAAATACAGAAAATTCAGCTAAAGTATTAGAATAATCTTTTTTACTGTGAGAGYGGTGGAACACTACCAGAGATGGGAATGCCTGCAGATATTAGTACGTGAGAGTCATTAACGGAGTTTTAGTATTGTCAGTAATTTGGGCGCATTGGCAACATGGATATATTGGTGAGGGCTTAAGCTACATCAAAAATTATTAGGTTCTTTCCTGAATGTTCCTTTAGGTTCCTTTTGGAATGTTTTCCTTATATCTGTTTTAGCTGCTTACTTATTGAGATATCTTTTGCAAAGATGAAAATTTTAAGTACTTTCAATTTTTAAAATCTTTTTCTAGTTAATGCTCTATTTTATTTATAATTCAATATCAGCACAAAAAGGCAGCAATAAGTCAGGGTATTTCATATTTGCATAATTTGCTTTTTTCATTACATTGGTAATTGTGTAACTGTTTGCAGCTGATTTATACAACTCATTTTGTGCAAACAAAACAGTTATAAGTACTAATTAGAGTATTTTATTTTAACAGCACACAAACCCCAAAATTTTGACCTTGAGTACATATATCTGTCCAGAGCTTAAAGCCTCAGCATACAGGGAAATGGTGTCTCTTTGTCTTGGGGTAGGTTACGGAAACAGGAAAAGGCAATTAGGTAGTCCCAAGAAGTCTGCTGTCCTGTGGGATTTGTGTGTATTCAGCACAAGGATGCTGTCAGGACCAAGAATCTACATAGCCTCTTCTGCCAACTCTGAGCTTGTTTGCTGCAGTTCAAGGATCCGAGATAAAACCTTAAAAATGTTGTCTTTTAAGGGAAATAGAGAAAATCTTCCTGCCTCCTTGAAACATCAGACAGCTAAATCCAAAGTCTCACAGGCACATAGCATAGGCAGCAGGTGGATTGCAGGTTCCTAAACAAACACAGTCCATAAAACTCGCACCTTCCCTTTTTGTTTATTTGAAGGCTGTAGTCCTTACCTATAATTACTTAGGTACCTGAATTTCTGATCCTGAGTATACATGGAATTGCTGCCAACTTCCCTAAACTAATTGTGCTCATGTTTTGTCTGATTCCTAAATCTTTTTGGGACTGACAGACCAGGTAACTTGAGTTTTAACTTCCAGATGGGCCCATTTCCACTGGCAGGCTCAGACAGCCTCGTCTTCTGCTGAAATCCTCCACTATGCCAATGTGAGAGGTTCATGGGACTGTAAACAGAGCAAGCCAAAGGGACCATGTCTCCTGCACTGCCCTAACGTGGATATTCCCCAGTGAGGCTGACAATAACTGGCTACTGCTCTATGGCAGGATGTCCAACTATTTTTTCTTAATATTTGTTAAGCAAAGTCTAAAACTGCATCTAAAAAAAAAATCAATTGTTGGTATACTCCTTATGTCTCATCTATGAACTTTTTGACCTGATGTTCAGCAATGTGACAATAGCTTTCAAGATAAGGCACCTTTTTAATAAAAGGAAAATAACGAAAGAGAAAATAAAAGAGCAGTGGGCAGGGAAGATACTGCTGTATGGAGTGCATCTCTGGTCTGTCTAGTGCTCCGTTCTGGCAAGATTGGTATCAGTTTTTTAATGAAATCACATCATATTTTAATGTGACTCACACACATTAAGTAACCCTTAGTAAGAATACAATAACACAGTCTCAGGCTCACATTGGTGACCAGTCCACCTAAAAGAATCAGAACCTGCCCTTCCCCCCAGATGGCACAGGCAAATATGACAGAGCCATCAAGAACAATGTGGTATGATCAAGTATTTTTTATCTATTCAGATTTATATGGAAGTTCTGATCCAGAAACCCATAGAAGTTGCAACATCTTAATATTATAAAAGTTATTTTAGGTAATTTTTGATTTTTATTTGCCAAAGAGATTTTCCTTGACACCTCCTAAAGCTCCTTTTAATCAAATACGTGTATGCAAACATATCAGTCACTTAGCAAAAAAAAGTTGAAAGTTTAGAAGACCTAAAAGCTGAGGCATCTCTCCTAACTTAGAGGTAATTTGTGCTGCAAATCTCCAGTTACTGAGAAACATTAGAGTCCTTCAGCAACCGAACCCTCTGCCTGACCATCTGCATATTTCTCCCACCTAGCTTTTAGGGAATGCATAAGAACAGGAAATAAAAAAAAAATTAATCTCTTCTTAAGAATGCTCACAGAATAAAATCTTTCCTTGGGAATATTATACTTTCTTTTGCTTTTGATTAATTCTAAGGTGTTATTGTACATGCTTCAGATGACCTGCATGCTGCAGTATCAAGAGGAAAGGGTGCTTCCTTGAAAATCAAGATTTGATTAATTTAAAATTCTCTGGGGAAAAAGCTGTAGACAGAAAAGAACTGTCAGGAAGTTTATACGCTATCTGTGTGATATATTGACCATAAAATGCACATCTAAATCAGGTGACTGCGTTCTTCCATTAGTAACATTGGGATATGCAGAAGCAGTTCTTCAGTGTAAAACAGCTCATGTGAGTAAGAGAAAGCAATTAAATTAACTTGAGCCAGGCACCCATGCAAGCTTCTCCTGTAGCAAAGAAATGGGGAATTATAGCGTCATTGCCTTAAAGGATTTATTTTTAAAGTCCTGCATAAGACAGAGAGAAGCATGCATATTCCGTTCAACAATGTGAATATTGTCAACTATTTAATATGTAATATATTTATTCCCAAGAAGCCAGTGATATTTAGAAAAAAGTAGGACTTATCCCTCATTTTGAAACACATTTCTGGAGCAAATCCAAACCAGCAGTTGCGATTTTATGACTCCTGCAGGATCCTGAAAAATCCCACATTCAGTCCTACGGAATTCTTACTCACATTCAAAGTGATGACACTATTAAAAATAGCTAGAAAACGGCTTATTGTGGACTGAAGAATAGGGCAATTACTTCATTATTTCTCTGACCTGCAATTTTGCAGAACTCCAGTGCTGGCAAAAAAATCGACTGGAGGATCAGAACTACAGTGTTAAGGCTGAATGTTTTTATTTTCGTCATTCATAATGGAAACGCTAGGAGTAAAAGGTGGACATCAGAGGTAGCATGTAAGATTTAGCACATCGATGACACACAATCATCTGAAGTTTTATTTCATTTCATAGCACTTGAAAGTCTAGGTGTCTTTTAAGAAATGGCAGAGGTAAATGCCRAAGTAATTTTCTTTTAAAAGAAGCTATATGGCTTCTAAAACACTTGATTGCCTTTAAACCTGTTCCTGGCTGTGTATTCTCCGGGAACTCTTGGGACAGTTTTCTGCACCTGTTCCTTGTGTTGGTGCCTGCTGGGCTAAGTAGCTGCAGAGTCTTTTCCTTCTCCGTTTTCTCTTCCTGAACACCCCAAAAGGCATCGTCTGGTAGCTTTGCCCTGTGAGCAGAGAATCTGGCTGAAAAGCTTTGTTTTATAAATTCACATGCACACTCACATTTTTCTTTAGAAATACCAATAACATCCTCCCAACATTATTTAAGTAAAAGCACTCTGAAAGGAAAGAGAATATTAGCATAAACATGTCTCTTCTAAAAGGAAAGACACAAGATTGTGCTTCAAATACGCAGAAAAAGTCAAATTTAGTGTCCCCAATAACGAAACAAAAATATCAATGGTCACATGATTCAAAGCTGGCATAAACCCAGTCTGACACTTGTAACTTGGTAAAGTGTTTTTGGTTTGTTAACACTGTGTTGCTGGGGTTTATTCTAGATCAGGTATCACCTGTCCTCTCATAGGCTGCAAGAGTGTTGTCAACAAAAGGAACTCTTCATCGCATACTCTTAATTCAACAGAAATCCAGGATATGCCTATTTTGTTTCGATCACAGGTACTGCTCAGTGGTTCTGCAGCATTACCGATGASAGGACTGCAGCCCAAGTGCAATCAAGGAAAAGCCAGGAGCTGCAGCTTTCATCAATGGGATTTTAAACAAGGGGTTTTCATGAGTAGCAAGACACATTCTGCTTGACATGCTGGCACAAAGTCAACACAGAAGAATGCTGTGTCAGGAAACTGTCATGATGTTTACAGCAGAAACTAAACCCTTCAAATTTTTCTCTGAATAAAGGGTTCACGTGTAGTTGTTTGACCATATAAAATTGCATAATTTCTATAAATATGAAGATGTTACAGACAATGTAAAAATAATCATAACATAATTGTTAGGCAGGATGAAACTCTTATGGGAGTGGACTCTCAGAAGTGCCTTGGAAAATCACAAACTTCATCTGTATTACTATCATTATTTTCAAATAACATTTAAACCTACCACTTGGAATTTTTATAGTGGTTTTTTTTTTCCATAAAAAATAAAAGGAATATTTAATCACCGGAGCATTASTCTCCTGTTAGGATATGGCTGTGTCAGAAATAATTTTAGTGGTGAGATTTAAGGCCTTTTGGTTAAAAGGTCATAAGAAACTGCCTGTAATACAGACAGAAATGCGACCTGTCACAAACGGGTCCTGGACTCTTTATGGTGCAAATTCTGGTTTATTTGATCGGGGGCTGTCAGTGCCGTTCGTGGGAGCTTGCCTCTGTTTTAACTCCTTATTCCCCAGTTTTCGCACACCTGGATGCAGGGAAACCGGCCCGTCGGGAATCGCGGAGAGAGAGAGACGAGCCGATGTCGGTGCTGCGAGGCGAGGGGCCGGTCGCCACGCGCCATCCCCACGCCCCGGGCGCCCGCAGGGGCCGAAACTCAGACCCTTGCACGAGTGCGGAGTTTCACACCCCATGGCCGCGAGCGCGAGCGCCACAACCACGGCCACGGCCGCAGCCCCCGCCCCGCGGGGCAGCTCCGCGCCCCGGCCCGCACCTGGCGGGCGAGAGGAGGCGCACCCCGCCCGCCCCACCTGGCCCCGCCGTGCCCGAGCGGGGCCGCCCCGCGCCCTCCATTGTGCTGCCGCCGGCTCGGGCTACCTGCCGGCGGCGCCAGGGCCGGGGCCGGGCACTCCTTCGCGCCTCCTTCTGCCTCCCACAATCCCCCCGCCCACCCCCTCCGGTCCCCGGCTGAACCGGGGCGAGCCCGCGCCTTCCCTCCCCGCCTGCCTACCTCCCGTCCCCGGGCTGGCGGAGCTCCGCCGCCTCCCCTCCCCCGCCCTCTCTCTCCCTCCCACCGCGCGGCCGCCGCCCCTCCGCCGCTGCCCGCCGGAGCTGCCGACTTCCCCCTGAGCGCGGGTCGCCGCCGCCTCGCCCTGCCATGAGCCGGCCCCCGTCGCCGCCGCAGCAACGCTGAGCGGGGAGCGCGGAGCCATGCCGGGCTGGAAGAAGAACATCCCCATCTGTCTGCAAGCCGAGCCGGAGCGAGGTGAGCGTGGAGCCCCGGGGGCGCCAGCCGCCCGCCGCGAGGGAAGGCGGGCGGGAGGGCCGGGGTCTGCGGCGCCGCCGAGTGCCCCCTCCCCAGCCCATGCCGGCCACGGCGGCAGCCGCCCCGCGGTGGGACGGGCGGGCGGCCCCGCGCCTTCCATCTTGCTCCGCCGCCGCGGCAGGAGCGGGGGGCGCGGGGGGCGGCTCCCGCGGCCGGGCCGGGGACACACCGCGCCGGGCCCCGCCGTTTCCGCGCCCGCGGCAACTTAACTTTTCTCCGCGGTGCTGCCGCCCGCGCTAGCCCGGGCCGGGCTCCTACAGCCGGGGGGGCGCGGGCCGGGGGGCGGGAAGGGGGCTCCGAGCTGACTTCGCGAAACTTCCCCGCGTGTGGCTCTGCCTCGGGCCGCTGCCGGACCTGTCCCGTCCCTCCCGGGGGCCGCCGGCGAAGCGTCAGCGATCGCCCCTCGGCGGCGAGCAGTGCCCGCAGGAGCTGCCCCGAGTCCCGGCGTCGGTGTAGGGATGGCCGTGGGGGTCGGTGGTGTCGGAAGCGAGGATGGTTTCTGGTTACTTTTAAGATTATGCAATCCATTTATTCTAGTAAAAAGGTAACTTTGCCCTTTCCTCAGAGAGGGCTTCTGTCATGGGTGGGTGTTGTGTCACTTGCTCTTTCTTCAGCTTGTGAGTCAAAGGCAAAAAGGTTGCTACACCGTTTACACTCAGGTATGCCCGTCGTCTTACGTCTTTGATTTACAGCTTAGTTCCGTGGTAGCGTGTGGACTCCTGAGGCAGGACATTTGGGTTTGGTTGGGTTCGGTGTTGGATAGCTGGCTGTCCTGCTAGGGACAACAATTCACCGAGTATTAAAAAGGAGGAGGTTCCGTTTGCAGTATTGAACAAGTCTTGTTCCCGTGAATTGGAGGTGGAGGTCAGAGGCAGCACTGCTGCCGTTCTTCTGACTGGTAAATCCTATCCCTAATGGGAGATTCATCACAAACATATGACATCATGAAAATAGTTGCTGAAATGAGCGCAGATATTTCAGCTGTGAAAAGCGAGATTTTTAGTCTTTACTTTTAGTAAATACATCATTACTAAAATCTGTGGTCATATTTCTTTATGTCAGGAATCTGTGTAGCAGAGGAATCACAGAAATAGGATGGATGACAGTTGTCAAAATATATCAGATGCTTTTACAGATGAGGGAACTTTAGAAGGGGTCTAATCTGGCTATGTCAGAAACTGGAAAGATTTTCTCATTTCATTCTGCATAAAGGTTGTGTCATGAGCTGTAACATGCGGACTTGTCTTTATTCACAGTAAACAATGGTCGTGGTTTTGCTCTGATGGGTTTATGTCAGTTAGAATACTGATTTGTTAACAGTTCTTGTTTATTCCTATTTCTATTTAACCTCTTTCATCTTCATTATGAAGCCGGATAGATTTATATGTTAATAGTCTTATCACTGATGATTTTCCTTATTGTATTTCAATTGTATAAATAAAAAAAGCTCTACTGTGCCTGAAGTAATTTATTGCCTTCTGAAGTATGTTGCATTGTATAGTGCTTAAGTTTAGCTAGTAATTTAGCAGGATTTTAGTCACTGGAACTTTCATGATTTAGACTCAGTAAAAATATTAAATGGTCAAAATAGTTAATCAGTATTGAATTTAGTAGTTCTTGAGTATGAAGAATAGATGAAATAAAGCTTTCAAGCTAGACAGAAAAACGGCCAGTGCAGTAATGAAATGAAGGTGCATCTTTAGCTAATGTAGGAGTTTAGGGTGGCATTGAGTAAAAGGCAATTACAGATACAGTTAAATTCTGGTTCAAAGCCAGTTATGCTAACATCCCCCTCTTCTGTTTCTAGAAAATATTTCYATTCAGTTACTCCACAGAACATTTTATGTACATTGTGCTATCAGAAGACTTTAGTGAATGTAAATACTGTTATTTTAAACTAACAGCGTAGCCGATAACTTTCTGTGATTTAGATACGGAGTAATACTGGATGTGAAATATTTAGTAATATAAATTGTTTTTAATGTCACATATACAAACATGCTTATATATAAGATGTAAAATATCCATTTATTCATCCCAAATGCATGTGTATATAGGATAAGAATACTCATATAGAATATAAGAATAAGAAACATTTAAATATGTATGTATTTTCTTTGATTTTATGTTCCTGTAATCTRATTGTTTAAATCAGTGTTTTGTTCCTGTGAGAGGAGCTAGTCTTTATTCAACCCTACGAACACCAGTAGGACTGACTAGTAGTGCTTTTGCTGCACAACAACACAGACCTGCTAAGTTAATTTGGTGAAGTTTTTGGGTGGTGATCGGTTGTAAAACAAACTATAAAATGAAAAGGGATGAAACAACCCATCCAAACCAGACCCCATAACCAGAAACCAAACAAGATCTGAGAAAAGAAGTGAGGAGATAAGTAATGCCAGTTTATTCTTGTGCCTCCTGCTGGCTTTTGCCTTCAGGGAAGCCTCCCCAGCTGGCTTTATTATATCCACAGTCCATACCCCCCTTCTCTGTCATAATAAACAGGTACTGTGCAGCCTTAATTTCAAGTCTAGTTGTAGCAGCAGATTTGAACTGGAAAAAGTCAGCTCTGGAGCTGCTGGGAAAACTGGGAAGGCAAAGAATTCCCTRTGGTGAACTACAAGTGGTTTGTACCAGATTATTTTTCCCAGGCTTTTTCCCTTCAAATGTCACAGGCTTCCTTTTAGCTTTTTCTTGAGAGCTTTGCATCCTCTGCATGCACCTGTAGGGAGCTGATCAGGCCCTTAGGTCCTCAGCTGTGGAAGGGAGAGAAGTTGTGGGCACTAGGATGTGAGGCTTGAGAGGTGGATGGATTTGTTGGAGAGGGCGTGGGGGCTGCATGGAAATCTTGCTGTATCCTTAAGGCACTGCAGCAGAAAAGTTTCACTGGGTACTGACACTCTTTTCTCAGTCCAAACCAATGCAACATTGCTTTGGGGAGCACTTCAAGGCTGTTGTATTTCCCCTGATACKCAGTTCATTTAGGGTGTTCATCTAGGAACTGGATGGCAGTGCTGCTTGACAGCATGTTCTGGTGCAAGGGATCAACTTAAAAACTGTCCAAGGAGCTGCTTTGTTTTGATGTGAGGAGTTGTTGGGATATTGCAAATGATGATAACCTTGTGCGGACATACTGGGTTTGCCCCAAATAGGGTTGTTTTAGTGTATTGGTATCCTTGTTTGCTTCTTCCTTGCTTCAGAGTCCCCTCCTATATTGAATGTCTACCTCAAAAAGTCCTTAGCGCAGCCTGCRATTGTTGTTCCTACAAGTCATGTGCTGAAATGGAGGTTATCCAAAAACTCGATAAAATCAGAATTTTGCTAATGGAAATTGGCCGGTCTTGCTGAAATGAAGTAGCAGAGATGTAGTCAATGCTGTTGGCTCACCTTGGCAACAATTGATACTCTGAGTGAAGGAGAATAACCTGGGATAATGTTTCAAGCATTGGAGCGTGTGTTTGCATGTAGGGTTTAACATTTGTGAGAGTGCTTTGTGGTGGGGAAGATTCTCTTTTGAGGGGTGGCAGTCAGTGGTATTTCAACAAGTAATTTTAGATGTCTTCACTGTGGAAATTATGTGGGATACTTACGTCAACTAAAAAAAACGTATTGTGCTGGTTTTCAGAGACTAAAACCATATTTAAAATATGAAGTGGAGAGCTGCTTTTTCGTGCATACTGCAGCACAGCTACCGGTATTCTGCTGCCTGCTCTGTAATCGAACAGTACTCTGCAGTGGCTGTGCTGCTTCTGGCTTCCACTGCCACAATTATCACAAGAAGTTCTCTCCTTGAGAGGAAAGAAATTGTGCTCTATGTTGAGTGAAAGATTTGTAACATATACCTGATRCAGTAAACCCTGTCATTTCAAAAATGACGTGAAGATGTACCAGTGTAAGACAGTGTCTTTAAAATTCAGGGTGCACTTCCCTCTTCCCCAGTTTTCTGCCTAAAACATTAAATCAGATCTTCTTGTAAACCGCCTAAAACACTTTCTGAGGTGGCATCTTAGTAAATACTTCAAAAAGAAAAATGTTACTGTCATTAATTTTGTTTAATATTCCTTCCAATCAAGTTAGATGAAAGTGTTTTACAGAACTCCAGCTTCAACTTCATAGCTGATCAAGTTTGACAGGAGTATGGAGAACACTATTTGTATATCTTGTATGCTCACTATGGGACTGCTTGAGATCCCTTAATGTACATGGATGTTAATTTTAGAAATGCATATAAGTATGCTTAATTTTATTTATGAAATACTATGCCTTCCACAGTTGTTTTGCCTCTGTTTAGTAGACCAGTTATATCAAGGAAGAAGGAAAGATTGTATTTTTATTTTCTGCTTTTCTATCCATGTTCCCAGTTCTTGATAGTCAGGGAAATTAGGTGAACTTCAAGGAAACATTTTAAAGGAAACATTAGGAAATGTTTTCAGCTTCAGGACTCAAGGATGAAAAACCATGTAGGTATTTTGTGAATCCTGCCTCAAATACAAAACTAGCATGTTCTCGTGGAAAATGTGCTGACAACAAGCATCTATCCTTGAGGTTACTGCTGCATGAGCTTGTCTGCTCATCTTAAGCTGGAAGAGAATCAGTTTCTCAGATAAGGGAAAGATATGTTACTGAATTTAATCATGTTATTGTGGGTTAGGAGTTTGCATCTGATCAAATGAGGCCACTTTACAGTGGATATGCTTCATGCTCTTGCCAGGTATATGTTAAAAATTAGCTCATTTTCAACCCAGGAGGCTGAGGGTGACTGTTCTTTGTATTTCAAGCTGTCGCCTACTAAGGCAAAAGGAATCTTTTTCTTGAGCTTACATGGGTTCTTGGAAACTGAAGAGAGCTGGAGATCTAGGATTAGAAACCTTGTACAGAGGCTTTCTGTCTGTCTTTATCTGTTTTCTCATGTGTCACATGCCTCCTGAAAAGTTGGAGTATAACCTGGATGGCAGAGCACTTTTGTGAGAAGAGAATGTGCTCACAGAGGCAGCCCTAAGAATCAGTACTGGGTGTTGGGAATGAACGTTTGGAGAGAGATGTGTGAAGATCATCGTTTACCCCAAGCAAGGCATTGCCTAGACTTAGAGTGGCGTGCAGATAGATACCTAGTACGTGAGCARTTGGGACGTTTAAGGTAAGGACATTGCTTACATTTAAGGTGAACAAGTGATAAGGACAAAAATGGAAGGAAATATCAGTTTCTCAGCTGCTGACACAAGAAGCTGGCTTAACTAGCTTCATTCCCTTTCTCCAGTAGCGTCTGAAACTAGCACTAAATCTCAGATTGGACAACACTAATACTAGGAGATTAATAACAAAATACTAATTACAAACTCTATATATTTTGTCCTTGTCAGGACTTCTGCCTCTTTTCACCTCAGTGTTGGCTGAACTGTGTCTTGGACACTTGGTCCTTCTCCATTTGCTAAACTTGAGGGTTGGTGAAGACCATTTGCCAGGTRGGATAAGATGAGACTCTAGAGCTGGTTTTCATCAGCATGCAAAGGACACAGGCACACTGTGTTAGGTTTTTCATTAYTTCTCTTAAAACCAGCTGGAATGGGGAGGATTGTAACACAGGGATGGAAAAGAGGCAACAATTGCTCCCTAGTGCCCTTTTAGCATGAAAGGAACTGAGAATAGGCAAAAAACATSGACTTCTCTTGTGATCTGCATAGCCAAGTTAAGAGCATTTTATGACCTGTGGTATTAAAAGAGTTTGATAAATCTTGTGGGATCTTCATGAAGGTATGGTCTTCACTGATTGCTGAGAGATGATCATCTGCTGTGTCTGGGTCATAACCAAGGGGTTTTTCCCTATATAGAAAGAAAATGTGAGATAAGTGCAAATGAATGATTTCTGGTTTTTTGCAGAGGCAAAGTGGTTTTTGTTAATGTTCGTCAGAAATGCAGTTAGATTTGACAGCAGTGAGTGATGGCAGCAAATACTCCAGCTTGCCTCAAAGCACAGCAACGTGYAGAATCTGAAGCACTAACAATATTTGCCAGTGACAGGCACAATTGCTTTTTTGTGAGTATCTGGGGGCTGTGAAGGGTATAAACTCTAAACAACAAGTTTTTGATCAGAGTTTCGTGCACACTGAAACATTAGAGGGACATAACTGGAAATACAGAAACTTCAGTGTTAGATCCTTCAGCAATTTAGATGTAGACAACTTCTCTTGAATCTCAGTGCATACTTATATCCCTACTATGGGTTGTTTTTTGTATTACTCAAAATTACCCGGGCTGCCACAACTCAAGGATCTCCCTGAAGAGCTGTGAAGACCATGTTGCACTSCAGTGGTTGCAGGAGGTAAGGCTTGATGGTGCACCTTCTCCCCACTGCTTGTATCTGAGCCTTCTTTAGTCATGCTGATGCTTTTGAAAAAAGATCCACTGAGTCAGCAGCTATCTGTAAGGGTCTTATGATTGTGGCTGTGAAATTCTGTTGTGTCTGAATGTTTTACCTAAGCTGTTTGAATTTATGCACATTGAAATGTCAAGAGTACCATCCATCCTGACTTATGCAAAAACAGACTAATGAGATTTGTCAACATGCTATGTGCATGGGGACAGGGTGACCAACTGCTCAACATTTCATTTGGCCAGGATGGGTGTGAGACCCTGCAAAATTCAGGGTAAAATAATAACATTTATGTTGGATACAAGTAATCTTGATTACTGTATCACCCTACTGGTTTGTTCTTTTTTTTTTTTTTTTYCCATTCCTCTTTCTACTGGCACAGACTGTGCTGCGCAGCTGAGGAACACAAATTCTTCTGGAGTGTCCTGTGGTACGAGGTGGTCAGATTTTTTTAAGGTTCTGAATTATGTTGATGGTCTAATGTTTGGGTTTTTTCTAAAGTCATTATCAGTGCAAGTTCTGCATTTCACTGATTCTGCATCCCAGATTAGAAGTAGTGTTCTTTGCTTACTATTGAAATAGGTTCAAGAGAACATCCGAATGGGAAAAACAGGTGAGCAGGGGGTGGCAGTTTTGGTACCAATACRTACTCCACATGGAATTTTGTTGTCTTCTCTCTGGAAATCGCCACAGGAATTGAGAATGGCTGGCATGAGTGGCTCAATCTCCGTCTTTTTTGTGCCATGTTTAATTTCTTGTTGTTAGTGAAAATCACCACTGAGAAGATTCTGCTACCATGAAGGAAAACTGCAGAGAGTATTTAAATAGTTTTACCATCTTCTTTACACACTGGAATCCCACAGACATGTAGGGAGTTCCACAGTTTCCTCATGCAAGTTTAAATCGCCTCTCAAAGTAGCAGAAATTATTTCCTGAAATATAAAGAGAGAAATGTAATGATGACAGCTTAAGGTAACTGTCAGTGAAACTTACCAGAATTTTTTTTTTACCAGTGGGATGAGACTGAAGTTTTAATGCCACCGTTTTGTGGGCTAGTAATTTAATATTGTGTAACTGAATACAATCTTTTCCTTATTAACAGATAGTGTTTTGAATGTTGTAAAGTATTGCCAGAGTGTGTCTTCTTAGTAACTCTTTCCTAAGAAGGCAGGCACTATGTAAAATATTAATTTTTGTTTACTAAGCCATGCTATGTAGTCAGCATTTTCTTCCTGAAGTGGTTTCCCAGTAGGTGAATGTACAGTGAGTCTCTCTGTCCCACAGTGCACTGTGTGAATTAAAACCAACACATTTACATTTAATCAACAAAATGAAGAAGAACAGATCGGTGACTGGAGCATGTGTGTAAGTGAACCAGATCTTGTTTTGTTTCTGTGGATATCAGTTAGCGACACAGAAGTAATGCCAGCTTTTCTACAATTGCCTGACACGGAGACAGGTGTTCTGCAGTCTGACACTTATTTGTCAGTTTAGCAGCTTCTACAGCGGGACAGTATTCATGAGAACAATTTTTGCAGGCGAAAAATTCAGAACAATAGCTGCCACTTTTTGGGAGGTATAATAACARCTAACATCACACCAAATCCAGCGGTCAAAAATACCTGTGTGATAAATGTGTTCTGCACAAGCAAGAAGAAAGAAGGTTATATAAAGTTGTTATTAAAATAGAAATAACGGACCTGTGGAGTATTTGAATTATATAATTCTTTTTTAATTTGGATTATCATCTCTGTGGACAAGATACTGAGTCCTTTGTGTTGCTGTCGCAAAGCACAGTTTGCCCTGCTTGTCTTTCACCCTGATTACCAGCTCCTCTTTACTAAAGGTGAGGAACGACCTGGTGCTCAAAGGTGCTGCCTCTCACCTGAGAAGTTTTTCTGGCATCTGAGCAAAGCCAGTATGGTTCCAACAACTGAGTTGCATCAAGCTCCCTGCTATACTTTGCTGTGTCAAAATCTTTTAAAGCATTTGTAACTGGCAGGATTTTGTTGTCGCTTGTACCTACGCTCCTCAWGACAGGGTTAAAACCTGAGTTTGAGACGAGGCAGTTGTGGAATAAACACTGTTTTACTACTCTGACAAAGGTTTAATCTCAGTGGCGTTTTCAGTGAAGTATTTAGTTGTTTTTGTGTTAGGAGTGGATTATTTACACAACAGCTGGGCGGGAGGTAGAGTGGTAGTCACACTGCAAATACTCTGGGGAGTAAAATTCACTGCCTGCTAAAYGGATGCAACTCTTCTGGATTCTGAAGGTCAATTCACTTGTGACAGCAAATTTACTGAGCCCTTGTACCTGTTAGTGGAGGCCGTTTCTTAGTCCAAGGTCTCTTCTGAAAAGTCAGAGAAAACTGGTCCGAAAAATAAGTTGCCTCCTCCATGTATATCTGCCAGTTTTATTCTTCTGTGTTTTTACATTTTCTGGATCATATTTGTAAATACCACAATGGTTTTGAATGTGGTGAGAAATTTTGAGCCTGAGCCTTTTCAAAATACCTTATGCATTTGATAAAGCTTTCTAATTTGTGAGAAATACAGCTGTAATTTACTTTGACTTTTTTTTGTGATACTAATCTTTCCCAAACCAAATGGTATATAAGATCTGGGCTTTAAGTTACTGTGTTATAAAAGATTCTATGTGCGTCATGATTTGACAGATGCAGAGAAATGTCTCCTCTCTTACAGAAATTTGTTTTGAAATTACAATTTGTAGTGCTTTTAACTTAACCTCTTTGCTAGGACTGTTTGCAAAATGTGCAGGAGCCAGATAAACATGCAGGATTTGCATGTCAAAAGTGAAGCAGTTGATCAAATGCTTTCAGCTGGGGTGTAGGCAGYTCTATGGAGAGAGGAGAGAAAGAAAGAGATAATATGTAAGGATAATTCAGTAGCTTCATATTGTAGCTCTTGTGAGCCAATAACTCAATTGAGGAATGTTAGTAGTAGCAAAAACCTTGGACCTCAAGCACGAAGTGTTAAAACATGGCTRATGTTTTTCGTGTATTCATGTTTATTTATTGAGAAAACACATCTTGCAACTTAAGTTTTGTATTATCTCGATTTGAATATTATAAGGCTTCAGTCTTCCCAAGCTTTCCTGTCATTACAGCCACTGACAAAAATGATGCAGTAACTCAGGCTTTTCTTACAGTCTCTATTATTTCCTGTGTCTGTCTTGAGTGTRCTAATCGTAAAGTTTTTGAAGTTTCCTGTCTGCCTAAGGTATTTCTTTCACATGTCCACAGATTTAGGCATGCACTGGTACCTGTATTTATGTATTTGTTTAAAAAACAAACAAACAAAAAAATCGAGAATACTATGTACTGTAGTAGTTCCTCATTCTGCCTAGACACATTTCAGGTACATTCACTGCAGTTTGTTTAAATATTTTGTGTACAYTGATTCTTGCTTTTCAGAATACTTTAATATGAAAAGGGCTTTAATTTTCAGATAACTTGCCCTCTGCCATTAAATATATATTTTTCAAACCAAAGAAAAGGAAGAAGATTCAGTTGCTGGTTCTGTGTTCTATTTTCTGCTTTCTCCTTTCAAAGATCAGGGTAGTAGGTAAGTAGTGCCTTAAGCCATGTTCCTATACATATGTTTCTTTTTYGTAAAGTGATTGAAGTAATTTTAAAAAACACAAGCTCTAAGAATTTTATGATGTCTTCGTCAGGTTTAAATATAGGAAGCGTCCTTGTAGGTGAGTTATGGAGTCCCTTGTAATCTGAAAAACTAGTCTTTACTATTTTTTCTTTCTCAGCTTATAATAAACATTAGACTAGTTTTGACATTAGTCCTTTTCCATCACTCCTTCCTTTTTTTTCTTATCTTACCAGGGTTGGAGTTATTTTTTTTCTGACCCCTTTTTGTAACCGAGCGTATTTAGTTCCTGTTTAACTGCAAAGAAAGAAGTCAGCACAAGAATTAAAAATAGCTTGATTGGCCTGTTCATTGAAACTGAACAACTCTCTGGTGTTTGGGCTGATACTCTAAAGAAAAGTATCGAAAAGTAGCCTTTAACTGACTTGTTTCAAGTGTTGCTTATTATTTCCTTAGTGGTAGTTGCCTGAAATAATTACAAAAAGGGTCTTTTAATTTGTATGGTTTTGGTTTCAGTTATTAAAATGAAAATTCAGTTTGTTTATGTGAAACATCTAACTGTTCTAATTGACAAAATTGGGGTTTTATGCAGTTATGTGAATGCATTGTAATTTTTTGGGAAGGTGATGCTGAATTAGWGTATTCCTACATTATTAAGATGCTGAGGATTGTAGTTACACACATTTAAGGGTTTGCAAGGTTAAAGGTAAGCATTTTCATGATATTTAAGAGTATACCTTTTGTGGCATGCCACGCTAGTAAAGTACAATACACAGGGAGCAGAAATGAACGTCTGTTTCTGGGATTGTTCTGAAGTTATGGTTTGTGACAGTATTCTTTAAATAGAACAATTTTTAGCCTAATGTAATGAATCTGTGTGTTCAAGTTCAAACACATAAATTACCGTATTGGCATGTGGATTCCAGTTAATAATCGATAGCACACTAAGGATTAAAAGAAAACAAAAACTTGTCATGAATTGACAATATGTCCAAGAGATCTGTCTGTCAGGAGAAGGTGCGCATGAATGGCTTGAACCAGCAAACTGTCCTGCATGGAGTCCCTAATGCAGAAAAGTATTTTAAAATATACATGTGTTTCTGGATCAGATCACAACACTCAGTAGTGTCTGCTAGGCTCTAGCTGTATGAGTGCATCTGGTCCCAGTTCATTTGATGCTCATCTGAAGAAGTTCTGTGAGTCAAGGTCACTGGAACCTTTGCTGCTTATGTGCATGGATAGAATCATAGAATGATTTGGAAGGAACCTTAAAGGTCAGCTTGTTTGAACTCCTGTGCCATGGGCAGRGACCCCTCCTACTAGACCAGGTTGCTCAGAGCCCCATCCAACCTGCTCTTGAACACTTGGCACAGGGATGGGGCAGCCACTACTTCTCTGGGCAACCTGTTCCGGTGCCTCACCACTTACARCAAAGAACTTCTTCCTWACATCTAATTTAAACCTACTCTCTTTCAGTTTGAAGACATTCCCCCTTGTCCTGTCACTGCAGTTCCTGATGGAGAGAGAGTCCCTCTCTGGCTTCCTTGTAGGCCCCGTTTAGACACTGGAAGGCTGCTCTGTGGTGTCCACACAACCTTCTCTTCTCCAGGCTGAACAGTCCCAGCTCTCTCAGCCTGTTCTCATAGGAGAGGTGCTGTAGTCCCCTTGTCAACTTTGTGGCCCTCTGGACTTGCTCCAACAGTTCCATGTGCTTCTGATGTTGAGGACACCAGAAATGTTCACAGTATTCCAGGTGGKATCTCAGGAGAGCAGAGAGGGAGAATCACCTCCCTTGACCTGCTGGCTGTGCTCCTTTTGATGCAGATACTTGAGAATGAATAATCCTTTTGAAGTCAGTGTGCTTAAATTTAGGCTTATAACTTATATGCTTAAGTGGATCAAAGGGTAATTCTAAAATGAAACTGTTTATTTTCTTTAATTAAAGATCATTCTCATGATATGCACTAATATCTGTTTTGGGGGGGGRAAGAGAAAGCCAGTAAAAAGCATTCAAAATACCGCAAATTTTCTCCCTCTGTTTTTATTAAAATATTGTTGTTTTTCTTCCTCAGAGAACATGTAAAATGTATTTTTCTTTCACAGTATTCCTTTGCTTATTCCTCTTATTCCTCATATTCTTTGTTGGAAGAGAAGTTAAATGTGTTTAACTGCAGGGTGTTTGACATTCTTTTTTTCTGGTGGAAAAACTTCTTTTGCGCTTGTTGAAAAATGTTGCATTGTGAATGAAAGTAATGTGCAAAAAATGTATACTCAGAGCTGGCAGTTTGAACGCCAGAAGTGACACGTAGCATGTACCCAAACTGGTCTGAGATCCCACTGTGTTTTCAGAGTTACCTAATTTATTATCACAAGGAGGCTTATAATTATATATCATAGTAGAAGGAACAATGTTTGTCAGAGTAGAAACATTGAGAGGGTTGTTTTGTTTTTTTTTTTTCCAAATTTTTCTTTTATGTGGATCTTAAAACCCACAAACTTTTCCCTACTGCATATTTGACTGTAATAGCGCTAGAAGCAGAAGTTATCACTGTACAAAATAAGGTAGCATCTTGGTTGAAATCAATAAGAATTTTCCATTGCATTTGTTGCAAGTAGGATACCTGTGCTGTTGCCATTTGAGACAGCTACAAATTTGGCTTATTTTTTTTTGAAAACTGGAGTATGGCATTGGATGGAATGACAGGATCACCTGTTGAGAAAGAGGGATTAAACACTCTGGGGCAGTTACTGTGAATTGGCATTGAACGGTGTTTGGAGGAAAACTAGTGATGCTATTTTTGTGCCTTGTTTCTTAATTCCCAGGTAGTTTAAAATACATATACTTCTGGATATTCCTTTGTACTTTGATTTTGTATTCCAGTCTTTCTCTTTTTGTGAAGTGCTGATGTGTGTACTTTGAAAACGCTTTGGCACCAGTGACAGTGGTGTTACTGAAATTGAGTAATAATAGAAATATTAAAATTTCCAAAGGAACTTATAAATGCTTCCAGACAAGTCTTAATGTTTTCTGCTTTGTCCATCAGAAAAGAGGACTTTGAGTTCCTTAGTTTGTTTCATCTTCAGCAATGGTTTATAAACCTTGAGGCTTCCTTCCTTAAAGCAAGGCAGGTATTACTTTGTGAAAAAAAAATTGGGGTGGATGTGTGGTTGGTGCAAGATTACAGTAAACATCTGCTTTGCAGTTTGAACTCTCATGTCTTGTTCTTCAGTCAGTGAAACTGTAGTCTCTAGTTTCTCCTGTATGAAGGAATTGTGTGAGATTTCTCTTTCATAGTTAGTTAGAAAATACAACTAGAAGAAAAAGAGGCACCTTTTTTTTTTCTCCAGAGAAAAAGCTACGCTTACTTGTGTGAATACAGTATATAGGAGAGATTGCAATTCTACCTGCTCACSCTTAAAAGCAGGAAGCCAATGTCAAATGGATCATCCATTGAGTAAGCTGAATAATAATAAAAAAGCTGAATAAACCAAATATTATTCTGCAATATGACACTGCCATAAAACTCTTCTAGTGCTCTATAGCTTTCCAGTCAGTTAAAAAAATAAATTCTCCATTAACATACAATACTCATATGTCTTCAAACAGACTTCAGTATTGCTGCGGTAAGGAACAGTGGTGTATAAGTCATCAAACCCTATAGATATTTATTTGTGTATGCTAGTTTCCTGTTCTACTGGTGCATCTCAATGTGTTTATAGAAGATTTCCTTGAGAAAAAGTCTTGAGGGAACATCATTTGAACATAAATGTTTGATCAGGGGAGAGAGGAGCATTATTATCGTAATGGAAATGTCATCTTTCCCCTTGAACTGAGGTGCTGCATAAAAGGTGGACAAGAATAAAAGCACTGTTACTTGTTTGATCTTCCAGGGGCAAGTTTATGACCTGCCATTGCACAGTTTGGGAGCTGATAATCTATGAGCCCAGTTGCACAGAAGAGAGGAAGCCATTTTTTCCTTTGCATGTAAAACCAAGGATTTACATTTAATCTTGTAAAAAAACTACTCTGCCAATGCTAAGGTGTGAACGCCAAGGTGCCTAAGCATGTACAGAAGAATTGTACCAAGTTAGACTTGGCAGTGCTAGGTTTATGGTTGGACTTAATTGTCTTAAGGGTTTTTTCCAACCTAAATGATTCTATGATTCTAAGTTCATGTGTAAGAGACTGATTTRGCTATTAATCTTCATGCTTTCTCCTGATGTCCCAGTAATGTGGACTACACTGGAGATAGCTTTGATCTCATACACCTTTAGGTTTTGCTTCTGCTTTACTGAGCTTCTAGAGTTGTCTTTTTAATGGACTTAAATACCTCAGCTACTTCCCCTGTATTGTGTAACAGCATTTGCCATTCGTTTTCTGTCTGACCTGAGCAGGTACTGCTCGCTTTCTCCACAACAACTCTTTGACTTTCCCTAAGCTGTGAACATCATCTGATATGGTAGAGAGCAGTAAATAGTTTTTACATTACGTTCTGCATTCAGCTATCAGCACCATGTTCTGCTTATTTCTGAAACTGAGTTTGGAATGCAGTTTTATGTAATTGATCCCTTTTGTGGTATTTCAAGGTTGCAATGAATTAGGGCAGCTATGGGAAGAATTTGAATCTTTAAGGCAAAGTAGAGGCTCGGTGAAAAATACCTACAAACACCTATAGGCGAACAGGTAGAATATATTGCCATGGAAACCTTATTAAATTGGCAGTAGTGAAAATGCCAGATTGATTAATGTTTCTTCATAAGATGTTTTATTAAAAAAAAAAGAAAAAAGTAAAAAATCACAAAATGTTATTCAGTAAATAGGGATTGTGCTATGGTGTTCAAAGCTGTGAGCTAATATTTGCCCATTCAAGGAAATACTAACAAAATGTCACTTTTATTAAAGAACAAGTTAAAGGTCTAGAGGGTCCTTCATCTCCTTCTTTGCATACAGTATAGACTGTGTAAGCATAATTTGAGATTCAGAATATGATTTGTTTGAAAAAGCGTTTCTAATTTTTATTCATTTAAAGTCAAATTAGGATATATAAACTAAGGAATAAGCAAAAAAATCATGGATGAAATTGTTTGAAACTGTTTTAATTATGTCTCATGTCATTCTGCAAATGTTTTAATTTCTTTTATGGTGAAGTGCTTAATAAACATAAACAAAATGTGGTTTAATATTTTATTATTTCTAGTTACATTAAAGCGAGCTATTTCTTGAAAGGAAAAACAAGACATAGTTTTCCAGTAACCCAAGTAACCTTGCCTAAGCCGCTAGTTCATCTAATATTTTTGATTTCCATTTCCTATACTAGCTTTGATGTGCTCATGTTATTAGTATTTTTGTATGGCTTCGTAACATTTCGTTGTTTGTGTTCTTTGACAATCTTTAGGTATTGCATTGCTTTTTTTTTCAATTTTGACTGATTTTTGTTTTAACAGAGAAAAGGAGTGGGGAAATAATGTTCAAACAGGAACACTGTTTTTTGTGATCATTGGGGCAGAGGTCCTTCTAATCTCCTTTGTCTGTGACTGTGTCGGGTATTTTCTGCTTCTAGGCAATAAACTTCTTAGCAGTGAAATGCAGGGTAACCTTCGTCTGGGGGTTATTGGTTGGCAATTTATTGTTGTCCTGAAGTTTGAGAATTTGTATTACAGTTGAAATGTCTGTTTATATTCTGTTGCTTACTCTTAGAAAGTGACTGTGCTTGTCATCTCTACAAATGCCTGATCTAATCATGTAATCAGTTGTCTAACTAGTATTGTATGGAAATTGAATTTACAGTCTAATTCTGTGAAGTCTTTGTTATTGTTTGATAATTCTGATGAATGCTCTGCTTTTCTTGAGAATAGGTGAACAAAAGCTACACGCTGGGATGTGCTTTCACCTGTCCCTGTCCTTGTCGCTGCTGCCTGTGTTCTTTGTGGTGGAGGCCTGCCATACTTGGCCTGCACATGCCTTGTCTCTCCTTCACGTCTGTGTCACTGGTCAGTGTCTTTTCTGAAGCTGGAAGACTGGAGCCCGACACCAAGGTCCAGATCCAGATGGTCGTTTACTATAACCTTGAAAATCCACAAATCCATCCTTCTCCCTGCTTTTAGAGCCACTGTTGTTCTTTGAGGAGAGCGCCTTGCTGGATTGTCCATTAGTCCTCTGCTATTGTCTTTCCCTTTTATTCATTTTCCTCAGATACCCTGACATTGCTCATAGTCTGCTTATCTCTTCRTTATCGTTAAAAGTCTTTATTGATTATGCAAGAATTATTACTCAGCAGTCATCGCTCTTTCATGTTGGTTGTCAGTGTTTTTCTGTTTTTTTTTCTTTTTCCAAAGATCTTATTTTCCTAGTTTAAATATATTCCTAGTCCTTCCTGGTTCACATGAATTGATGGAAAGAAATCCAGCTGGAGTCATGGAGTTAAGAAAAATCGGAACTTGTCCATGAACATTTCTTTGAACTCAGTTAAAGCACTAATAAGGTTGATCATATCTTTTCTGTTCTCCTCCCTCTGTTCTCCTCCCTCTGTTCTCCTCCCTCTGTTCTCCTGTGTTCTTTTCACTGAGTTGCATATACCTGCTTATATGTGGACCTTACTTTGCTCACTTAAGATTTTTCTGATTGTTTGGGCTAAATGTTTGATTTTGCTTTCTCTGTGATGAATATATATAATTTTAATTTATATATCAGTCAGTTAACTTGACTATTTAGGAGATGACTGGGAGAAGAGGGGGTGTATTTCTGCCTGTGTATAGGAGAGCTTGGAAAACCTGGGCCCTCTGATCGAGAGCTCTCAGTTCCAGATTCCTTGCTGTTTAGCTGGAATAGATTCCAGCTCCTCTTAGAACTTTAGCTGTGGGTTTCTGAGCTCTGCGTCTGGGAATAGGGAAGCCCTGAAAGCCCAGATAATTTCAAAATGTAAAGCAGGAGCTCTGGAGCCCTCTGTCGCTAGGCGCTCTGCATGTTGGAATATCCTAAAGCTGTGTATCCAGCAGCTCAACATGAGAATTACCAGAATTCATATGTCTGGATTTTTAATAAAGAATTCTGCATGTTGAGGTTATGTTGTTTCTTTTTTTTGCTTGAAACATTTATGTTTTGACAAATCATTAATTGGAAAAAATTTAATTCTCATTGTAAGGATCGATAAAAAATAAAGTTAATGACTGGCAAAATGTGGACTTCACTGTTTGAACCTGGAAGCGTAAGTTCAGTGGCGCTTTAGAGAGAACATAATGAAGAAAATTATCATCTGATCGTATCTGAAAAGTGTACATCTCTCATGATGAGAGAGGTGACTTCTAGGAAGATGACCAAGTATCAAAACCATATAAATTGGAATAGCTGGGATTGCCTGCTTGGTGTTGTCTGTGGTTGTCTTTCCAGAAGCAGGATAGATGATTTGATGTGCCTTGGGCTGACCTCCTCACGCTGTCAGCCCATCTGCATGTGCTGTGAGTGGTGGAGCAGAAGTGTGCGTGGCTCTTGAGCAAAGCCACTTTTGCCTCTTGGCTTTAATTGGAGGTTAACTGCTCCCAAGAACGTGTGTGTTCAGCAGCAGGCAGAGCTGAGCTGCTCTGGCAGCGTTCCTGCTTCGCTGATTGCATTGGAACAGTGGGATGCGAGTACTGTGGCAGCCATGGTATTAAAAGTTTAAGATTTTTTGTGAGTAATTATTTATGAAAATAAATAATAAATCAACGTAGTAGCTTGTCTATTTTTTTGATTTTACTCTGCAGCTGGCTTTGTCTCTGGCCTGGTTTGTAGCATGAACAAGCACACCTGGCAGTACTGGGCAGTGAGCTCTGTTTTAGCAACTTGATGGGCACTGCTTGCTGTAGTTTGCACCCAGCAAGAGGAGCAATTTCGAGGAATACCTGCATAGCTTAACAGTTTCAACTGGTGATTTACTTGAGGTGTTGGAAAGCTTTTTCTGCTTGAGATTCTGTGCGTGTAAATTGTCATCTAGGGTCTTTTTCCCTGCTTTTTTCTTTCAGCTCCCTAATAGCAAAGGGTCTCTGAACTGCTTCCCCTCTTCCATCTCATCTGTCCTTCTCCTTTTTTCTTTCTCTGTCGCTCTTCTTTTTCTTCCATTTTCTGCCATCTTTTATCCTTGTTTCTTCAGGTATTTAGTGTGATTGCGTTACCTCTTTAGACATGCATTATAAATAAGTTGCACAGTACTAGTGGTGAGGACAAGCTAAATAAATGAATACTTGTTATCTGGTCATAACTTATGACACTTTTGTCCACCAGTACAACGATAACTGAGTGTATGGGCGAACTGCTGCATAGAGTCAAGAGGCAAAATGCTAAAATGGGACTCTAAAGGTAGTTTTGTCTATTGTTATTCAGCCTGTGGTTCATGAATCACTGCTGGTCCATAAATCGTTATGTAATGGTCCTTGAAACGATTACAAAATGCCCCAGGCGCACGCATGCTCCCACACGCTCAGCAGGATTGTGTCCGAGTACATGGGCAGGCACAGTCAGCAATTGGCTCCCAGCCTGGCTGTCCAAGCCTCATTAAAATGTTTATTGCTGTCCAGTTCTGAATTTATCCAAGTTCTGTTGTTTTACCCAAATGTTAGGTATCCCTGTTCTCAACTTCTGTGATGCCAATACTTTAGTTAAACCTCACACTTTTCTTACTCAGGAAGTCACTGAAGTCACTGTCTCTGGCTTGCAATCCAGATCTGTTTCTGCAGCAAATTATAGGCCTAACATCCTGTCTATTAGTAGAATAATTTTAGACCTCCTAGTTCCGTAATCTCAAATTTGACGAGTTTTGTGACCTTCCATACATATGTGGCTAATACATTTTTTCCTACCTTGCTGTCAGTTGTTGTCCTATACTCTTCATGTTTGCTGTGAAGCTGCTGGAATTACGGTGGTTATAATGGTTGCTGTATTTTATATGTTCTGACACCTACATTCTGTATCTGATTGTAAAACTTCTGGCAGTAATACTTAAAGGAAAAGTTCAGTTTTGTCCTTGGAGGCTTGGAAGATAGTATGCTTAATGAGATTGGGGCTAATTATTTCTTATGGGCATGCATCAGAAATCGGAGAAATTAACGTGATAAATTCTTTCTAGTGAACACGTCGAAGTACCTTGTTTTGTGATTGGTTTTGTAGTGTAGCTAAATTTGGGTAATTTTCCATGACACATTTGTGATGCAGATTTTAAGTCCTTACCCTAAAATGTATAAATGGGAGGATATTCTAGAGAAAAGGCACCTGGCTATTTTGGAAAATAAAATTTCAAGTGTATTCACTTATTTTAAGTATGATAAAATCCTTCCAACTTTCTGACCCATTTGGTTGAAGCAAGAACAGTAGGAGCAACAATCACCCAGAGGCAATTAATTAGCACAGATTTTAGTGCAGTTAAGATTTGGCAAAGAAACAGATACCTACAGAAGTCCTAATGTTGTGAGAAGTAGCAACAGTAATAATAGGCAGTACTAATAATGGAAGAGTTGCGGGAGAAAGTAGTTCCTGCAGAGTTACCAGAAGCTGATTTTCACTGTATTGAAGAGCTTATCATAAAGAATGAGGTCATCTGGTACAAATTCTACTGTCTGCTTTTTCTTCCTACATGGTAAGGAATAGAATTCAACCTCCCTCTTCCAAGAAGARGAATTCAACAATATCAAAAAACTGTCATGAACAAATCCAGGTGTTCTTGCTTTTAACCTTACAAGGTGAAAGAGTTATCTAATGCAAAAAATACTTTCTGATAAAGGCCAAAACCGTAATTAAAATTCTTGGCATCCAGAATGAGCAGGAGCTGATAAATAATGCTTTCAGTAAATATTTCCCCATCGGACCTGCGAAGGAACCTGACATTACTCAACACTCTGCTTTGGGAGGATATAATTAAAATAAAATAGGAGCTTCTGAATAAAACAGGCAATGTGTGAAACCTTACAAATTTGAGGAAGAAAAACCCGTTTCATATTCATTTCCCCAAAGTAATGGAGCAGAGGCTTTGCTCACAAAAGATACTCCTATACCAACCACGTGAAGGGGGAGATTTGTTCTATGAAATAAGTAGATAAATAAGTGGAAGTTCTCAGGAGTAATGATGGGATATCAGCTATGCTCCAGGCAGCAGCAGATTCTGCATAGGTTTTTCAGGGCTCTGAACCTGAAGACCACAGCCATAACATACTCGAATAACTGGGTTTTGGCAGTATTGGTGTTTTTCAAGTGGGCTTCACAAATTGATGCTTTGTAAATGTATATGTTCTCGGTGGTGCATTTCCATGAGCGCTCTTGGACCTGTCCAGGTGGTATGAAGAGAGCAGGACAGATTTCATGGCTTGGTCTCAACATGTAGAAGCATCCACTGGCAGTGAAGGTGCATCAACACAGGAGGTTGAATCTTGATGTTGGCTCAACTGAGAGTAAAATTTTTAAAACCTTCAGCTTAATATTTAACCAGGCTTTGGGAGAGAAGTGGAAATATTAGAGAAGCATCATCAAATTTCATACATACTGGAGGCTGAGTAGAGCAGAGATGTATGAATTAATATATCTTTAAGATAGTCATTAAAATTATATGTTTAATTTGATGGGCTGACACCTGGCATGTGTGGGCTAGCAGTCAGCATGCATGTAGCTCTGAGCTGGTCACAACATGTACTAGTTGCCCTGGTAGCAATGCCCCCTTTTAAGAAGAGATGTGGAGAGGAGCTTTGAGTGTGGGAAGGTGTTTGTAGTGGGGAAAGGGGTGGAGGGGACTTCATCAAGGGGGAAGCAAATTCATAGTTCTGCTGCTCCTGGTACAATTGATTGTGTTATGTCCTACAGCTGTCATCCTGCTGTGTCAGTTGTACCTTCTGCCTTTACAAAGGCAGAATCTGCCGTTATCACAGGTCTCTGGGAGGAAGATGACTTTCCTGTTTCGATTTTGGTCTTTTTTTTCTTCACTAAAATGTTTTTAACTTTAGGTGCTCTTTAGAAGCAAGGGGTGAATTCAGATAATTGTGTTGTATTTATTATACAAAATTTTACAAAGGGAGTGATGTCAAGATTGCCTTAGAAAAAGGCAATACTCAGGCTGCACTGAGTGCCTGTGTTACAACCATTCCTTAATTTCTTTAGATGCGTGGGGTATATATATTCCTGTATATTAAAATTATCTGCTAGTTTTTTTGCCATTTCTGACCTCCTCTCCCAGTCTGCTTATCTGATAGCAGCGTTAGGTAAAGATTTTCGTCGCTGCTCCCCTTGCCTCAGTTGCAGCTCCATTCAGGCTTTAGCAGAGTGCGGGGAATCCCTGCAGGCAGCTGTTTTCAGGCTTTGGGAAAAAGAGATGGAGACTGGGTAGGACAGGGTCAGTCTGTCTTGAAACTGAGGTGCAGTGATTTCTTGGTGGGAAATGAAGGGTTACCTGGAAGGCAGTGTTGCAGGGTCGCAGGAGGACCAGTGCGTAGGTAGTTGGCTCTGAAGTCCTGACCCCTGTAGCCTTCAGCCTCTCCTTTTAGATGTTTGTGGTTTATACTCGCTCCTGTTTTGGTTGTTCGCCTTCTGTATGACAAGTGCTTGCTCTTCATTTTCCACTTTCTCACTGTACCTCCTAAGTAATTCACTGTGTTTTGTCTTTGGTTTTTTTTTTTTCTTTTCTCAACTAATTTGTTTGGTTGTTGATTTCCCATTTTCTGAGCTTCTGCTCTTGCAATGCTCTTGAGCACTTTGCTACAATTTGTATGTTTTGGTTTTGTTACTGCACCAGTTGTCTCATGGATAGAACAGTTTCCCATGTCCTTTTTAGCTCCTGATCAATTATCTGCTGCTGAAGACATTTTCTTTGTCCCTGTATCCCATGCTGATGGGAATGAGTGGCCTATTCCAGGCTTGGGTTTCCTGAACAGATTTGCCTGTGAATAGTAGGTCCATGGACAAACTTCCCCAAATGAATGGACTCTGCAAAAATATTGATTTTTAAACTCCATGAGAGCTTTAATGGATGTGTACAATTTGAAATCTAAGTGAGGTCTGTCTATCTATCAGCCATTGCTGTACAATCCTGTGCAATGTGCTCTAAGATGACCCTGCTTGAGCAGGAAAGTTGGACCAAATGACCCACAATAGTCCCTTCCAGCCTTACCCATTCTATGATTCTGTGGGGTTTTTCTGGAAAGGCTATGTAATCTAGTACGGAGCCCTGTCTGCTGGGCTTCAAGTTCCCCCGAGCTGAAAAGGAAGTATCTAATGTTTTCAAAAGAAAGTATTACCTGGAAAGAAAGTTAATGTTATATGAAGAGTTAATTTTCTCTCAGAATGTCTATTAAACATAAAAATAGAAGGAATTTGTCCTTTAAATCTGAACATACCATGAGAAATTTCAGTTCGCCGGCTAAAATCCAGCAAAGCAGGAGGCACATGAAAGCTGTGTCAATTTTAATCATTGGCACTGATATCGGCTAGAAAAAAAATATATATAAATGTTAAAACTGGAAAGGTTTTAGTCTCTGACTAAGAGTGAATTGGCTTCTCCTGCTACCTGAGGAACTGATAGTTCTGACATCACTCCTGGTTCCCAGAGGGAGACCTGAAATAAAGTTGGTGTGTCATTTCTCAGAAAATAAATGAGCAAATAGGATATTTCTTTTTACAGTGTTATTAATAGAACTTGCAGAATGCTTATTGCCCAGGTTCTAGTAGTGTGCTTGACAATATCTGATATGAATTGCATTCAAAGCTAGTATACGTTGACGTGATGCRATTGTTTCAAAGTGTCTTTTTGGGAAATGATCCTTCAGGTTCTCTAGAAACTCAAGGGTCTGCTAGGAAATTGAAACAAAGAAGGGCTTGGTAATGAATGAAACTTGGGGTAATGAAAACATCTATTTTGTTTTTCTGTAGTCTTTTTCATCCTACCTGTTATTTGAAAGTGTTTTATAATACTACAACATAACATCCCAGGGTACCCTGATTAGGCAGTCTGAGCTCATGGAGGACGAATTGCACAGTGCCTGTGAGTCTTCAGAAAAACTTGCTTGTTAAAGTAATGTTTTGGATTCTAAAGTCTGTATGCGATGGCCCAATTGTTCTGCTTGGTTATTGCTTTGTTTTGTGCAATACATTATTTGATGAATAGATTTCTTTCAAAACTCTCATTCAGAAACTGGGGAAGGTGCAAAAGGAAAAAATCTTGTACAACTCCTGCCTGATTTTGGAATCATTAGATGAACAAAAAAAATATAAAAATACTGTGCTGCTGTAAAAAACCCCAGCTGGTTTAGCATTTCTGAAGTGTGTAGTTATAAATACTTAGAAAATCAAGCACTTAGAAAAACATTAGCTGGGTGACATCAGACACGTTCTGTGTTTAATAACTTTTTTAATTAACAGGTGTAGCGAGTTAAGGTTTTGGGGCAGATTGTCCTTATTTCCTAATGTCTTTCAAGCAATTTAAGCGTGTCTTATTTGCTTACATAGCAAACATTGTAGACCTTGTCTGTCTTAAATTTTCTGAGAGTATTTCAGGTGCTTCTACCTGTTGATATTGAGCACTGTTACAATCCTGGGGGAAGGTGGTGCTCAGGACTGCAGCTAACTTAGACCATACGCAGTGTTTTTATATGAGGGCTGGCTGCTGGCTTTAGCTTTGGCTGTCATCCTTGCTTACTGCTGGTAGTTTGAGACTAGACAAGCTGCAAACTCAGCTAGGCTTGGGTTTGCATTTATAGACTGCAACTGGATTGCTGTGTTCTTAGACTGGCACTGTTTAGCATGTGCAACTTTACAGAGCACACTTGGCTGTGTTAGGTTGTTTCTTGTAGTGGCTAAATGACAGATTCTGTTTCTAACATTTAGATCTCTCCTTTGGGCAGGCTTTCTTCTACTGTTCTCTTCCAAATCCTTTTAGTTGTGCTTCACTTGGGCTTACATTCACCACCATGCACCGATAGCGTAGCCAGTCTCAGCTTCTACTAAGATCCACTTCAAAAATTCAAATTTTGGATTCTTCTCCTTTCCTTCAGGAAGAATAGCTTTAATGAAATTCATGTTTTTAACGAACTTTAATTTCTGTAATTTCCATCGTGCTAGTAAAGACAACACTCTACAGAAATATCTCACTAATTCTTCCTTGCATTCCCTTCCTGGAAGGAAAAAACTAATAAAGAGGCTTTCTGGTAGCTTCCAATTTAAGCAAATGAAGATAATCTGTATGCCACTTTAGAAGAAAAGTCCAGACCTCAAGTTTTTAGACATAATTGTGCTAGAGTGGGTTTATTTCAAGTCATGCTTTTATTTGACTGGCTTCAACTGCTAGCATTGTGGCAAAAATTCATATAGAATATTTTGTGTGAATGAGAGGCAGAAATGTGTCTAATTAATACGCAATTACTTTGTATTTTAATCTGTGTACTCATTGGGTAAACGGAATTTGTTTTGTGATCATGTAAATCACGTTGCTGTTGCATTCTTTCTATTTGGTTTGAGTGCAATATGTATCTTGTTTGGAAAGAGGAGGTGTGGGTGATACCTCCAAGAAGGGATGCCATTCTGCTTTGCACATAGGATTCATCAGGAGTCCCATCTGAGAGTAAGGGCTTATTAAAACACTAGCTGGTGCTACACATTGATAAGATTTATTCTTACTTATTCTGAAATCAACTACTTGCCATTTATAGGCACTAACCTAATTTTAAGGCTAGAATGGTTCATTAATTCCTAGTTTTCTCTATCATCACACTTAATGCTAGAGACTGCAAGTGAAATGTTTTAATGTTTTAATGCCATGGGTACATTTCCCACTTCTTGTCGGTACTTGGTCACTTCGTATCTGTATGCTTTTAATTTTTTATGTATTTATTTTTAATTAAACTCAGTCATCCACCCAGAAATATGTGTAAGTGCATATAGAAGTTATTGGCAACCATTCTTCCCTGCCACAAGCTGTGTTTTGCATTTTAGGATGATGTGAACGTCATGCATATGTGTCTTAAAGGAATGATGCTGTGTCAAGTGCTTTCAATGACATTTATTAGCTGAGTCTCAATACTAAGAAGTTGCATTTCCAGGGCTTCCTATACTCTGTTTTGAGGTACTACATGGTCTCTTTTCCCTCCTTCCCTTATGTGTTGTGAAGCAATGAGCATCTTCACTACTAGTTTGGATGAAGTAAATACTTTGTTGTCTGAAACCGCCTGCAAAAAAATTCTGCTACTCTTGCATCTTTTGTTTAAGCTTTTACAGATGACGTGCTATTACTAACCATCTGAGAATAAAGTGCAAGTGTGGATTAGAATAATGCAGCAAGTTTCCAAACCAGGAGCAATGTTGAGGTCCTTACATGCTCCTCCATCATGCTGAAAGTCCTCTCTGTTATTGCAGGAGAGTTCCTGTTTACCCCGTCTTGGGTTTCTGTGTCTCTGCTAATGGTACATAATAATTCTGTTTTCCTGTGTTTGCATGGGAGAACTTTGGAAGATGATTTGTCCCAGAGGTAGACTCAAGGTTTGTGAGTGTAAAGAATCTTACTTGTATGAAGCGCTGGAAGATTTGGGCCTCTTAGGGAAATTAATTTCTCCCAGTTGTCCCTGAAGCATGATGAGTTTAAGTTTATATCAGAGGGCTTTTCTTCGGTTGGGATTTAGACAGAACATTTTGTTCTGCTTTCTTTAAAAATAAATAAATAAATTATATTCAGTAAAAGTTTTATAAAGAATATCCTTTTTTAAAATATATTTTAATGCTATTTTGCCTTTAATTTTTGGAAGTGGTAATGGATTAATGGTCTCTTATTATGTATGTTTATTGTCTTCTCATGCATTAGAGCTCTTACTTGACCAAACAGGATGTCTGTTCATTGAAAGGTGTTGTCAATCACTGGCCATTGTCTTGTAGATTTGCACTTTGTAATACTACCATTATTGGCAGTGAGTTTTGTGAGTGCATGTTTGCTGTTTCAAATACTTTTTTGTCCCCTTTCCTTTACTGCTTATTTACTTGCAGGCATTTGAATTGCCTGACTTCACTGAACTTGAGTTTGAAGTTGCTGATTCTGTCTTTGGTCTAGACTCTGTCCTTCTAAATAACAGTAATGAAGTGCTGTCATGATGACTGTGTTGCTGTCTCCAGCGTCGGAAAATCGTCTGTGCTGCTTCCGAAAGCTTTGCCTGAGGTGGCTCCGTGTAATTGTAACATTTTAGATAATTGTTTGTAGTTTGTACTGTGCTTTTTGCCTAAACTGAGAACTGCTTAAAAATGAATAGAATGAAACCCCATCTCTCCCTTCCCTGCTTTGCTAATGACATAATTGTGCATGATTGGAGTTTTAAATATTTTTTGGAACAGAGGCACTTTGTGTCATTGTGCTTGTCTAAGGTGGATATGTACAGAGAAGACCTGTATGTCCCAAAGTGTGGTGTGAGGAGGTGTGAATTGGACCTCTTCGGTCACACAGGAGGTGCATTGGACAAGACAGGTGTTTTGGTGGAATTAATGAATCATGATTTTTGGTTTCACTGTCAGAGTCAGCTCGTATTCATTCAGAGGTTTGTAGAGTTAACTTCTGTTGTCCAGTAGAATCTGTACTGCAAGGACTATAGGCAGCCCTGAGGTTGCAAATTCCTCACTGGAGAAATCTGGTTTATTACATGTGGAATTGTTACAAATGGGTTATAGGAGCTGGTTCCTGTGCTATGTAAATGGGGGTGGGGGAGGATTCCCATGCATTTGTGCCTTAACTTTCCTGTGCTCATATCAGCTATATCTGTTTAGCAAGGCAGCGGGGTGCTTTGGCTGCACACTGCTCTTTCGTC
Organism: Amblyornis subalaris; assembly: GCA_018881555.1. NCBI lineage: Eukaryota > Metazoa > Chordata > Aves > Passeriformes > Ptilonorhynchidae > Amblyornis > Amblyornis subalaris. The sequence continues at coordinate 2,900,282 of JACAXG010000083.1, forward strand.
AATAGCAGATCTATCTAAACTGGCATTGTTTTCCCATTTCTCATTTGTCCAGCTGCCTCTTTCTATTTCCTCAGAGAAGGATGTTGGTTTTCCTTGTCGTGGCAGTTATCCTGTAGGTTCTTTCTCTAACCTTGGTCTGGCAAAAAGATCCGGGTTAAGAAAGGAACTTCAGGCTGAAAAAAGGGAAGAAGCTTCAGACTGATCTGTCTACGTTATGAGTATCAGCACTTCGTGGAGATGTCCTCTGTGTCATTACTATTTTTAATTTTTTTAAAAATCAAAATAAGAACAGAATGTAGGAATTACTCATATTGAGTCAGACTCGAAGTCTGTCTAACCCCATATCCTTTCTGACAGTGGCCAAAAGTGAAAAGCTTGAGAAGATTACAGCAACAAGGTAATGACCCCACCATCTGTATTCTCCCACCCTTCAGTGGTATGTGACTCAGGATATATTCCTGACATAGGGCTGATTTCCATGTAGTTATTAACTGTTACTGTATTTGTCTTGTACAAATCCGTTGGGCCTCTCCTTAAAGCTGTAGGGTGTTGGTAGCCACAGTATCTTGTGACAGAGTCCCATGACTTAGATAAAAGTTGTGTGAATACTACTTCCATTTGTTCATTGTAAGCGTGCTACTGTTGGTCCCTAGATCTTGGGCTACCAGAGGTACAACTCTTCATCTAGGCTGTGCTGTCTGTGAATTTTATCAGCTATTGTTGTATCCTGGCTCCTTCATCCCCTTTCCAGGCAGTGGGGTGTTAGCTGCTCAGCTGTTGATTGTGTGGGGAGAGGACCAGAGCTGTAGGCAGCGTTCAAGGTGCAGGCCCAGAGTGGGTTTAATGGCAGTGTTGAGCTTGTCTCGGTTCTGTCCTCTGCATAGCTTCTAATAGTCTGCTGGTTTGTTGTGACTGCTAAGCGGTTAGCTGATGGTTGCCTGAAAGCATCTATTTTGTGTTGGAGGAAAATACATCGTGCTGGGTCCGACACCCGGAGAGAAGCAAGGCAGCTGCTGCTTCATGTCCCAGGGCCAGCCCCTGGTGAGGCTGAAATGTATCCCAAGCAGGCATGGGTGTGCACTGTGTGYGTATGCCAGGGCTAAGGCACACAGAGCACTCAGACACTCAGCTCTGTTTGAGCAGGAGGGAGTTCTAGGAGTGAGGGTGTGTGTATACCCGTGTTGGAGGATTCCCCAGCTGAGCTCAGACGCTGGGTCTGCCCAGTACCTGCCCTGGTCTCCCCAGTTGCTGGCATCTGGACATATGAGCTCCCTGGTCCCACAGCCAACACCCCTGGTGCTCTCATCCATAGAGATGCTCAGGTGCTCTCAAGCTCACACCTAGCCCTCAGAGACCCACTCTAAACCCCTTGGTCCCAGGCCAGTTCTGCTCTCCAGCTCAGTGTTTGCTAGCACTCCCATGCTCCTAAACCCGATGCAATCCCCAAATGCCCTTCTCTTCCGTCACACCATGTGTCCTACACCCCAAGGCAGAAACCCTCCTTAGTCTGAAAGGTGATGAGTGGCAGCTGCTTCCTGCAACTCATTTTGCTGGGTTCCACGCCTAGACACTGTGGCTGAGATTCTCCTGGGACAGACAGGGTGTTACTCAGCTGGAGTCTTGCTTTGGGGTCCTGCCTGCTTCTGTACCTCTGCTCCGCTGCGTTTGTTGAGATGGGATTCGGGTGGGCCTGGGAGTACTCTGGAGGTGTATTATTTGTGTAGATGAAATAAGATTATAATCCCAAAATTACACTTCCAAGTGGAGTAGGATGAGAGCCCATTACTTTATCTGCAACATGAAGATTGACTTTTTTCCAAGTGCACRCCTTTTGTAAATGTAGCTTTTAAACTTTTTTTTGCAATCAACCCATATTTTTACTTTCCTAGCTGATTTAAATATTGTCAACAAATCTTGCACCTTAGTATTCACATTTTTTCCTAGTTGTATTAAGAATATACTGAGTAGCATAGATCTTAATGCAGATCTGCCAAACTACTGACAGCTTCCCTCTAACAGCGCATCATCATCCATCTTTTCTGATTTTGAAAAATTATCTATGCAATAGTATATTAGCTACTGTTTCTGTCTAGCGAACAAAGAAGTTGTCTTTATTTTCAGATTTTTTCTGGTAGTAGTAGGCTTGTCATTGGCAATAATGATTCTGTCATTTTCTTTTAGAAATTGTTTCATAATCAAATAGCTTTTTTTTGTCAGTATTTATGTACTCAACAGTTTCATTCTGTCATTCATAATAACTTCCCCAATCTTTGTAATTTTCTGAATTAGTCCTGTCATCCTTCAGTGTGAGGAGGTTCCTGTGCACCTTTGTTAAGTGGATGAAATATATTCAGCTTTTCTGACTTTTCCTTATAAATTCATTGCTTCTCTCACTTTTCAGGTCTTAAAGACTTCCCTCCCATGATCCAGCAGAACTGAGTATGTTGTTTCATCCGTATTCTTTTCTATTTGCAGGAAATGCATCTCAGAGCAGTATTATACAATGACCCACTCTATTTTTTGGACAAGTCTGAGGTTCCCTATTAGTAAACTTTGTTTTGAGTGTTGGTTAAATATGTATGTATGTAAGTTTTTTTAAAAGTAATATTTGCCCTTGTTTTACTTAGGGAAAAAGCCTACTGGCATAGTACACTAATTATGAAAAAGCATTGCTTTCTTTTTTAAGAAAATTTTTATAGTAAGCACAATAGCCATACAAATTAGGAATTAATGTATTCTTGCCTGTTTACCTTTACCATAGTAAATTTGAAAAATATTTTATTCTTGACAGTTTCTACAGGTGTCTGCTTGGATAAATGCAAATAAAAAAAAGATTTTGTTTTGCGTTACTATTTTCTCCTTTGTGAGCATACCCAGTTCTGATCTTCTTCCTGAATTCCTTGTAGAACTGTTGTTTTCAATTGAATCTATAATTAAATATGCCTCTCTTGATCATTCCGTATCAGATCCATGTCTCTAGTCATTTGACTTTATTTTCTTCAACTTTTAAGAATATTGTTTGTCAAGATTTTTGTATTTATGTAGTCTATCTGTGGCTTCTTGTCAGTCCTTTCTGAAGTCCTCCAAACTCTGCTGTGGGAACTGCAGCAGGGCAGTGAATCACCTCATGGGCTGATGTACTTATGCAGTGGCTGGCAGGAAAGGCTTGGCTGGGTTCAAGTCCTTTGAACAAACAGCATTCATATAGGAGATTTTTCTTTTTCCTAACCCCAGGCTATAGTGATCCATGCCTGTCTGGAGTTTTTGTCGTTGGAGATGGGGTGGGAAATGCATGCTTTTTGCCAGAATTGAGCTGGGACATTAACATGTTCTGGTATAGGGATTCTATAAAATTCTGCCTGGGGCTTTGGAAATAATTGCTGATTAAACTTAGTGTACTGGTTCTGCTAGGGTGACCGAGTATCCGTCATTTTGTTTTGCCAATGTAAGCTTTGTAGCCCCTCTGGTTTGGTTACTGAAGTTTGAGCGTGCATCAGGCCGAAAAGGATGAAAAGCCCTGGTGCTGTCTGTGCTACCTTGTGTATGGCAAGTGGAAATGTTCAGATACAAAGACTTCTCCATCTCTGATCACCAGTCCCTCAGAATTCCCTCTTAATTGCTATTTTTTGTTTTTGTAAGCAGCAACATTTCTTTCTGCCATTATGGAGCGTTGAATTTTCTTCTTCAGAGCTGTCTGCCTCAGCTTGGCTTCTTTCAAATATCGAGTACCTGTTTGCAGTTCCTCTGGAGCTCTGTTCTAAAACATGGAAGGTTGGAAGTTTGCTGTTGTAAATAGAGATAAGGGAGGATTTTTGAATCAAATGGGATTTTGTAAGTGAAAATGTTTTGCAGAACTGGAAGTAGATTTCCTACGGGTTCTCCTCATAAAGGACTTCATGGGCCTGGGCAGCTTCTATCACCTTGCAGCTGTTTCTGTGGGTAGTGTGGAGCCTGTGAGTGCAGGGGTGAGTGGTCCCAATGGTCTGTCTCATTGTGTTTTTACTGAAAAACACGTGCTAACATGGCAATTACTGCTTGGAAACTCTGAGCAAGACCAAGCTCTTTCTGTGCTAAGTGCCATATATACCAGAGCCTGTGCTTAGAAACTGGTTGTACGGAACAGGTCAGAGTAGGGAAGAAGAAGCTGTATTCTACCCTTTTTAAAAATAATGCTATGTAACTTCAGAGTGGGAGCTCAAGGATAGCAGAGGATTAAGCCCAAGTACTTGGCATGGTAGAACATGACTTAATGGTAAGCCGAGACTTTCATATGACTCTATTATTGGAAAAAATAAAATCAGAATACCCTTTAACTGAAAGTTGAAGCTGTTACTGGAACGTAAAACACAACGAAGTACTAAATTTCATGCATCTAATTTAAGAAATGTTTTGCATAGAATTAGCTACAGCAGTGCTAACCATGTTTACTGAACACAACCACTTGTTACAGGCCAACTTAGAGCTTGAGGTATTGTTTCACATCGCCAGGCTTGGTAGAGGAGCTGCGCTTTATTCTCAGGGCAGTAAGCCTGCAGCCACACAGAATACAGTATGATCTGTTTCTGGGGAAATTAGTCCACTCATCTCATCAGGAATTGATTCTGGCAAACGACTGGTAAATGTTACAACACATTATTGTCTATTCTATTCTCTCTCTCTGTCTCTTTATATGTGTGCATATGAAATGCATGTGGTGATTTGTGGTTCTAAACATACTGGAACCTATTGGTATAATTCACAAGTAGCAAATGAACATCAGTTAAAAATTGAGCTGATCCTTCCAGCAGTAACAATTTAAGGAAGCAAGCAACAGTATGAATCAGTTAGCTGGAAAAGAAGAAATATCCAGATGCAAATGGCATCTGGCAAATGAGTGATGGTATAACAATCTGAATGCTGTACAGACCGTGACCCAGCTATTGGCATTATTTTTAGTGTCCTGAATTGTTCAGCTGCCGCACTCTTCTGAGGCTTCAGAACATCATAAATACTTAAGTTTGTATTCACTGGTTTAAGATGTTGCCAAAAGCATTAAAAGAATTGCTGTCCTAAATTAATTAACTTTTATTTGTTGAATCTGTAGTGTGGAACAGAAATGTCAGTTTTATTCAGACAAAAGGGAAGTTTCATCTCCGGGCCATAACTGATTTTGCCCTGGCTTAACAAGTCATATATTTCCACTCGACCTGAAAGAGAATTTTTTTTTTAAATGATTGCTTCAGGCCACATCTAACCTCATCAATTGCAATGGTGCAATTTAAGGGATTTAATGTAAACTACTTGAAGCTTTTTGATGATGTGCTTGACCCAACCACASGAAAAAAAAATTGCCTAATCTTCAGTTATAGTAGCATAAGAAATAGAAGTCAGCAGATATGAAATAGTTTAAACTGGCACAGCCTGCCTGCTGTGCTACGTGGCTGCCCCTTCTCTTGCTTTGAGCACATCATTGCCCACTCTCCTGCCTCAAGACATGTTTCCTGAGGCAGAGGTTGTGTGTGGCTGGGTCTTCTGTCCAGGCTTTGCCCACCTGGCAGTCCTGTGGGGCTCAGCATGTGTGCGCTGCCCTCCCCAAGAACTTGTCATCAGGAGTGAGCATGGTGATGGAGAATAGCTTGCTTTGATTTGCTTTGGTCTTTTAAAGTATGCTGTGATCTTTAGCCATAGGGACAAAGCATGTCAAAGTGAGAAGGCTGGGGGTTGCCATCAAGCTTGTTCTTTTTCTATTTTCCCCAACAGTCTCTGTCAAATCTTTTGTCCTTTTTCGGTTCCCTTATGCCAGGTAGGGACTGCTTCGTAGCAGCTGGTGGAAGCCAGCACTGCTCTTACCTACCTTCATACTTGTGTTTTCCAGCATAGTTCCCCTTGGATTAGCTCAGCATACACACATGATAATTAGATCACGTAACAGATTTGCAGATCATTAGAAGAGGTTTTGTGAACACACAAGGTTTCGGGCAGACCGTAAATACCTAATTTTTGTTACCTGCTGCTATTCAAAACCGTGACAGTGACCTTAGCATTGTTAAAACAGACTAATTTTTCAAATAAATGGATTACAGAAAATGAAAAGTTTTGTTGATATGAGGAAGTATCATGTCTTTCATTCAGGTCTTGTAAATGGAGGGAGTGGATGATGCGGGGGTGTACTGGGGGTTGGTTGCCTTTTGGAGCTTTAGTACTGTGGGTGTGTCCAAAAAAGTCACTACAGTCCCTTCAACATCATTGTGTACTTGCTTTATGAGGTACAGGGGAAGTGCCATGATGCAATTTAATGACAGCGAGATGCAGATCAGAAGGAAGGAAAGAGAGGCAGAAAGAGATTTGTATATTGACTTGAAGAATTACATGCTGTATACTTATTTGTCACGCAGCTTTGGATGTTGCTTGTCTTTCTGTCTCTCTATGCCTTCATTCTTTTGCATTATCTTTGTAATGTCAATCTGAAAGTGAAATGTTCTCTGCCACAGGTTGTGAAATGTTTCTCCAAAATCAATTCCTCCACTCAGATATTTTTTCTTGGATAGGCCTTGTGGTTTTTGTTGTAGTTTTACCTTTTTCTGGGGGGTGGGGGGCATGTCTTGTATCTTGTGATCTTAAATGGCACAAAAGATTATAATTTTATATCTTAGGAAAGGGAGGTAATATTTCTTTTCTGCTGGGATGCAGTATTTGACTGTACTTGAAAGAGTCTAAATCTTTGATTTAAAATACTGCAGCTTTTGTATTCAGAAAAGCTGTTGTAAGATATTCTAAAAGGTTTTAAAAAGGTATTAGCTGTAATTTTTCTTTTCTTGTGAATCCTGTAGTGTTGAACATGTAGCAGAATGAAGTGCTGTGCTTTCCAGGTGGAAAGAGAAAATAAATGGTCCCAATAAAATATTGAAGGCTCTGTAAACAATTGCTTAAGTAGTTTTTCAGTAAAAGTGTGTGGTGTCTGTAGAATATGTGGCCTCCTGGACACTAAAGATTTCTTTTTTTTCCCCTTCTGATCAGAACACAGGTGAGATGAAATCCATACCTCATGTGAACATGAGGTTTTACCATCTTAGAAAAGTCTACGCTTGATACTTCAGCATTCATTCTCTGTTTTTTTTCTGAATCTGTGAGTTTGTAAAATATTTTCATTTTGTCCTGTAAGGATGCTTCATTCTGCAGCAGTGAATTGTACACATATATTTTTTATGACTTTGAAGTGTTTGTTTAAATATTTTATTTTCTTAATAGTGCTGAGCTTTGAATTCTGCCCTTATCTTCTATCCTTCATGGCCTGAGCACCAGTAGTGGAAGTGGTGGTACCTATTGCTTCAGGTTGTTTTAAATGAACGTTAAAGACTTTCGTGTGTTGTTGTGGTGCGACAAGGTTTCTAACATTTTAAGCACTTTCAGGAAGAGTGATTTAAGGGTGATTTATATCTGGAGTACCTGGATTTTAACAGTGCTGTTGGAACAATGAAGCCTTAAAAAGCTGAGTTAATATACCCAGTAAAGAAGTATTGGTTGTGTAATTATTGAGATCTTAGAATCATAGAATGGCTTGGGTTGGAAGGGACCTTGGAAATCRTCCAGTTCCAACCCCCTTTCCATTGGGCAGAGACACCTTCCGCTAGATCAGGTTGCTCAGAGCCCAGTCCAACCTGGACTTAAACACTTCTAGGAATGGGGTGTCCACAACTTCCCTGGGTTACCTGTTCCCATGCCTCAGCACCCTCATGGTGAAGAATTTCTGCCTGACTTCTAATCTAATTTTTTTCAGTTTAAGCACATTCTTTCTTGCCCTGTCCCTACACGCTCTTGTAAATTGTCTTTCTCCATCTTTCTTGTGGGCTTCCTTCAGGTACCAGAAGGCCACAATTAGGTCACCCCAAAACCTTCTCTTTTTCAGGCTGAACATACCCAACTCGCAACCTTTCCTCATAGGAAAGCTGCTCCATCTCTCTGATAATCTTGGTGGCCTCTTCTGGACTCTCTCTAACAGGTCGATTTCCTTCCTGTGCTGGAGACTCCAGAGCTGGATGCAGCACTGCAGGTGGGGTCTCACCAGAACAGAGCAGAGGGACAGAATCCACTCCCTGCATTTGACTTTCTGGGCTGTGAGTGCACATTGCTGGGTCATGTCCAGCCTCTCCTCCACCAGCACCCCCAAGTCCCTCCTGGCAGGGCTGCCCTCCATTTGTTCATCCCCCAGCCTGTGTTGATACCAGAGGTTGCCTCGAACCAGGTGCAAGACCTTGCACTTGGTCTTGTTAAACCTCATGAGATTCCCATGGTCCCACTGCTCAAGCTTGTCCAGGTTCTTCTGGATGGCATCCTGTCCTTCAGATGTGTCACCTGCCAGTTTACTGAGGGTGCACTTGATCCCTTCGTCTGTGTCATTAATGAACATATTAAATTATTCTGGTCTCAACATGGACCTGTGGGACACCACTTGCCCATTGAGACTCTGAGCCATTGACCATTATCCTCTGGATGTGGCTCTCATACCAATTTCTAATCCACCTAATAGTCCACTCATGAAATCTGTCTCTCTCTGACGCCATCCATTTCTTCATGTCTTACAAAGTGAAGGAATGGTATATGCAAACATACTAAAATGTGTCAATTTTTCCTGCTTCATTTAGTATGGAATTTTTTAAAGATTTTAAAATCATGTCATGTCTTTAGAAATATTACTTAAAAAATGGCAGCAGTGATGCAGCAAAATATCCAAAGAAGATTTGTTTTGTGGTGTGCTCCTCCTTCTTGCTTTTCTGAGTTGACTACCTCATTAATGAATTCACTGTAACTCACTTTATTTGGATGAACTTTATGTTACCGGGTATGACTTGAGATCCCTTTTTTGCTTGTGTGTAGTTAACATAAAACCTCAAACTGGAAGTCTACAATATAGTGTCTCATCACAAAAGCCAACTAACTGTAAAAGCTGATAATGTTTGTGAAGCACGTTAAGCTCCCTGGGTGAAAGGTACCATGGAAATACAAAGTATTAAGCCAGTAGTTTAATTATAAGATAAGAAGTAATTGAAATTTTCCAACATGGTTGCATGTAGAAGACATTCTGGTGATTTGCTTTGTAATATTTAGGTCAGTGAATTGAGATGTCTTTCTAAATCCTTTATGAATATTCTCTCATTTAAGTGCATTGCTCAAAGGTGTCTGATACATTTATTTGGCTGGCTGATACTGCAGTTTAAAAATACCACATTTCAAGTAGGCAGAGAAGTGCTGTATAGAAACCTTTGAAATAACCAACCTTCATCCTTCAAAATGACAGTTATTGTGCTATAATAATTGTAGAAGTACTGAATTTGCTTCAATTGATTTTTTTTGAATAGTATACTGCTCGTTTAATACACAATGCCTCCAGAATTTTAATCTCTATGTCCCTCTTGTGGTTTACGATTTGGTGCAGATTTCCCTTGAGATTTTTTTCCTTGCCTTATGTGTATCTATATAAAAACCAAGCATTTTATCATGAGTACTAAATCCTGCTTTATGGCACTTACTGTGCTGTCAGATAGAACGATTCATAATGTGAAATCAGTACTTTCATATGGCATTAGGTCCTAAAAACTTTTGTACTACTTCTATTTACAATAAAAGGTAGCCTGTAACAATTGTATGGTATTTTTGACTCTGAAATGTCCAAGACAGATGTTAATACTGTAGTAGTTCCCTCCCTGGTGCAGCTGTTTTGACTGTAGGAACGTGTCAGTTGAGTGCAGCTTGGATTGTCCCAGCATCCCTGCATCTCTTCCCAAGCTGCCTTCGTGGTCAGTAATGCTTCATAAAGTGGACACCGTGTGGGGCAGGAGGGATTTGAGTCTCCATCATGCTCTTAGATCCTCAGGGGGAATTCTCTCCTTGGTGTCCTGCAGCTTTTCTCCTCTTGCAGTCATGGCAACACTGCAGGACCAGAAGTAGCCTTGTTTCCAGCCTGAAACTGTCTTCCATAACTCTCCTGATGGGATTTAAAAACTAAGTGGAGACACTGCTGCATTCTGCATGCAGTGGGGCACTGTTTTAGGTAATTGCTAGTTTATCTTTATTAGAACAAAGTGATAAAAGCTTTGAAATATTTTTACCTTTTTTTTTGTTTGCACAATAATCCTTTCTTCTGAAGAGGGAAATCTCTCCATTCTTTCCCTTCTCCTCTCATTTTCTGTCATGGAGGAAGAGCCTTGTCCTGTGGGACATGGCTGCAGCAGAGTCTGTATTGGCCGAGGTGTGCTGCATAAATGTCGCTTCAGATGGTGCCTTTGCCAGAAAGCAGCTGAGCCAAGGAGAGAGACTGTTCTCAGGCAGTGGTCAGGTGGTGTTTCTACCTAGGGTAAAAGCTGATCTCTAAAATGTTACAGCCTTGAGTTCATGGGATGCAAAAATTTTTAGGGGGACCTGAATTTGGCAGAACTGCTTCCTGAAGTAAAAGGTTCTTGTAATTAATGATTTAAAGAGTTTTCAGGTTTAAGATTATAACCTGGACGGGACATTCTAAAACTTGAATTTGAAAACCAGATAAAGTTTTGCAGCTTAAAAGTTGTCTGTATGGCTATAGAGATTTAAAGATAAATTTAATTTTGAAAATTACTATCCTTAAATCTTTTTAAGTTTTGAAGAGTTGAACAGTTTTGCTGTGTATTTCAGAGTGTAGAAACCTAGGACTGAGTGTGGGGGACGTGTTTAGTATCTTCATAGCAAAAGGCTGTGGCCTCCATTTTCCCCAGCTGTGCGCTGGGGCTGTGCTGGGAGGGCAGTATGCTGCAGCCTTACAGGCCTTGTTGCAGCTCAGTGCCTCTTTTGCCAAGTAGAGAAGCTAAAAAGGGCATTAATTCTCTGAATTATGGTTTGCAGTGCAGGGTGTCCTCAGTGATGCAGAACAGCTTGCCTGTGGCATCGTGCAACTTTTCCCACGCTCTGGCTCTAAGCACCAATCACAAGTGTGCAATCCTGTCCCTTTTTAATGAAAACAAAATTTTTGCCGTGAAGTTAAGGGGAAATCTGATTGTCCCGAAAGGAGGAAGCCTTCCTGAGGAGAGCCAGCTCAGTTCCTTCTGGCATCCTGGGAAACCCGCTTAGCAACAGTGTTTTCTGCTCTCTCCATCTACTATCACTCCCCATTGATCTTCCTACTCATCATCCCTCCCCAATCCCCTTACCTGTTTTATCCTGAATCCCAGAGAAAAAAAAAATATCACTGCAGCCACTCTGTTGCCCACTTCCCCAAGTCTGTTATGTTTATAAACATATGTCCTATGGCCTTGCATCCCACTCCTGGCTGTGCTGCAAATCTCCTCCCTGGAGGGGTGGAGGTGGTGGAGATTCTCCAGCAGGGATGGCAATGCCACAGAAATTAAAACCCTGGCTCTTTAGCATGGTACATGAGAGCAGGTCAGCTGCAGCCAGCCAGGAGAGTAGATATGGAGGACAAGGATAATAAAAGGACAAGGACAAGTGTAATAACTGAGTATGGTGTCTATCAGCGATTTGGTTTTTGCCTCATGTGATGGATTGAAAATATACTTAATCACAGTCTAACCCTGCAAATTATTACACTTTTAAGGTACAGTCAAGTGTAAGAATATGGCTGAGGCCCATATTGTCAAGAGGGAATTTATCAAGCCTTCAAGTTCCAGATTTAGTCAAAGGAAGAGTTAACTGAAGTCTTTTTATGAGTTAACAGTAACCTGGTTTTGACTGTTTTCTAATTTCTTTGTCACCCCTACGTTTTGCTTTGAATGACAAATCTTTCATTATTGTCTATGCAGTTGAATTATCTGTTTACATGCTATTTTTTTTTTAATGTTGGGGTGGCCCTGTGTCAGTTGGAATTCAGGCAGGACCTGAAATTTTATTGCCTGCATATTCTATTGAATGCTATCATGCTTCATGGACCATGAAGTTTAGATTGTATCTAGTAAATGAGCCAAATACTTTTTATAAATAATTAGTCTTCTGCTTAATTACAGGACTAGGTTTTCCAGCACATTTGTCATGTGATCTATGGATATGGTGTTGCTGTTTCTAATTGAATGTGGAAAATAATCAGCTTTCTTAAAAACTTTTGAGTCAATACTTGCCTCATCAAACTGTAGCTGATGGATTTAATTTGCTATTTACGGAGTTATTGATTAAATGACTTAGAATTCCTTGAGAGAGGGGTAGTTACCTGGAAACTTAGACTGCTGCTCCTCTTGAGTGCACTGGTAAAAACAGCTTTCTAATGTTACTGTTGATTAATAGTTCACTTAGAAATAATAAACCCAGTCTAAATTAAATGTAGCATGGTGTTTCACTCTTTGTAGTAGACCCTTTCTCTTTTGAGTTCATGTTTGATTTACTTACAAGGTAGCTTCTGCTTTTTGTATAGTACTGGGAAGCTAAAATATGGTGTGTTTGCTTTATAGGTGTTTCATCTCCAGTGTTACTTGTATAAAACCCAGTGTTTTTGCCCCCAAGATTCAGTTAGGGGTTTTTGCTAGAAACAATTATAGACTGGAAAATTACTCAATCTCTTAAAAGTATTATAATGTACATTACGGAAACTTCTGAAGGATGAGCAGTGGTGTGTATATTGCTTAAAAGACAGGCAGAATTCAAGACCTTTCTTCCTCAAGGAGAAGTTGCCAGTGGTGTCTCTTGGTGCCCTCTGTTTATAAAGCCTGTCTAAAATCCCTCTCATGCCTCATGGAGGCATGAAGATACTGCAATAGTATCTTCTTCACACACATCCCAGCCTCCTCTTTGTGCTACTATTGCACACTTTATCCTCTTTTATAGGTCATCAGTATAATTATTAAATCCCTTGTACGTTTCACTCTTTCTTGTTATATGATTTTCATCTTTTGGATGATAGAATATTTGTCTTTGGATATCTGTTTATGTAAACGAGCAATACCAAGTCCCAATTAGAATTAGTAACTATAATCCCTCATTTTGTAATAAACATTAAAATAGAAGCTTATTTTTCTTAAAAGGCAATTTAAAGGTTTGTTTTAGAAAGAAAAGATTTGTTTTGTATGTTAGATGAAAAATTGTAAAATGTAGTTTTATTTTGTGCGTAAGTTAATGTTTCAGGTTTGGTTTTTGCTTTCTTTTCCAAGTGCCACTACTGGTATTCTTGAAGATTTCTTTGGTAAAATTTGCCTCTTTAAAAAATAAGGCTGTACATGCTTCTTTGTATTGGGAACTCCAGTAGAGAAGAACAAAAAGAATGAAAACTAAGTGAATATTTTGCAAGTTTATTATTTGGTTAAACTTGTGTCCTGTTACAGATCTGGATATCCCCTGGATTTCTTTAATGAAAATACTTATTAGATGAACCTCCCTATATTTTTTCCCAGTTGCACTACTATTGTGTGTATAATTTTCCTTCTTTAGTTGACAAATGTGCTACTGATCTAATGTGCATTTGATCACAAACCTTGGCTTAAAAAAGAAAGAAAAGCAGTTTTTCTGGAGGTGCTTTTTCTAGCAGTTCAGTTTCAAGAGCCCGTGGAGTTCTTTTGTCCTGATTTTGCAATTTTGCATTTTTTTGTGGGGACTGTGACCAAAATCTCAGAAATCAGCACTAGAGGAGAGTATATTACAGATCCTGCTACACTGGCCTGGACTCAGAGGGGAGGAAAGGCTGCCATCCCTCTTCACTGCTCCTGTACCAGTCTCTTCAGTGGAAAACCTGATGGCTTTCACCACAGTTCTGATAGATCTGTGTGGTTCTAGCCGATCAGAGAAGCCTTGTGCTTGGTCTCTAATGCTGTTGTTCTGACTGACTCAGCAGGGTTTCGTACTTACGTTCTTTTTTTTTCCTATGGAGCATGCGAGTTAGGCAAACCCATACCGTTTCTCTTAAATAAATAAATGTATCTGCTTTCAGAGGTCACAGCATGCACAGCAAAGAAATAATAGCTTGAGAAAACTGACTTGTACAGTTGAATCTATATTGCCATATTTTCCTCAAAGCTTTTGATTTCCTGCAAACCTTAGCAGTACCACCAGTTTTGGCTCTCAGAAGGTGCTTGCTTTATTTTATTTTATTTTATTTTATTTTTATTTCTCTAGTTCTCAGCTTCTGATAAATCACTGTATTTCTAAGTCTGGCAACTTTTTGTGTGATTCCTTTCATCCTTAGTTTGTATCTTTGAAGAATGGATTTTGCTAGTTCATGCAGAGTTGGGTACTCTGCTCTAGGTGCTGAAATGCCTTTGTTTTCTTACAGATCCTTCCTGTTGTTTGGACTGTACCTTATCTTTCTTTATCTCCTCACAGCATTATACATTTTACATTTTGGAGTTGGAAGAAGAAAAATAAACAAACTGAAATACACATGATATTTGTAAAAACAATACATTTGACCTCTCTTATTGCACTGCATCCCAGTGCAGTGTATGCTTTGAGGTAGTTGTCCATTGAGAATGTCAAAAATGCACCTTTAAGAATGAGACTTTTCCTTCATCTGTTTAGATATTGTATTAAACCAAAGAAAGAAATCTCTCAGTAAATATTTTTTTTAATGTAAATTCTACAGGCATCCATTTTCTTCTCAACTATCCATGACCTTTTTCAGTAACTATATGATGAGCTATCATCATCCTGTTAGTTAATGCTTCATTAGTGAAAATACAGGCAATAAAATAAGAAAAGAGCGAGACATCCTTCCATTTCATGGAGCGTCTTGCAGCATGGAGTTCTTTGTGCACTCTGGGCTAATAGTGCCATTACAGAGGAGCAGATGGTCTCTCTTGTGCTCTAATCATGGCCAAAATGAGGGCATGGATGAAGAGCAGGCTGTATATTGTTCCTTCCATCTCAGCTTATCTGGAGACAAGGAGAAGGCTAGATTCCTGAAATTGGGCTCTGAGATGCTAGTACTCTTTGCCCTTGCAATGGGCTATGGGATTGATGATGAATGAAATGTTCTAGTCATTGAAATGTATATTTGCTTCCGTAAAGTGCTGTTTATGGATGTGTTATGCTGACAGATGTCACTGGAGAAGGCTAATGGCATTGCTGTTTAGATTTAAGACTACCAATATGGTTTCAGAAACTGAGTTCTGGAGGGGTTCGTGCATTGGAAGGAGCATCTTGGTGGAAGGAGCCAGGTGCTCGGCTGATGCTGACAGTGAAGCTTGGTGGTGGCACTCGGGGAACCTTTGGGCAGGACTGGCATGGCCACGTTGGCAGTGTGTACCAGCTGCCATTGCTGCTGTCATCTGAGTAATTGCTGACCACTATGAGTGGATCCTGGGAGTTTCAGAGTAATGAAATCTTCTAAAATGATGGGAAAGTCTCTTGACATGTCTGGATAAGATGATGATAATTGGGCTGAAGTACAACTACCCTGGTTGGAAATGTTCTTCTGGTTAAGATTAAACTGGATAACTTTTGTTTCCTTGGTGCCATCCTGAGCACAAGGTTTCTTCTCCCTTTTACGGCCTCAGTACTGTAGGACAAATAGTCGTGGTACCATAGATCTGTCTCCAGAAGCAATGATGATCTTTGACACTTCTGTATCGTTTTCAAAAGTTTCAAACATTTGTTTTTAATTGGTTGACTGTATTTACTGATAGACACATAGACACTGTTTCTGAACTACCCAAATAACCCTAAACACTTTGTGCAAAAATGTTCTATTTCCAGAAGAAGTAATACATACTGTATGAGTGTCTTTACGGCTTTTGTTCCATTTTTCTAAACATCGTTTCTTAGAGTTCTAGATCAAATTTCTGTGAGCACCCAGAAACCTGACCTGCAAATTTAACATGGCTGTCCTGTATTACATATGCTTCCCCTCTTTTCTTCACTGCCCAAGTTTCGCCTCTCTCTTCTTCACATTCTTGCGTATACGTATGTCTTAACACCATCAAATAAATCCTGGTGTTGCTTCTGGTGGATTTCCAGTGTGTTCTATTCATGGCCAGCTGCTGGAAACACTGGAGGAAAAAAAACTTGTGTCAATCTCATCTCTCCATTATTCAGCACAGGATGAGATTTTAAGCATGTCAGAATCTATATGGTAGGACTTACTGACCTCTTCTTTCAGTGATGCTGTCTTGTCATGGTTAATGGGCTTCTGAATGAAAAAGCAAATGTACGAGAGCATCTCTCATATAAGGAAGGGCTGAGGGAGCTGGGCCTATTCTTGTGCCGAGATGACTGAGAGGAGACCAAATCAACGTTTACAGGTATCTGAAGGGAGGGTGTCAAGGGGATGGAGCCAGGCTCTTCTCGGTGGTATCCAGCAATAGGACAAGAGGCACTGGGCAGAAACGGATACACAGGAAGTTCCACCAGAATATGAAAAAGTTCTCTACTGTGCGGGTGACTGAGCACTGGAGCAGATTGTCCAGAGAGGTTGTGGAGTTTCCCTCACTGGAGATATTCGAATACTGTCTGAACACAGTCCTGTGCAATGTGCTCTGGGATTACTGTTCTTGAGCAGGGAGGTTAGACCAGATGACCCACTGTGGTCTCTTCCAGCCTTGCCCATTCTGATTCTGAAAGGCAAATAACAATCATGAGGTATAACAGTTGAATCTCTGAGCATAAAAACTAATGAAGCCTGACTTTGTTAATTGTCAGCACATTAATTGTGCTAGCCCCTTTGTTCCTTTGCCAAAATCCTGTCCAGAACAGGGCAAAAACTCTTTTCCCAGCTGCATCCTAAAACCTGTCCCTTTTATGAGAGCTGGCAGGTGCAGCAGCCAGTGACACTGCCTGGCAGTCAGATGCTGCCAGCACTTAGTGGGTTGTGCTGCAGTTCCTCCAGTGCTCTGTGGACACTTCCTAGCAGCAGATTGTTGTTGAATTTGTAGGAGCATAATTACTTTGAAGGGTTTTCATCCCTCATAGAATTGAACTAGAATCAGCCAACAGACTTAGAGAGTGAGTGGGAAGATAAAATAAGCTGAATTTCCTTAGGAAACCATATGTATAATTTAAAAAAAGTTTTTTACATGTAGTTCTTAAATAGAGTAAATCAATTTATGCCACAGTGACAGGAAAATGTTATACTACTCGGAGATCCTAACTCCTGCGTGTAGTGAAAAATTGTCCCTAACATGAAAGTTTTACTTCCGAAGTAGGTGTGATTTCATCCTTCTTAATTGTTTCATTCCTGGTCTAGAATAGTCACTTACTTGACTACTGGTGGGAATGACCTAGTACATGAGGGTAAGAAAATAGGTAACCTTTAAACATATTTCTGTAGCTAGGGTGTATTTGAGAGTTTTGTCTATACCTCATCATTAGATGGAAATGTTAACCCTGGGTGCAGACATCATATCTGATAGCAGAATTTTGAAAGCTTCAGAGACAGGCTGGAATGGAAACGTTGAAGATCTGTGTAAGTGAAGCTTCAGAAGGAGAGAAAGTCTTCCTGTAACATTTCTGTTCTCTGTCTGGTAGTCTGATAGAAAATGACATAACCTTCCTTTCATCAACTAAAAGTAGTCAGCCACAATGAACGTGTTTCCCCAGTGAAAGTTGTTTTGTGAGAACAGACTGACAAAAAGAAATTTGCTTTCATATAAATTTATCCTCTACAATATCCTCGGTGTCCTGATCTGCTCAGTGCAGTAATCACAAGAATTATTCTTTCTCCTTTGGTACTTAGGGTCAAATATAAATTGCTTATTTTCCATACAGCTGTCTTCTTACCTATATTCTATGACATAGTGCCACACATCCCAACCTCCCCCAAAACGACCAAGAAACCTAATCCTTAGTGTCTGCATATTGATGCCCGAAAAGATAGGCCAAAGACAAAACCCGATAGACTGGTGTCTATTGAGCAGGTATTTGTTTATTACAGCGCCAGTGGTGAGGGGGATATTTCCACCTAACTCACCCACCTTTGTCATGTGTCGTGGCTTTTTTATACAGTAGGTACTGCTGAATATTCCTATGTCATTATAACATCATCACATACGTGCCGGAAATAATTTACATATTTTTATGGCATGGCTATAAATAGTTTCTTTTGCACTGCGCTTGCGCCTCCCCAATTTAGGTGGTCTCGGGGTCTTCACTGAGGAAGGCTCAAGGTCTTCCTCCGTCTGAGCTTTTCAACTTTGTCTTCAGAGTATGTGTGGTTATGGTGAAATAGTCCTTTCTGGATCCAGCCGGTCTGAATTCTTTCACTTTGTGGATAATTGGTTTTATCTCTGCCAGCTTTTCATCAGTATGCCTTGTAGCTTTCTAGTGTAACTATACCTGACTAATTTATAGCTTTACTTGTCTATCTTGAAACTATCCACCTGGTGAGTTTCTGCTTATTTAAGCACTAAGCAACTAATTAATTACATACTGAGTATTACATTGTATAAAAGTTATGATATAGGTATAAAAGGCTAATTCAGGTTATATAGGTATATAGGTATATTTAGGTTATATAGGTATAAAAAAAGTTATAATTCAGATAGAAAGTTATAATTCAGGTTATATAAGCATCTTGTAACTTTGACACAGGCTATACAGACATCAATATCATAGGATCATAGAATGTTATGGGTTGGAAAGGACCTTAAAGATCATCTAGTTCCAACCCCACTGCCATGTAGAGTAAGAGTTGCTGCAGCATGCCTAGTGATACGTCATGATTTAATTTCCAAGGCCACGATGTAATTTCCAAACTCATGCTGCTAATTTGCTCTTTTCTCTTAAGGTATGGCTCCCCTGGGTGGGTGCTTCCCATAGCCTTGTGGTATGTTGGCTACTGTGTAATAGATGCCCATGTGGGTGGACTTGCCCCAGGGTAACAGTGTTGTTGTGGTGTTATATATCATAGGTTGCAAATCACACTCTATTCATCCTAGGTTGTTTTTTGTAGCTGTAGCATTAACGTATTTTGTACTGTCTGTGCCCTGAGATACTTACAGTCTGTGTTTGCTTTGATAGTGTGGACAGGCTGCCATATGAAGCCTTGCTTTTTGGATAGAGATTGCACTTAGTATATGACACTTTATTTTGACCTTATATGCCTGTTGGGCAAGTCAACCTCACTTGTTATTACTTTCTTCCTTGAGGGTAAAGCAGTTTTCATCTCTTGGGACATGAAGTCAGCTTCTGGAAACTTATGTTAACAGCTAAATACAAACTGTAGTTGAAGTGTAACAAAATAATGTGTTTACATGAACTGCAGAGGACAAAGACAAAGAAAAAATATTTTACACCGGATGTGGCCCTATCGGTTGAGTGAAGTCACCGTAGCAGTATTGGGGTATCAAGCTTAGACTTCATTGACCTATAAGAATGCTGGTGCCCGAAGGGTATGGTGTGAAGTTGAATTGTAATAGTGATGTTAGGTAGTTGCACTTAGGTTTTTTGGGTATACATCATTATATTGTGGGCAAAGGCTATCAATACTTATTCAGGGCAGCAGCATTTGAGAGGCAGAGCTGAAACAGTCGATGCTGTAACAGCTGCATGCAGATATTTAGGCCATGACTTTTTAAACATCAGAAAAAGCCAGGCTGCTTATTGAAAGAATGGTGCTCGAACGAGAACATGAGAAAATTGCTCCTAATTTGCCTAAGGACAATGTCCTGTGTCATTTGGGAACTATTCCTGGCTTTTTAAAGTGATTGGCTCTGCAGCAGTGAAGCTGTTCCTGTCCATGCCATAACAACAAGGGGAGGAAGCTACTTTGCCACTGAGCAGGTCTGCAGCACAGGTCTGAAATAGCGACCTCCTGACACGTCTGCAGGCTGTGTACTCTGCCTTCTGTCCCCGGGGCTGCCGGGAGCCGCAGCCTGCAGAGGTGCTGTGCATCATGCACAGGACTGGCTCCCTGCTGCACCCACAGCGGGATGGGGGCTCACAGCCTGGTGGGCAGCGGTGCGTGGTCAGCTTGCACCCACTTTGTTTGCTTGAGTGGACAAGCCCTCGTTTGCAAAAGTTCAAGTCGACAAAAGGAAGGACGTAAAGTTACTGCCCATCTCGTTTACTCTCTGTCCATATCTGTCCCTTGAGCATTTCTTCTTTCTTTCATAAGGAATAACTCTCCTCGTAATCTTACCAAAGGCAATACATTGAGGTGTGGTGTGGGTTTGGTGGATTTGTGATTTCATTTGTTTAGTATTTCTTACCAATCACTTTGAATGAAACACTTGTTTGTGTGCATTTTTCCTGTTGTCATCTAATTCACATATTAGTGGTTAAGACATTTCAGAGATGTTTGACCTGCTTCAAACTTCATTTTCGCTTTGTGGTTTGTCATTTGGCTGGGCTTTGGGATTGTGCAGAGCTGTGTGTTTGGCTGCCCCCTCAGCCGTGGATGGAATTCTTTAACCTCTTGCTGGGGCCATGTGTGCTTTGGCTTCCTATAAAGCACACACTGGTCCCTGGAAAGCGTGTGTGGGCTCCTGCGCCTCTCCTGGAGAGTGGTTAGTGCCAAGAGGTAACACTTGCAGCATTGCTCAAGCTGTCTGAGAAAATTAAGCCAGGTGTTTTGAATAGTTCACCTGCAAAACTCCTGTTTTCATGGTTTCCCCCAGCTGTGGTCTCAGACTAAGCCATGCATGATTTTGAAATTGTTGATCATATGAGTTTAAATAGATAGAAGCATAAGAAATTTTCTTTAAAAATTCTTTTTTGTAGACTCCAGTACCTCAAAAATACAATTCTGATTGTTTTTGTAAAACTGTAACTTAATTTGCTGAGGAATTTGGAAAATTTGAAGCAGTTTAAGGGCAGTTAGTGATGAGCCAAAAGCCCACTCCTGTGTTGTCTTTCAGGTCACTTGGGCTGGAGATATATCTATGGGTCTCAGTGTTTGGGTTGATGGCCTGGTAGCAGAACCGCTTTGAGAAAGTTTTTGTGAAGTGACATAATTTCAAGGAGAAGTGGAGTTTCTCTGTATTGCATTCAAATGAGCTAATGGCGGTTCATAATATACTGGGAATAATGAGCAATGCTTGTTTTCTCACTGGGTACCATGTGCCCAGAGAAGAGGGGTGGGGGGGTGTGAGAGCATTCTGCAAGATGGCATAAATTACCATTAAATTCTGCTTTGATGCTTTTTTATTAGTATTATTTCTGCATGTCATATATGAAATGTATAGTAATTACATATTCGGAGATGAAATATGTTTTAATATCTTATCTGATGTTCTCTGTGGAAAAAAAGAAAGAATGTAATACTGTTAGCATTTTGCTGATTTGCTTTCAGATCTAGGAGTTAGGGGTATTGCCATAGAATCAAGAGTGACAAAAAGTATAGACAACAATGAAACAAAATATTCAGGATTTTCTTAGAATGGCTTTCATCTGGATGTTCCCTTTAAGCAATTAAGCTGAACAGAAATGAAAAGGAGGCTAAAACTTAATTAGCTACTACAACATGGTGGAGTCTGAGTTTATGCAGTTATTTAAGGCTGTGTCTCTGGTCAAGCATAAGAACACAATGACACCATTTGGTGTTTGTAGTAGAGACATAACGTTTTGTTCTGTATTTTTGTTTCATTTTAAGCAAAACTTAGTTTTTTGTTAGACAATCTAATTTTCTTTTAGGCAGAACTTGAATTGTGTTCAAGATTATTTTGAACTGAAAGATACTGCTTTCCTGTAAATCTAAAATGGATGAAAATAAGATAGCATCTATTTCACAAAGTCACTGCTTGTTTTTATGACATCCTGGGACAACAGATATTCCCTGCTCTTCCGTTGCGCTTTGCTGCTGCTTGCACAGACTCACACAGGGAGTCAGGCACTTGTCTTGCTGTGGCTGGCAAAGTCGCTGATGCTTCACCACACACTGATCCCTGTGGCGGTGGATCAGCTGCCCTTGGGGAATGCCTGCTTCTTGCCTATCAGTTGATTGCTGAACTGCAGCTCAGCAGCTTTCTTTAAAAAACTAAAAACATTTGAAGTTTCCCTTTGGTCCTACCAAGATAGCATTTTCCTCCGTAACTGAAACTGTAAAAGTTTAGAAAAACTAGAAATGTGGGAGAAGGAGCTACTACACCTTCTGAGTCTTCATGGCAAGCCATTATCCATGGTTTGGTGGGTACCTAGCAATTTGTTACAGCTAACAGACGTCTAGTCATCTTCTAGGCATTTGCTTAAGCTCACCACTTTCTCCTCTGTGTTTGTTGGTTTGGGGGGTTTTGTTCGGTTGGTTGGTTGGGTTTTGTTGTGTTTTTTGTCTGTTTGCTTGTGTTTTTTGTTTGGGATTTTTCCCCTCTTAAGGTCTAATCCACACAAACACTTTTTAAAATGTAAACTATGCCACCTTGTTAGGTGTACATATGAAAGTAAGGAATGGGAAGTTGTAAAGGCCTAAATATTTGTACCCTAGTTTTCCAGGATCCTTTGTTTTGTGGCCTTTTGCTAGTCTTTGCCTCAAAAACCTCGCCTATTTTCCCCTCGTGTCTTCTTGCATCCTTTTTAAACTCAGTGGCATTCTTTTGCCGTTTCATATCTTAAATTTTCACATATGGTAAGTATGTCCAGCTTGATTGCTCTTTCTCCTGCAGGGTAGTACATCATTTTCAATTTCACTTTTTCAATTATCACCTAAACTTTATGGAAAAACCCATACACTCCAGTGTTGTTGAGGCACGCCTATGCTGGCCTGTTAAGTCTTGCTTTATTAAAGACTGCATTCAGTTTTTGTCTTAATGGTCAGAAAGCGTCACATGGCCTTACCATACTTCATAATTCTGTATAGCAGTAAAGATTTACCTAAACTGAAAGAGAAATTGCTGGAAGTAGTCAGATTTGAATACTATGTTGAAAACCTTACTTACAGTGGAATTTTTTTTTCTTATTTGTAATAAGGTGAGTGCAACTGCCTAATCTTTCATATTTAACTTTTTTTGCTTTATTTATGTAAGTTGAATTCATGACCATAATCAGAGGTGGTGTGTGTTAAGTAAACAGTTAGTAGTAAGTAGATGGAAGACCATGTAATTAATTTGGGCAAATCAGAATATCAGAAACAGTGAACCTTGCATATAATAGTTCACTGCAGTACACCTATGTGCAAGGGGTAAATATGCATTTGCATTGTCATTGTGGTTGGTGGTCAAGAACTGTAGAGCCTTCTCTGAGGATTGCAGGGAGGGAAATCTTGGATGCTTTGATCAAAAATATCCATGTACCATCCAAAATGGTCCTTTCAGTGGCTGGCTCAGTAGTTCACAGTGTTACTAGAGAAGCGTCTGAAAGTGGTTGGGAGCCTTTAGGTGATGCACCAGAGCAAGTATTTGGCATATCCATATTTTGCTTTCTTTCTGAAGTGGTGAAATATCCAAAGCCCCCAGTGCTTTCCCACTCAAAAAAAAAGGGGGAAAGGTAGTTTCATAGGCTTAAATGTAAATACTAATTCTGTGATATGATTAAAAGAGGGTAATTGACACAGTGTTTGTGTGGTGCTAAAAATTTGGTCCCAAAGATAAAAGTAGAGTTATTGGCTATGGTGATTTCACCCTGGCTAGATGCCAGCTATCCACCAAAGCCGTTCTGTTGTTTCAAGTGGGCAAGGGATAGAAAATATAACAAAAGGCTAATGAATTGAGATAAGGACAGGAAGAGATCACTCACTACTTACTGTCATGGGCAAAACAAACTTAACTTGGGGAAATTAATCGAATTTATTACCAATCAAATCAAAGCAGAATAATTAGAAGTAAAACAAATCTTAAAAACACCTTTCCCCAAGCTTCCCAACACCTCCTTCCCAGGTTCCACCTCCTCCCCCCCAGTGTCGCAGGGAGCAGGGAATGGGGGTTATGCTCAGTTCATCACAGATTGTTTCTACTTCTGGTCAGAGAGAGGAGTCCTTCCCCTGCTGCAGCACTGGGTCTCTTCCACGGAAGACAGTTCTCTCCATGAGATGCTCAAATGTGAGTCCTTCCCACAGGCTACAGTTCTTCATGAACTGCTCTGAAGTGGGTCCCCCATGGGATGCAGTTCTTCAAAACAGCCGCTCCCAGCGTGGGTCCCCCACAGGGTCACAAATCCTACCAAGACACTGCTCCAGCATGGGCCTGCCACAGGTTCACAGCCTCCTCTCAGGCCTCCACCTGCTCCAGCTGGGTCTCCTCCACAGGCTGGGAGTGGATCTCTGCATCCCCATGATCCTCCATGGGTTGCAGGGGCACAGCTGCATCACCATGGGCTGCACCATGCCCTGCAGGGGAATCTCTGCTCCAGCACCTGAAGCACCTCCTGCCGCTCCTTCTCCTCCGACATCGGTGTCTGCAGAGCTGTTCTTCTCACATATTCTCACTCCTCTCTTCTCTGAGCACAGTTACATCTGTGCAATAACCTCTTTTCCCTTCTTAAATCCCAGAGGCATTACTACCATCTCTGATTGCTTGCTTGGCCTTTGCCAGCAGTGGGTCTGTCCTGGAGCTGTCTGGCACTGGGTCTGTCAGACATGGGGGAAGCTTCTGGCAGCTTTTGCAGAAGTCACCACCCCTGTAGTCCCCTGCCACTATCAAAACCTGGCAATGCAAACCCAATAAGCTGGTGTAGGCATAAGTTAAGCCTTTTGGCAGACTTGTGTGTGTTGTGATGTGTAAGAATTAAAAAGGTGGAAAAAACCAGAACTGATACCTCTGCAGAACTACATCTCCAGAAAATTCTAGCCTGTGACTGTCCTCACTTTCACCATCCTGCACCCCGTCTCCGGCTGCTGCCCTGTGGCTCTGGGTCATCTCTGGGTCAGATTTCCCTCCTGCTGCTTTCTGTGCTTTGCTGAAAGGGTTTTACTGTAGAAGAGGGAAGCACTGAGGCTTCCTTTCTTTGGGTGGACCTTCAGTTCCTGGAACCCTCCACTGCTTCCTGACTGTGCTGGTGCTGCCTGAAGAGGGGCACTCTCCTCCATATGCCACTGGTCCTGTGGTGGGTCCTGCTGCTCTGCTTCCCAGAGAGACTCCCCGTTTTTGAAACCACACCTGTGCTCGCATTGCTTTGCCACCTCTTCTTAGTCTTCCATGCTGATGCGGAGGACAAGAGACTCCCAGGTGGGCTGGTTGGAAGAAGGGACTTTCCTGCCCTTCCTCTGGGGGTGTCTGAACATCTCAGCCAAGGAGCTGCCCCTCCATCTCTTTGGGGTCCCTGAAGTACAGTGAGGTGAGGTGACACCCCAGGGGTGCTGACAGAAAGTATTAGGCCAGCACAGGTCTTTCAGGGAGGAGCAGAAAGGTTTTGGCTGTCTGTGGTGCAGGTGAGCAGTAGTAGGCTCAAAAAAAAAGGAAGCTAGAATATAGAGGTTTTGTTTATCTATGTTATTTCCCCTCACATATTTTCTTAAAATAATTGAGAAAGTGTCATCTGTATCTGAGGAGGTGAGGCATTTGATCTCAGATCTGTGCTGAGAAGACGATGGGCATCCGTCAGACAGAGGATATAAGAAAGTCTTGTGAATCTCATCTAGCACTGGGTTACACCATTTTTGTTTTGCTGTATTGTTTTCTTCTTGGCAATTTTTTGTGAAGGGTCTTCTGTATTTTATTTGTGCATATTTCTCATTAGTGGCAGTGCAAGTGAAACAGAATTGATGGGAGAGTAGATCTCTGACCTAAGGAAGTCTGTATCATGCACTTACAAATACAGAAGGAAATTAATGTGCTTGACTTCATGATAATATATAAAATGTATGTAGAGTATGTGGAAATGTATTTTTTAAGTGGAGAAAGGCATTCCAAGTGAATAAAGCATGTATGCACATTTGCCTCTGATAGTAAATTCTATTGGATGACTTTTTCTCTAAACTGAATTATAGTAGTATACAACATTTGTTATCAGATAATATGTTTTCCCTTGGTAGAAATCATATCATAAAGTCTCAAATTGGGATAATTTGATACAACTAAACTGGAAATAAATTAAATCTGACAAATCTGTCATAAACTGTAAGTTTTAATAGAAGCTTAATGTAAGCTTTCATGACTTTGTCAAAACCAATAATGTGTCAGCAGCTAGCTCTAAAACTGGCTATATTGTACTGCAGGACTGCAAAGGTTAACAGGTTTTTAAGACCCAGCTGTGAAGTTATATACATTTTAAAATGCCTTTAGCAGAAGGCATATTATGATCAATCAATGGAAAGATGCTGTTTGTTGATATTTGTTTGAAAATAATGTTCTTCTACAGCTAATTTAATAATTCCTTTATTGAAATGCATTATTGAATATGTCAGTGGCAACTGGATAGAATTCGGGCATGAAGAAAGTAACAACTGTATTCTGTTTCCATCTATTTCTAATGAAATAAATTTAGTGTCAGTGGATCCTCATAATAGATGAGGGAGAAAAAACATAAAACATGATGAGACTTCCAACACTGCACCACAATTCTTGTTTCGTAGGTGACACACACATGGAATCAAAAGTTTTGTCACTGACGACCTATAGAGACATTGAGATATCACAGTTTTCTAGCAACCAGATTAAGAGAAATACTTCTGTTGAAAGAATATTGTAGAATTGTGAAAGTGCTTCATAGGAACCTTTCTTCATTAAAATTCAATACAATCTATGTGACTTCAGGGAGAATTGTGCTGAGTCAAAAGAATAAAGCGAACCAGTAAATACATTTCTGGATTTTTAAAATTAATAAATTTAATGTTTTACACTTGGAGCCACTGCGAAAGAGAAAACAAAAGCGTTGTCCAGAGAGACCAAAGAAAGAAAACTCAGGTCTTGAGATGACTCAAGAACAATTATGTGTGCACTAATTGAAGTTTTGTACCAAGCCAAGTAAATTTGACACAATCCTCTGATTACTGTGAAAGTGTTGTTGGTACTTGGCTGTTTTTTGGGGATGGGAGGAGGTTTTAAGGGAATTGTGACCTAAAACAAAAAATAAAATAAAATAGTGAATTTACGAAGGCTCTCCAGCTGCTAGCACGTTTGTATCAATAAAAAAAAAAGTAAAACCAGTAAAAATAAAGCTTTTCTGCTAAAGTAAAATGAAAAACCACCCCACCTTGTCTTTTCACACTAAGAAAACACTTGTGTAACATGGGGTGCTGTGTTGGTTTTGCAAGGCCTGGTTTTTGGTAGCTGGGGGGGCCACAGAGGTGGCTTCTGTGAGAAGCTGCTGGAAGCTTCCACCATGTCCAGGAGAGCCAATCCCTGATGGCTCTGATGATGGACGTGCTGCTGGCCAAGGCTGGGCCAATTAGAGATGATGGTAATGCCTCTGTGATAACAGATTCAAGAAGAAATCATAACAAAGTTTGTGGCGCAGCTGTAATTTTCCAACTAGAGAGGAGTAGGAGTAAGAATATGTGAGAGGAACAACAGTGGAGGCACCAAGGTCAGTGCAGAAGGAGGGGGAGGAGGTGCTCCAGGCGCTGGAGCCGAGATGTCCCTGCAGCCTGTGGTGAGGCCCATGGTGAGGCAGTTGTCCCCCTGCAGCCCATGGGGGTCCACAGTGGATGCAGAGATCCACTCGCAGCCCCTGGGGGAGGTGCCCACGCCGAAGTGGGTGGATACCAGGACACTGTGATCCAGAGGAAGTCCCATGGAGAGAGAGAGGCCTTGCTTCCAGGCTGGAGCAGCCTGTCCTTGGAGGACTGCACCCCGTGGCAGAGTGACCCACGCCGCAGCGGTTTTGGGAGGACTGTCTGCCTGTGGGATGGACTCACGCTGCAGCAGTTTTGGGAGTGCTGCTGCTCGTGAGAGTGGACCCACACTGGAGGAGTTCGTGGAGAACTGTCTCCCGTGGGAGGGACCCCATGGTGCAGCAGGGAAACGACTCCTCTCCCTGAGTAGCGGAAGGAAGATCTTGGGTGATGAACTGACCAAAACCCCTACCCCGTCTCCCTGCACTGTCAGTGGGAAGGAGGGAGGGGTTGGGGGGATAAAAAAGGGTGTCTTTAAGGGCTTATTTTACTTCTCACTCTTTTACTCTGATCTTGTTAGTAATAAATTCACTTTATATCATTAAGTAGAGCCTGTTTTGCCGTTGAAGTGTTTTCTCCCAGTCCTTATCTCAACTCATTAACCCCTTTGTTAAATTCTCTCTCCTCTGTCCAGTTGCAGAGCAGAGGAGAGTGAGTGACCAGGCGTTTCGTGGGTGCCTGGCATTTGGCCAGTGTCAAACCATGACAAGAGCCATGTTCATTCATTTCTTTAAACACCTTAACTTTCCAAACCGTGAAGCGGTATGCAATTGGTAAATATGCTTACATAGTACACTGTAGTAACTATATCCTGTTGTTTTTGTGATGCAGGTTGAACTATGGCCACATTGGTTCTATAGTGAGTCTGTTCTCCTCATAAAGCAACTCATATAATATATCTAGGAGATTTATCTGCGAGTATTGACTAGATACACATTTTATAATAGGGCTGGAAGAGATTTTCTCCTGCTTACCCCCAGAAATTAATGAAAGTTTCATTTATTAACAGTGAGCCATTTGTTCAGGGTAAATCAGTAGTAGATGTAGTAATCTCTACCTAAGCAAAGGTCACTTGAGCTCTGGGTAAGATTATTTTGTGAGAAGAATTCTTTTTGTAGGTATGTTATCCCCCTCGATATTTGACCGGAATCCATAGTATTTACTTTTTTGAAGAGAGGAAAGAAACATCTTCTTTAGAAGTTCCTTTTTCAAAATATTACTTCTAGCATATTAGAACAGTGACATTCAATTTTTTCCTGGTGCTGACTATGACTTGAGGTAGAAAAACAAAGGTGATGCCCTATTGATAGTGATGAAAATAAGGCCTTACTTAAAATGTGTTCTTCAAGTTCTGGACTGCCTAGGAGAAAATGAAATTCTGATGACTTTAAAAACCTTTGCATGCTTCTGTTTTAGGAGAAGGCGGATGCTAAGAGCAGTTGCGCTTGGGATTTCAGTTCAAGTTTCTTGGGGTTGTCTGCCATGCTGTTTGAAGACTGCATGCTCTGGCCCTGGTTCAAGGATGCCTCCTAGCAGATTTTTGAGCACCTGCTTGACAAATAGCCACTATACAATTGTTGAGTACAATATCGATGCTGGTTCAGTCCTTGTACAACTGGTAAAGGGGCTGCTAGGATGTCATTATGTTGCATTACCTCAGTTGCTGGTGGTAGGGCTGAAACCAGCGTGAAGGTCATTTCTGACAGGTAGTATTTGTTAATATATCTTTTAGGAAATCTCACATGGGAACACTTCAGCTTTATAAATCTGTCTGTTTCTGAGGAATTTTTTTTTGGTAGCTCAGACAAATCTGAATTGTTATATTTCATGCTTCCCAGCAGGTCAGTTCCCAGCCTGTGCTGGTGCAGGGGGTTATTCTTTCCCAGGTGTAGGATGTGCATTTGCTTTGCTGAATTCAGATGGTCCTTCTCTGCCCATCTCTCCAACCTGTTGAGGTCCTTCTGGAGGGCTCACAGCACTCTGGACTATCAGCCAGTCCTCCCAGCTTTGTGTTGTCGGTGAACTTGCTGATGAGGACCTCCCTGCTCCTTCATCCAGGTCGTTAGTGAGTAAGTTAAACAATTCTGGGCCCAGTGTTGAACCTTACGGGACACCACCAGTGACAGGCCTCCAACCAGACCCTGTGCCACTGATTACGACCCACTGGGATCTGCTGTTCAGCCAGTTCTCAATCCGCCTCAATGTCCACTTCCTGAGTTTGCCTATGAGGATGTTGTGAGAGACAGTGTTGAAAGCAATAAAATAGTGATGGAGACAAGAAGGTTGTAGCAATGAGGTTATGCACAGCCTAACTCACAGTTTTAGCATTCGTGAGGATAACCCAATAGTTATTGATGTTTTGTTGGTGGTTGGTTGGCTTTTATTTATCATAAAACACACAGCTAATGAAATATGCCCTCTCTGGGTGTTGAGGAGGGGGAAGGGATGAAGTGGTATGTACTTGTTGGGGTTACTTTTCTGCAGCCAATGGAAAAAGTCCAATGCTGAGAGTTCTAAAGGTAAGCTGTGTCTTTTTAGGTATGAAAGAGCAATGACACCTACTTGCTTTAAAAATGCAAATACCAGTTCCAGTGTCAGAATAATAACAAAAGTCAGGACAGATGTTTCTTTTGTAATAAATTCGTAACTTTTTTTTTTTTAAGCACATAAATTTAGTCAAATGATTTGTGAAACAAACTGTAAAATTGATGTATGTCAGACATCTGGCTCGTGCTTGACTTTTAGCTTGCAGTTGGTATTTTATGCATGACAGCAAATAGGTGATCGTGATTGAGTGTCTTTCAAAAACATCAGCAAAAATTACAGGTTTCTGAAACTCTAATGGTAAGGAATGACTTACTGTAATTGATGTTTTCTCCAACTCTTTAATGATCATAATTTCTAAGACATATTTTACGTTTTACTTCAAGCTTGAAAATCTGGTAATTCTGAGGTAGGAAGTTTAATGCTGAAGTGGAAAGGGATGCAAGTGGCAATGGGCTGCTTCATAATTATCGTGTTTTTCTAGATGAAATTTGGCACAGTCCTCCGCGGCCAGAAAGGGCATGGTGCTGCGCCTTCCCTACGAGTGTCCCTCAGACCTACAGCTGTCAACTCCAACTGACAGCTCGCCCTGACTCCCAGGCAGGTCTTCGGTCAACTACCTGTGGAGGGGCAGAAAGGCCACCACGCAAGCACCCATGGTTCTGGGGGCGATGGTGTGCCCGAGCGCAGGAGGCTTTGTAATGCGCTCTCACCCAAAGGTGAAGAGAGAGGAAGGGACCTTCCATATGGGTTCTGAAGGTGTTTATTCCTCAGGAGGTCCAGGGACGAGAGGCGTTGGGGGGGAGGGTCCAGGGGTTTTATAGGGGGACCATTGACCAATCAGAACGGGGCATAGGGGAGGGGAGAATACATGTAAGCCAATCAGGGGTAAGGTAGGAGGGACCAACGAGGGGAGAACCAATGGGGCGTCAAACTTCACCGAACCTTCTAGAACTAATGCATATTAATGAACTCATACATATTAAACAGGTATTACATAAAACTGGGTTGTACAACGGAAAACCAATGGGGGTTAAACAGTCGGTGCAGGGGGAGGTGGGTACTCGCTCTAACTGTCAAAGAGGGTTTCAGTTATCGGGGCGGGCCCACCAGGACTCCGTGGTTGAGGCTTGGGCCTGCGGGTCAGCAGTAGCATGTGCGGCGGCCACAGCCACCACAACAGAAATTCAGTGAAAATGTTGCAGAAATTCATCTAATTCGTCACCTGCTTTGATTACAGAGGATTTAATCAAAATCTTCCCAGTACCTGTGTGGCCAAGCTGAGCTTTGTGATGCCTGGCCCTGTGCTGGTCTCTTTAGGGGCTTGAGGTCATGGGTTCATTTGCTCAGTGTCTGACTCAGCATGAAACATAACAGCTGCACCCCTTTTCATTGAAATCTTAGGTGTTGGTAGGGCCTTACTTTTGTATAGATTAGATTAGGTAAGTTATTTATACAGTGTAATGATTGGAATGCTTGTTTTGAAAGAATGGACTTTGATTCAGTGCCTTTGTCAACCTGAGGGACTTGCAAAAGAGACTTTGCCCTAAGGCTCGATTGTAACAGGGTCATTCTTATCTCCTGATACTGAAGTTGTGCAGGAAAAACTTACTCATAGAACCGGAGAAAACATGTATGTGGAAGAGCATAGCTTCTCTAATCCAGTGTTTTAGAGAATTCCTCTGGAGGAGAGAATTTACCAGTTCCAGAAGCCTGGGCTTCATTTATTTGATTTTAAGTGGCAGTTAGGTGAATTGTGTAAATAGTATTGGGAATTGTCTCAGGTATCCCCTCTTTCAGCAGAGTGCTCCTGTCGCTAAGATACAAATTGCTTTGTATTTTCTCTTTGTGGCTCCATAAATCCAGTATTTTTCAAAGTGGATCTGAAATACTAAAGTGCCTCTTGCCTCTTTTGCTTTGCTTCTGGTCCCATCTTCCCACCTTCCTTCCTTCCCTCTCTTGGTCACAGCCCTCTTCTGGAATGCTGTACTGCTGAAACAGAGGTTGATCTGTGTCTTACAAAGTATAATAATTGTATTTAAGTATAATAAAGTATACTAAAATGTATTTAAATTTTTTAAGATTTATTTTAAAAAATCCAAACACACAGATGAAAAAAAAATAGGTACCTCAAGCCTGTGAAAGAGACTATGGCATCTGAAATCAGGAAGGATGTGAAGTCCCGTATCCCAGATGCATGTGGGTTTTGTATGGAAGGCTGCAGAGGAACCCTAGCCCCAGGGATGGGAGCAATTTCATATGTCTTGCTGTCCTGAGAGTGGGCAGGGTACCCAGCTCGCCTGGGTTGGATCCTGTGACTGACGTGCTGGGTCTCCTAGCTCATCTTGTGTGCTGCTTAAGAAGCCTGGACATAGAGTGCAATGCTGCAGATTTGCTCCTCTTGGAGTGAGGCTCTTAAGAGTCTCATACTTCCACAGTGTGTGGATCAAGTCCAGTCCTCTATTAAACTGCCATTAAATGGCAGTGGTCTTGTTTCTTTTACTGTGTTTTTAAGCAGGCTTCAGAGAGTCCTGTCTAATCAATTTCTTGCTGAAGAAGCAACCTTACCACAGCATCACTGCATGTGTATCTTTCTGGAAATCTTGCTCTGGTGGGTGAAGCAATGTTCTTTAAAAATAATTAAGATCTGTCTTTATTCTGGTAAACCAGAATAAAGGTTTTAACAATTTTCCAGAATCAACCCATCAGCTATCAAAGTTAACCACTGAAAAGACTAATGCATCTGCTGTGTGTTCATATTAATGCTTATATTAAAACTTGTCACAATTTTTTATTTTAGACCAAAAAAATCACCCAGAAAACTCTGGCACGCTGTTTACTTTGGAAAGTTGTCTCCCATTTTAGTGTTGGCTCTACTTGCATCTGCTGACAAGTGTCCCCAGGAAAAGCAAAGTATTAGCAAATATCTAATTGTGATGCTTTCACAATGTGAGAAGGAATCAGAATCTGTGCAGACGATGGGCCTTGGTTCAGAACGGAAGTCAGACAGACACTGGTATCGTCTTTAGCACTGATGGAAAAGCAGAGAGTAAACTGTACACACTCATGAAAAATATGGGCCAACCCTTTCTCCATAACCTGTGGGGAATAGGAACAGTCACTGTCCAAGTGTAATCTAGTTGGACTTTCAGTCTGTTGGCTGTTTAACTCTGTTTGACTCTCAGCCAGTCTAAGAAAATTAGCATGAAATGGATGTCTATAATCAGCATGACTTTGGTGGTTTGATAGTCTCTCTGTTCACTCTTTTCCCATTGTATAGAAAGGAAAATTTTTTTTAATGAAAAAAAATAAATTTCCYGTGTCTCCTTGGTTAAGAAAGCAGATAATACAATGATAAGCTCGTTGGTCCTTGGGGACTCACAGCTTTAGACACCTTGTCGCCTTATACAGATTGACTTCCATGGCTGGTTACATGGTTTGGGATGCTCCTGGCAAATCCAAAGTGTGATGTGGAAAATAAAATAATCAGTTCTGGATGTTACGATGTAATTGCAAACTAAACTCTGCATTTGTGCAATTGTGATGCTTAACTTTTTTCATTCAAATTAAATGAAATTATATAGCTCTAGTAATTAATGTGGAATTTAGACTTGCAGCTAAGTTAGTTGTGTGGATAATGTGTATCGGAACATCATCCATCCAGTTGTGGCTCAAAAAAGAGAGTGCCGCTCTACTAATCAGAGTAAAAACATTCCAGTTGCAGAGAATAGGAGATAACACCTTACTGTGCAAAGGGAAAAAGTCATGAAACAGGGATTTCAGTTTTTTTAATGAACAATCAGCTCTTGGTTCCCCATGCTGGGACGAGTGAAGGACAAATCTGTCCTTGCCGGGGACTTGCAGGGTGCCCTGTGCAGCGCTGCTCTGCTTCCTAAAGCTATCACCTCTTTTCACAATTCCTGTTACAGTGCTTCCTTAAGGATGAAAACATGCTAATACAGCACAGCATTCATCATTCTGTGTCAACCTTATACAGTTTATTCTGTGCATTCCAGTTTCTGTTGCACTTGGTAGCAGAGGGTAGGCTGCCTTCACATTTCAAAGCAATGATGTTTTCTAGTAACTGTACTGGGAAAAACAAGAAGGGTCTTTGGGGGACTAGGATTTGGCTTGTCTTATCAGTACTGGATTATCAGTAATTCAAATGCCTTTTTTCACACTGGAGTCTGACAGGACTGAAAATAGAAACTGTCAGCCTCCTGATTATCTGATTATGTAAAACCATCAGCAAAACCAAAACAAAACAGGTATGATAGGTTTATGTATGTGCATATATTGAAGATATTTTACAAGGTTTGTAAAGGAGAGAAATTCACTTTCAGCTGTAGATCTTAGTGTTTTGGAGACTGAGCAGAAAAAATGCTGTGAGTCTTCCAAATGCAAACTGGTATTCTTGATGCTGTTAGAGGTTACAGTGGTTGTCTTTGAGGCTGAACAAAATATGAAATTGAACACTTATTAATTAAAAAAATAGACACCTTTGCCAAAATGATGTGATTTACAAGGCAGGGAGATTTTCACCCTGTTGCCCAAATGAAAACTAAAAGAAATGTCTTGGAAGATCCTCTACTAAAAGAATCTTTGGTTTTGGATCAGCCTTGGTCCATCTGTACAAAATAATGTTTTAGAAGCAGTTGGAGATAGGCAGGTACAAATCCATGGCACTGTTGTTACCCTGGAGGGCTGTGGACTCCTCATTCCAGTCTAACAAAATGAAGAAATAGTTATGAAACCTATGTGTCATTACTATATATAGTATTAAGATACAGCTAGGCAACTTTTTGTAACTCTAAGCTATCAGTCAGGAATACTTTTGTACTTAATGTGTAAAATTCCGACTTTGCTTTTGCTTTTGGGTACTCTGTTTAGAGTGACTGATTGCTCTGGTGTATGAACCTGATATTTCATCAGACTTAAAATTCTTCCATTTCTATGTGAAAAGAAGTTTTCTTAAGAAGAAGATATACAGTGTTACTTCTTATTGGATTATGTGCTGTCTTGAAACATACCTTCACATTAAAAACAGTAGTCTTTTGGAAGTGAACTACAGTAAATAAGGTGCATTTAAATAACCACTTGTGAAAATTCTCCAAGAGTCAAAATAAAAGATAAAAACAGTCTACAGTGCCCATTTCAAATGGTAAAGTTGTACTTTGCTTACTTAAAAATACAAACGACTGTTTTTTCTTTCACTCGTAAATAAAATTTAAGCCTGGGCAACGCCGTAATAAAAATACATGTTCATAAAGCCAGATTAATACTTAGCATGAAGGGTGTTATTGCCACTGAATTACTGATAGACCTGATTTAGATAAATCTATTTTTTCATAGACTCTGGTCTAGTAAATTTTATGGAAAAGAAAAACTTCACATTTTTGAGATGAAACAATTTTCACCAATACTGAGCAGGTTTTCCTGAGACCAGGTACTGACAGTGAGTTTTATTCCCTCTTAGTGAAACCTGAAGTGAATGAGTTTGATGTGAAGACCTTACAGGTGGCCTGTAGTTCAGTCTCAGACCTCTGTCAGGCCCTGGGGCTGCATTGTGATTGTCCTTTGCAGTTTATGTTCGTGCCTTGAAGAGTGGATGAGCAGCCTTGGTCCTCAGGGCCATCTGCAGCACAAAGACACGCAGCACCAGTGTCTCAAGAGAGTTGTTTCTGAAGGCTAAGCCTAAAAGACAGCGCTATGATTGTCAAATTCATGCCAGCTGTGTTTCCCTGTGCTACTCTGAAAAGTTACTTGTTATAATTACCTTTTGTGAATGTGACTACATAATTCCCCAAAAGTTCATACTGATTTTGACCTTAAAAAAAGGACCTGTCTAATCAGTTGTTATTCAAGTACATTGCTAAAAGAATAATCAACTTAGTGGACTGAAATTACACTAGAGAGTTGACAAATTTTCTTTTTTAAAAAAAAAACTCAAACAAACTGAAAAAACCCCAACCGAACAAAAATCCCCAACCAAATGAAAAATGGTAAACTCAAAACCAGCTGGCCCTCTGTTTCATTTGATTTCTTTAGGTTTGATCATGGGAATTTATCCATTTGTTTATTTTTCCTTAGCAGTCCTCTTTCAAGCTAACAGATTTCAGTAAATAATATTGTGTACAGTGAAGAATCACAAATCTGCTTTGACCATTTTTAAAGATCCTTAAGTGCAGGGTTATTAAGAGTAGAGAATCAAAGCAACATCTCAGCTAATGTTGATATTTTTTGACTAAAAGTGCTGTGTTGTCCCTGAAAGTTTTTTTCTGCACAATACAGACACTCTTTCTTGGGTTTTTTAAGATGCACTTTTACTGTGTGTTTCCTGCTGCAGTTGCTAATGATCTGAAGAGAATTACTTGGCTGTATTGTGCTGACTCCGTAATTTCAGTAAGGAGAAACAGATCATACTGGAAAGAATGGGAGAAATTAAAAGTACAGAATAAAAAGCAGATCTTGTGAATATCCTTTTTTTTTTTTCTTTTCCCCAAAAGAATCAATGAAGCTTCACACAAGAACCTCAAAAATCATAACTCAGCTGCTGTTGCATTGTGAAAGCTGAAGACCTTTAGTGGGCGTTTTGCAGTCATGCCTGAGTGGAAACAGTTATCACATAAGGTGCCATCAGAAACTGTTTCAGAGTTTTACTTTATTATTAGTCTGCTCACTGGATGAATGATTGTGGTGTGGATTTAACCAAAGGATCTGAGAAACAAACTTCCTAAATAGACTGCCAACAGCATTCATCAGCAGATTCCTCGATTGCTTGAGTTCAAGAAGTAAAACTATTTGTAGACCCCAATGGTTAATTATTATGTATAAGTCATGAATTAAGATTAGTGAAGGAATGTGTTACTTTGAGGTGAATCTCTTTTACAGGTTTTGGAACTGCCATGCTATATGATTTTCACAGTTTTAGAGTAGAGAGATTTTGACATGTCAAGTTATTGACTGAAATAAGCTGCCTTTTTCAAGAGCTTGGGAGTCAGGATGACTTCTGTGCGTAAGCCCTAGTAGTGTTCAAGTAGTCTTGCAAGAGCAACTATGCTTGGTTCTGTTTTCCTGCAAAAATCAGTGGGAACACAGAAGAGCTAATGGAGAACATACATGAGCTGTGCTGTTAAGGATTGTCTTTATTACGTTCACCTTTGGAACTCTTAGAAGCTGACTTTGGCTGAAAGTGGGGGTAGCTAGAGCTGAGCAAAGTGTTGTGTACAACATTTGTGGGAATGTGTGTCTCGTGCTCATGAGCTCTGCTGCAGCCAGTGACTTTGGAGGAGTGTAGGGGGAAATCAGAGCTTGGAGAGTCACCTGTGAGTTATATATCCGTAGCTATATTACACAAATAAGAACAATAGAAACAGGACATCATGATTATTATTATTTTAATTAAAACAGGTCTTTCATTAGCAGAAACTTTGTCTTCTGGGTGAAAACAGCAATACTTCCTCAACAGATTACTTGAAAAGTTGTCTTCTCAAATGGACTGCAACATATCAATTTAGAAATTTATTTTAGAAAAATCAGTTTAATTTCCAGCTTATGCTTCTGAAGCCCAAAGGGGATGTCAGGGCACAACTTTGTCAGAGTATCTTTGCTCTTTATAGTTTTCATTTACCTTTTATTTTAGAGCAAAGGAAGTACACTGTGTTCTGTGGAGTGTTAGTTGTTTCTGATTGTCTTCAGAACTGGGATTTAGTTTCCGGCTGTGGCTGGCATTTGTCCAGGTAAATTTTGTGGACTGGAAAGAGGCATGGAAACCTTTGCTTCTTGTTAAGACAATGTACATCAAGACCTTCAAGACTTAACTGGTACTTTTTCATCAGAATAACTTAGGTTTATCTATTTTCCTTGTTTAACTTGCAAATTAGCTATTCAGGATGTTTTGCTGCTCTAAAATTCTCTCAGTAGAGAACATTAATTTGCAAGCAGCATCAGTAATTTAGCAGCATACATTTCACGGTTGGCAGGGCTGGTGTGACTCCAGAGAAATATTTGTACCTTCTATAGTTAGTTCTCTGCCTGTTCATTTTGTAATTGATGAAATATCACAGTGGTTAAATCGCATACATCTAATATGACAGCAGCATCTTTCATCACCTCAATATCTGGGTTTTTTTCCGTGCCTTCTGCTATTTCTGTAGAGACTGAAGAACTCCAGCTTCCTCCTCCTTCCAAAACTGGGACTAGATGCACTTGCCTTATTGAGGTAGTCGAGAGAGTTCAGCTGCAGTGTTACTAACCACCTGCAGTGTTGTGAAACCTGAGCACTTGAAAAATCACAGTGTAAGATTAATTTCTTTACTATTTGAAGTTTACTTTCCTGTTTCTTAGCACAATGTTCTCCAACATTTTTGTGACTGTGAAAGTGGAAACTTGACAGTCACTTGATCTGATAAGAAGTTTGCTCATGATGAAATTATAAGTAGTAGTCGAGATACATCCTCCTGGGATAACCTCCATGAAGTGTCCATACCTGCAGCACGTTCCAGTTCATGTAATGAAGAAACTGAAAATGTATAAAGCAGTAGATTGAATTCTTTATTGTTTAATGAAAGATGCTATGTCTATAGGAATTASTTTTCAGGAGAACAGATGCTCCTGAGAATGGGTTCATATGTCCAATTTAAAATACAAACACACTGTCACGGTACTCAGTTGCATGAATAAGAACATGTTGGAGGAAAAGAAGCATGGACCAATGCTTCCAAAAAAGTCTCAGTGGTGCTGCAGCATAGTAGCAGCGCCTCGTGCCTGCAGGGTGCCACACGCCTCTGAGCGCATGTTGGTGCTGGGAATTCATCCCTCCCTGGGAATGCACGGAACTACCTGGGACCGTGATGAGGCACTGCCTAAGACACCTGGCTGCCTTTCTTGGCTCTTGCACAGTAGTAAGTCATGGAGAGAGAGGCTGAAGTGCTGTGAGACCTCAGATATTGTTAATGTGTGCTTGTGCAAGTAAGTGCTACTGACGGGGTGAGGGGAGTTTCCTGTATTAGCTGCTCATGTTACCATTTAGTGGCAAAGACAGAACACATACATCTGTTCTCTAGGTCAAAGTGAACTTCTAGCCACTTGAAAGGCAGGTCTGTTTAGGGTCTCTGAGGAAAGAAAATTCTCACTGGATAAAGGAGACCTTGAGAGTGATTCAGTTGATAAGGATGGAGTAAGAATATCTACAGATAAGGCAAGTGCACCTCAATTTATTTATTTCAGTGCAGATTCTGATGAGGCTGATACATTATCCCAGAAATTTGCTGTGGACATTTCATTGGCTGTCTTCAGGGATGTACTTTTTTCCCTTCCTGTATTACTCTAAAATATATTTAAAAAAAAAAAAATCAGGTGCTTATGACAGACACTGTAAGCTGGAGCAAAGTGAACTCTGAAAATTGGCAGCTTTCTTTACAGTCTGTGGCATCATTTGTTGTTAATGAGGGAATGCAGTTAAAAATGCATATTAATATTTAATTGAAGACGATTCATGTAAACTCCAGCTGTGACCATAAAAATTGGCTTTTTTTTCTGAGAGAAATAAAAGCAGTGTTTCCTTATGGTCTCATTTGATTTCTTTATTCAGCAGCCACCCTTATGTTAGCATACATCTGTGTAGCCTTTTGTATACTTGCAGAATGGAATATGCAGTGCTCAGTCTTATTTTGCTTTAAAATGCTAGTGACAAAATTGCGTATTGTAGGACTGCTGATGCTCAAGGGTTTTAAATAAACATCATGAGGCTTTCTTTGTCACATTGGTTGGAAGACTTGTACATAAACAAATGCCAGCAGATGGCACTGCACTGTAACTGTAGAATGAGAGGTTTGGGTAGAATAAATGTGTTCATTTAGAGTTTTGTCCCTATGTATGGAATTCATATTTTCTTGTAAACAGCGATAGAAATCAGAAGGCCCACGTGTTTTAAAGCAGAATTATGCGAATTTGTGTAAGATACATTTCAAGTAAAGCTTTCATGATTCTTTACTAATGTTAGTCAGTGCTGTATTTCCGATGATTTTTTGTCATTCACTGAGGCTCTGCTGCTAAATACCTAAGAGGTTAGGTGTTATGAGAAACACCGAAATGAAAGTCAAGCAACACAGAGCTTGCTTCTGCTGTGCCACATCAGATCAAGAAGCCGAGTAGAAGTTCTTTAATAGAGAATTTCTCCAGAGGCTTCTTCAACTAGGTAGGAATTTTCACCATGAATTTTATCAACAAATGAGAAACAAATTCACCTAGGAGGAAGGAGAGCGTTCTGTGTAGATGCTGCCATCTCCCCTTTGCTCCTCTTCTTCCCATACCTCTCGCACGTGTAAGAACACTGACTTCATTGCTCCATTCAGATGTGAGTGACACATGTAAGGAATGGCAACCCTCAAACAGGCTTTTTGGGTTTCCACCACTTACATGTATGTACTGAAGAGGCTTTATAAACCTGGATAGCTTTTCAATGGGAATAGTGAGAAATTACTCAGTATCACTGGGATTCTGTCACCTCACTGGAATTTGCCCCTTAACTAAGCATAGCCTTGACTACCTCTTGTAGTGAGTTGAGTTGACAGCATTTTGTGCTCCATGGCACTAGATGAATTGTGAAGGATCTAGAAGGCTTAGGGGATGCGAGTTTTTGTCATTCATGCCTCAAAACTTGAAAAGTCAGGTCGATATTATGTGCATCCCATACAAAAAACCGGAACTGAAAGAGTTAGAGACCTTAAGATGATTTCAACTTGATGCCTTGTTAGTCTCTTCTGAAAGTAGGCACCATCTCTCCAAACACTGAGCTACAGCCAGTGACTCCCTTCTTGTGATGCTTGGTGGTGTGATTTAGCTGCAGCCTGATTCTTCTGCTTCCTAAGCGGCCTTGAGGTCAAGTCATGAACAGATCTGGGTCTTAGGGAGTAAAATAGAAGTATGTGAAATAAAATAGGAAAAAGAGAAATTGGCCTTTTCAGAACTGGTGGACCCCAAGCAGAAATAGTCAGCCACTCTCCATGCTGGTAAATTTACCAGGTCACATCCTTTCAGTTGGTGAGGAACGTGCCTCATGGTTATTTCTAATTTAGAAATAATTTTCTGTGGAGGACTGTAATCCTTAGCATACTTCATGATGTCTTAGTGGCTGTAGTTCTTGAATTATCTTTAAAGTAGCAATTTGTATTTCATATTTAATTTTTCATATTTCTTATCATAACTATATAGTATTATAAGCAGAACTTTAAGTCACTGGAAGATGTTTGATTCTCACACATTTCATTATATAGGAGTTAATAAAAGTACTTAAAGATCAATTTGCTTTGCTTCCTTGATGTTATCAGAAGCAGAAATTTGAAGTGGGAATATGACCAAGAATGTGGTGAATGCAAGGAATGATGTTTTGTTGTCAATAATTACGGTGTGGTGCACATAAGGTCTTCTAAGCCCCGGCAAATACTGCTTCTTTTCTTTTATACATGCTACTGTGCTGCTAAGAGATTAAATCAAGCTGTATTTACAGTAAGTTTAATGGCTTTTCTTGTTTAACTGGAGTGTGATGTTAATCATGCAGCACTTCTGAGAATCCTCCATTAAAAATTGACAGCGATATGCATGAGTAAGTACTTCYGTGTAAATCTATTAGTAAATTAATCAACTGCGTGATCCTGAGAAAGGACACTAAAATGCTTTATTGGTTTGCTGCTCATTGCATCGATTATTGGGGGCTCTTCTGAATATGTTTCTTTGATTTCTGCTTCTTGCCAATTCATCATGGCAGTAGTTAAATAACATTTTGCTAGCTCAGCATGCTTGTCCATGCTGGATTTGTTGCAATAACTGAAGGTGATTCCCTTTTGCAAGGGGGGGACATAATTCTCTAGAGAAAGGAATGTAAATGTACTGCTAGCA
This sequence comes from Amblyornis subalaris, assembly GCA_018881555.1. Classification (NCBI taxonomy): domain Eukaryota; kingdom Metazoa; phylum Chordata; class Aves; order Passeriformes; family Ptilonorhynchidae; genus Amblyornis; species Amblyornis subalaris. The sequence goes on from JACAXG010000083.1 coordinate 2,942,079, forward strand.
CTGACAGTATATTAATAGTGAACTTGTCTTCATTTACAATAACTTCAGGTTTAAAATCATGGATTAGTTCACTTTTTTAAGTAACAGAATTAATCTATATTCATCTAAATGTCACATTTTATTGATGATTAAGTAAACCATCATGAACTGAAATAAGATGACCTTTGTACTCATTTGTGCCTCATAGTGTGTATTTCACAGGATTTTGCAATAAGTAAATAATTTTGCAGAAACATTTGTTTCAATTCTTTTTCATGTCTTGCAAAGATGGACAGGGGAGAAAACTCTAGGAAAAATCATGAAATAAAGCAGGTACAAGATATTAATTGACTTTTTTTCCTCATTTGAATCCAGGGGAGTTCTGATTGAGGAAAAACAAAACTTTGTTCTGTGATGAGTTTCTAGTTATGTTGTCTTTATTTTTAGTGTCCAGACTGTATAGGGTAAATTACAGGATGGTGCTTTTGTCCTCTAATAGTATTGAAATTGACTTATGGGATGTAAAGTAGTATTGATTTTGTCCCTGAATGTCCTAGATTGAGTAGATGGTCTTCAGTGTATGTTTATGTAAATGAATAATATAGAAGATTTTTCAACATTTTTTGAAAGATGTGCATTTCCACTGATAAATTGGTGTCCAGAAACCCTACCTTCAGTAAGGTCTGCACATCTTGCGCTTGGGGGAGCTGATAACTTACTGACAGGGAGAACTTAGCACTACATGTGATCTTTGGTCTATGGAAATTACTTGGGAAAAAGCAAAAGAGAATAAAAATGGATGTTTAAAAACAAAGTACCTGTCAACTGTCGCTCATTGGGCTGTTTTCTCCTAAACCTGCCAACCTGTTTTCCTGAGGAACTAAATAGTGTGATTTTTGAATTCCTTAGAAGTCTGATGTAACTGTGCTGTAAAAGAGGTGGGACCCAGTTGTGGGGTGTTACCGTGTTTTCAGCAGCTGGCTATGACCTCTTGTGGGTCCCAGGGGCACCCTGGGTTTGTGGGGATCTCTCAAAAGCAAAGCTGAGTCTTGGGGAGAAGGCTCTCTTACTCCTGAGTGCCATGTGTGAGCAGACAATCTTAGCTGTTACTTATATTAATAACTTGAATTTCATTAAAAGTCTTTTCTTTCACACAAAGCAGTAAATATTGAATAGCAAGTTAAAAAATAGTAAATGTAATTATTTCTGTTAACCATTTAATGGAGGCAAGTCATTAATACTGATGTATCTTTTGCTTCTTTGTTCAGGACTGCTTCTCTTTTGAAGTAGCAGTGATACATAATAAATCAGGTCAGTCACATAACTAATCGACTGTGAACCAAGGCATAATTTTCTCAAGCAGGAAAACCTCACTGAACGACTGACATCTCCTGCTTGGTTTCAGTAAAACAAATTAATGTTTTATTGAAGTTTGATTTAAAATCTCCATAGCTTTCTTGCTTCCCCAGTGCTGTTTTTTTACCCGCAAAGACTTTAATAAAATTTTAGCAGACACTTCAAAATAAAATGACTGTTCAGATGGAAGCCTTAGAGATGCAGTATGTATTATAGCACATAGTATGTAATGTACTACTCAAAATTATGGAGTGATTCAAACAAGTCTGGCTTATATCGTCAAAACAGTTATCTCTCCCACCTTCATTTTCTTTGTGACTTGAATTCACGTTTGTGAGATTTGCATGACATTGATCCTTTCCTTGGGCAATGCACAATTTCATAATTCAAGTGTGACAGCTGCTGTAACCATCATGCCAGCTGTCCCTGCAGATGCTCAAAAATCTACAGCTTCTCAAAGATGTGTCTATGTCCCTGGGGTAAACCATTTTCCTAAGAGGTAAGATATGAAGTATTTTAAAAGGGTCACTATGCTGGCAGTTCTGAGTGCGTGGTGCATGTAATGCTACTTTTCTTGACTAAAAGCTATTCTATGTGTCACCCACCCTACATGGCCCATAGGAAAAAAAAGAAAAAAAAAAGAAAAATTAACTTCCAACCCCCCAAAAAAGCAAAAATCTCCTCCTGTCCATCTGTTATTAACTAAAGGAATAAAGCTTTTAAATAAATAAATAAGATGGTAACATTTGCCAAGTAGGGTCCAAACTTCTGTCCAAGATAGATGCTTACAGATTTGGTTTCCCTGTTCACCAGCCTGCATAGGATTTACCTCATGTAGAAGAGATCCTAGATGAACTCTTGTGTCTGCCTGACAAAGGATCATCCCTGCCTGGATGTTTAATGGGGCAACTGCGAAGCTGCACTGCAGTGTGGTTGGTTAAATTTCCAGTTAAGCCTTGTGAATTTGGATCATCCCTTTGGGCTGGTGTGGTGCTCATCCGTGATCCCAGTGAAGGCGTGGGTTTGAGCAGGCGCTGCCGTCTGACTGTGTCTGCAGCACTGAGGGAATAAGGCCGGGTCTTGCCAGTCTAGGGGTCTCCATTTCCATCATGCATCGAGGGCTTTGCGCAGTGGCTGGGCAGCAGTGCTCGAATCCTCTGAGGCAGAGCCATCACATCATTGGAGCTCCTGGAGTGATTCATGGTTTATTGAAGAGAGAAAAAGCCTTCTCAGTACGTCGAAGAGTGCCTTGCATTCAGACTAGGTTGAAGGACCTAATGGTCCTTATCTTAATTGAACTGAGTTTTTTATACGTATTCCACAAATCATTTCCTTGTCTTAAATTAACAATATCCGAAAAATGAGGAAGACTTTAAAACATTTGTGTTGTGACGAAATAATAAGTAATAGGCTCCCTAAACTAGGAAAGCAGGAATATTCTATACCTGCATCTATAACCCACATGTTTTACTGCTTCTCTTTAATGACAAAAAAATGTCAGTCATAGGAGTCCATTAATAAGAAATGCCTCTGGAGACTGATGTTCCTCAGAACAAAGGCTTGGAACAATTCATAGGTAGAATTACCCTTTTTTTCTATCCAGCCCTTTCTTAATATCAGGTTGAAAAGAGGTAAATACAGATTGTATCTAAACAGGTCCTATCTGAAGTGAAGATCATCACTGTGGTTGTGAGGCTAAGCCTAAGTTGGAATGGCATTGCTTTCTGTGACTTAAATTTCTTGAATCCTACTGCTTCACCTAGTAATCTAGTCTTGCTACTGCATTTTCTTGGTATATCCACTTACCTTCTGAGGTCCTGGGAACAGCCAGAAGTCCTTTTGCTGCTGTCTGCCATCTCTGTGGCAAGTGTGAATTTTATAGTCTAGCTAACACTCTGCCTGGAAAATGCAACTGAACAGAAAAGAGAGTTTATTCCTAAACAGCCCCAAAATTATAAAAAGGACTATTTTTGAAATGTGACCAGAAGTTTTTTGAAGTGCCTAGTCCCAGCCTCTGTGCTTCACAAATGTAGAATTTTCATTTAGGCATTCTTGTAATTGAATAAACTGTTCATCTAGGGGATGGTTAAAGACAATCAAAATCTACTTCTCTTCCAAAAAGATTTCTGTAAGATAATTTCTTCAGGAAAACATGTTTTCATTTTTTTCTCAAGTGAAATCTTCCAGAATTCCAAAAAGTAGTAAATTTGTAGGAAAGGGGAAACAATAGTGACAAAACACAGCATTTAATAATACTTAAAAATATATATTTTATAATGATTGTTTAGAATAGGGGCAAAACTTGCCAGCCCCGGAGGATGGTCTTTATAAGTAAGCCTTTGATGTTCTTTTATACTTTATTAGCAATTATAGCTGTCAGGTGAATTTTTGCTCATTATTTCAGGAGAAGATATTGATTCTAAACTTAGAAACAATTTCTTAAGATTGGAAGAAAAAAAATTTAGCTGATGAACAAAGGTTAAATTAAGAACAATAAGTCACATCCTCTGAATGCTTTTCATCTTAAGACCAAGACAGATTAAAGTACTATTTTGAAAGATCGTTGTACCATAAGATAATGATTTTATTAATCAGACTTTGTAATTGTGTCAGTTCTGCAGTTGATCATGAAAGCAAAGTAAAATGAGGGTATGAAAAGTATTTCCAGAAGAGAATACAATATCAAGAAAATGTGTCCTGAAGCTATAAATAGCTTGGGGCAAGAATGCTAAGATCCCAGTCTAAGTCCCTGAAAGCTGTGCTGTTTAGTATTTTATTTTGATGCATTGTAGACTTAAGGACCATGCCATAAAGTTTGCTTAACCTCATGTACCCAGGTTTTCCTTAAAGGTTTGTGGGTGCTCTTAAAAGTGTACTTTTCAAAGAATACATTTCAAATTGTATAGTTCTTCCTGGAATGGAATTAATAGCTCTTTCATTGTAAATGGATGGGAAATAAGCAGCTTTTGAGAATAAACACCTTAATTTTGCTACAGTTAATGCTAGTTTGCAGCAGCTGTTCATGTCTCTAGGCAAAATTATTAAGATAATTCACTTTGATTTTCTGTATAACATGTATTTTTGGACTTGCACCATTTATTCCATCACTACTGTGGGACTCAATATGTCTGCAATGATATGCATCCACCATATGCTCTGAGCTGTGGTCACCCCTTGACCTTCTTAGCTCCTTACGTGCTGCAGAGTTCACATACAGGATTGTTGTCTGTCCCAAGTGCTGCTCGGGCATAAAAGAGGACTTGGAGTCAGGGTTAGATCAACAGATGTTGGATCAACTGTGCACTGGGATCCTGGCGCATGTCTGTCTGTCATTGTAGCTGTGCTTTTGCAAACTCACATCTGCAAGCAGACTCTTTTGTCTGTACTCGCCCTCATTAGATTCAGCAGACAGACTAAAGGTGTTGAGTACCCTTGTAGGTAAGCTAAGGACTTTCAGTCCCTGCTTATTACCACAGATCAGGCTATTCAGAAATAAATTAGATTCATAAGCCTTTATTTGACCATTGAATTTTCTTCTGTTCACAGCATTCACTGGTGTTCAAATAAAACATCTTTTTTTTGAGGTGTCTCTAGAAGCCATTGAACTAGATATTATGTATATAGCTATTAAATATAAGTATTAGACATTTAAGGTGGTGGGCAAGACATCAGCTGTGGTATTATTGCCGTAGGGATAGAGAAAAAGCCCTTTGATTCCTCACCTGAATTCTGTGTGAGGGAAGAGAAGGGAAAAAACAGCAGGGCCTGTAAAGAGAAATGTATGTATGTGTGTGTTTGACCTTTATGCCATGCAGTGAGCAATGAAAGTGATGTAATTGGGTTCCCTTAAAACATCACAACATCACCACCTGCAGCAATAATTTGTCAGCTTCTAATACCAATAGATCTTTTCCTGTAAGTAGTCTTTGCGTTCACTCATGAAACAAAGAAAAGAGCTGCTTCAGGGAGCAGGGGCACACGGTCCATTTCTGAGGGGTTCCCTGTTTGAGGAGTCCTGCAGGGACTGGACATACATCGAAAATTAGGTTTTTGACAAACTGATAGCCTAATGTCGTGCTTCCTCTGCATCACATCCTTCTCCCTGGATCCCCATCCCACAGGTCCAAATCTTTGTTAAGCAGATACTCTGTAATGCTTTGCTGGATAGCATGGGGGAAAGCATTGTCCTGGGACKCTCCTCAGCAGTCTTCTCACTGTCTGCAGGGAAAAGGCTGCCGCCAATCCGCTGAGAATCCTGCCAACAAAGCTGTATAATGATTTCAGCTTTAATTATATGGAGGTGGTAGGTTCCAGAGAGTTCTGCTGCTGCTCTCTTGGCTTTCACAAGGGAGATACATCTGTATTTGCTGTTGCTTCACAGATGCCTTAGGGTTACTTATTTGCAACTTTTTCATTGAAATATGGGACATTGGGTGGTATCTCTGCCACAAAGTATTCTTCTCTTGAATAATTTTCACCTCAGATCACCTACAAGTTTGTCTTTTATATGTTTCTCCCAAATGTATTAAGAATTCTGAGTAGGCATAGATGTGAATAAACTGCTTTGGTATCAATTTTTTCCCCAGCTTACCAAAAGATGATGGCACAGAGCTTTTTTCCCAGTGGRATGCTCACAGAGTTCCTCAGAAATCAGGGCGTTTCGTGCACCTTAGTCATCATTCCTCTGCATCAAGGAGGTTAAGAGCAACTTTTCTGCATGACTTATAGTTGCAGGACTGCTGTCATACGAATCGGGCAATGACTGTGCTTTTATCAACTTGGGGTCAACAGAAGCAACTGTTTGCTTTCTAGGTTTGGTGGCTTGGAAATATACAATAATAAGTAAATAACTTAGACCTGAGTAGGTGAGTCTTTTCTAGGGATCACAATTTTGTTTGTATCATGTTTTCTTTTTGTTCATACACCTAAAAAAATGTTCCCCTTAAACCCTTGAACTAAATAGCAATACTTGTTTTTCCTTTTATTTTTTTTCCCCTGGGAAGCTTAGAAACAGTGAGGCATTACTGATTTCGCATCCATGAAGTTTCGTGGAGATGACATACATAGGCCTGGGAGTGAAAAATAAGGCATTACTGGTATTGGTTCAACTCAACAAACTCAATTGTTTCTTATGGCTTTGCAGCAGTGCACAGGAGGCTGTATCTGCTAGATTTGTGAGTTGTGATGAAATTCACTTAGGAAAACAATTGGGGTGATAGTTTAGGACGAGCAAAAAAAAATTTAGATGCTAATTTGAAGGCATGAAGTCCTTTCACACAGACCTTCAGCCCATCTTTCCCAGTATTTGATTTCTTCCTGCAGCTCTTATGTATGTATTCTGCCCCCATATCAATTGTGTCCTTTAACATATTTCGGCCAGTTCCTGTACTCTCCCAAATGCACCTCCTCTTCTCCCCACATGGGTACCTCCCCCCAGTCCCTGAACAGATGGGCATCCTTATTCTTGGGTAGCAGCAGGCCTCTGGATGTGGACATAATTCTTCTCCTTCCCTCTGTACTCTCCCTGCTTTTTTTTTTTTCCCCTGCTCTGATGACGATATAAGTGGAGAAAGTGCCTGAGTCCAGAAGGGCACTGGGGACCAACCAGGCACAAGCTCCTGTCTTCTTGCAAAGGCCTTTTGCAGTGACAGGGCTTCTATTTATTATATTTGAGCCAGATGCTGTGACTTTCCTTGATGCTGCACTTAAAGTCCTTTGTGCGATCCTGGCCAAGGGCTTTTGGCAAGTGCAAACCTGAGGCAAAGAGTGTATGAACTGCTGAATGTTGTTATGCAAGGCAGTGGCAGCCCACCAGAAATGCTCTGAATAACCGTTCCTGTCACAGAGAAGCTGATGAAAAAAATAACTTGCTGAACTCCCTGCCTCGTCCACCTGCTTACTGCCCGCTGGGGCCATGGTGACACTGTGTGGCTCGTCAGGCTGCTGCACAAGTGATTTCTCAGCACAGACAAAATGGGAATTGGCAATCAGCTACTGATATTTGTGTCAGGTTTGTCACACGCAGCACATTTTACCATTCAGGAGGCACACCAGACAGCACAGCTGGATCTCGGGGGTGAATGGAGTGAAAGGAACAGGGAGAAAATATTCACCATGTTATGGTTTTGCACAGAACGCAAATAATAGGATGCAGGCTAGGCTGTAATTTTAATCATAGTCCGTGCTGCTTACAGATCCATGTGTGCCATCCCTGCCCCGTTTGCCACCTCTTTTTCATTCCTGAAGACCTCAGCTGGGCTCTGACCCTGGTTTTGACTTGGTCTCTCACTTGTTCCTTACATTTCTGTTGGCATCTTGTCTTGAAAATTCATGTGAGTGTCTCCCAGTCAAATTGTCAAACCAAACACTTGAGGCATAGCTACTAAGACGCCAAGTCATCTAGGAGACCACCTTTGCCATACCAGGGAAGGCTCAGGGAGCAAGTGTCCAGGTGGCAGAAAGAAGCGAGATGTTAACTCAGCAGTGAAAAAGCCTTTTCTTCAACTGTGTTGGTGCTATGTTATGGCATTACTGGAATTTTTCTGCATATTTATAGGAAAGCCTGTGTTTGCATGTGTACAATTGGAGTTTAAAGCTGTTGTGTTTATACCAAATAGAAATAACATCAGATTTTTGAGTTTATTTATGTATAGTGAATTATAACTAAACATTTGGAAGTTAGTTGTGACCAGTAATGCTGTAATTTCTCATTTTAATAAATCTGTGGCATGTTCCCACTTGCTCAGTCTTTTAAAAACTAGATTTCTACCTGTAAGTCACCTTTTTTTGGTTTAAACCACAAGTTTCTTGGATCAGTTTCAGCTGCAAGTGTTTTTTACTTGGTTCTAGAAGTCATAATCACCACTTACGTCCTTGGTATCTGTGAAAGAATGAGGGTGACATTACTGATAACATGTTACGGGGCTATGTAATCTTTAACTGGTTTAGGTACCATCTTTGAAGACAATAGTATTAAGTGAAAATGATACCAAGCAGCAACATTAATAAAAATATTATACTAATAATATTAATATATTAGATCATAATATTGTCTCCTAATACCTTGCTAGAGCAGATTATTTCATACTGTTAGGTGTATCTTGTCCTTTTACGTCTGTTTCTTGAACTGTTCTAGTTTTTCTTTGTATCGTGCCTAAACTCAAAGGATTTATCAGAACTTTGTCATTTTGTGTTTTCAAATCAGAAACATCAGAGTTCCTACAAAACTTGAAAGTGTCTCCCAGTACATGCATTTTTAATACCTTTGTCGTTCTTCTTCCATGAGGTTTGTTTGTTTGCATGTGTTTTACAGGGGGGGCCTTACATTGAGGTAATGAGTACCAGAAAATTAGTTATCACTATAGAAATGTTTATTTTGGGGCCTGCTCAATTTGAACAGAATTTTTTGGGATTAATACAGTGTCTGGTGGGACTTATCATTCAGAGACTTTGTAACCTGATTCTTTACCACTGGATTCAACACTTGACTTGAATATACCTCCCTTGCATTGTGCAGTTTTGTGTTTAGTGCAGTATCAAGCCAGTCCCATGTTCCTGGTCTTATCATGGCAAATACTGTCAAAGGAAGGATGGGATGTGAAGCATGCGAACTGCAACTCCTGATCTATCTGTGGCTGTGCTATGTGGCTGCTCTTCAGTATGGAATTAAACAGAAGGAAAACTCAATGGAGAAGCAGGTCAAGACTGATGGTCCTAAGGCAATGAGTTTCTCCATGTGGTCAGTGGAGGAAGGCAGAGCCGTCTTAGTTAAGAGGTGACAAGGTTAAGCCCAGTGGTGGAGTTGTTCCCTTTTATGAGTCTACATAGAAGACATTAAATAGCTGAAGTTACTCCTGCTAAATAAAGTTATTATTTGTAAGAACACCTGAATCTCACAGACTGGGAAGAATTTTGATGGGCAGTCTTGATTTCAGATGTCAATGTGAAGTATTTATTGGATAGCCTTGTTGTTTAAGTGGGGTGATTTTTTTGGTTTTGTTGGGGTTTTTTGGTGTTTTTTTTGGTCAACTCTGATTTTTCGGTTTTATATTCTTTCCCAAAAAGATTAACTGTATCTAGGTATCACTATAAAAAATGCAATATTTTAAATTTAATGATGAACATTATAGCTCAAAATCATTCAAGCCTTGATGAAGGGGGACCTGAGACTTTACTAAGATAGCTGCCTATGGGACATATCTGGGAAAGCGACAAAGATGTGGTCACCTTCTGGCTGGCAGATGGTGGCATTGGAGCAGGACTGTGCTGGCTCCTTCACAGCCTCAGACAGGCTTGCTGTCTGCAAGACCTTTGTGTGAGAAGACCTATCCTCTGTGAGCAGCAGTTCTGCAGGAACCCACAAGAGTAAATGTTCTCATGTTGCCTTGGCTTTATTACCCCCATAATTCTGATGAGATTTATAAGGCTGCTTTCCTTCTTCAGTTTCATAATTAATAGTCTGAGAAGAAGAAATTCAAAACCAGCAAAAGTTTAGTTGCTTGATGTTTTCTGCTTGATCTTTTATACTGTTGTGTACAGGGATACTGATGTGTAGGTTGACAGGGCCTGTTCATTGTGCTGGCCAGGAGAGACAGGTGGAGAGCTGTGTGTTTTTCAGACTTGGTTGCTGATGGCAGATGGTGTGTTTAATGGAGGCTAGTTAGTTCTGTGTTAGGTTGATCAAAGTAATCCTGGACACAATTGTCAACCAGCAAGACTAGAATTTTGGCTTACAAATTCCTTCTATGCAGCAGAAAATGCTTCAAACAGTGGATGACTAATGTGGGTTTGCATGTTCCCTCTCAGAAATCTCTTTTTGTTGGTACACATGCTGCACTTTGAAGTACAGGATTTTAGTTTGGGCCAGCTTGATGAGCCTTTCCCACTGGAAGCTGCATGTAAACCTATTTCATGTGAATACTGATTGATTTGCATCTTAATTGGTAAGATGACTATTTGACTTTTGAGGATGAACCTTCTGTCTCCTTTGCATTACAGTTTAGTGTACTTTTGCAAGTTAGTTTAATAGCTGAAGGCATTTCTGCAGTAAGCCATATGCTCCTGTTTTCTTTCTCCATCAGTGCCCATTTTTGAGGTCAGAAAAGTCAAAATTGATTCTTCTCTGTGGTTACTTGAATCTGCAAGTGTGTGGTGTCAATCTCTTCTATCAAGTCCTGGTACACAGGATGCTGCTCACATGCTGATTGAAAAGCTATCCAAGTAACTCCATAAGCCAATTCATTTGGTGCAAACCAAATCCAAACATTTCACCTAGGAGAGCATTTTGCATCTCTACATTCTTTTTCTTAAATTAATCCTGAATAGCTCATAATCAAATATTTTGTCTTGACACTTGGGGTTGTATATGGCCTTGCTGGCTGCGGTCAATCATGATGGCCCCTGGTTCTGAAACCTGGACAGCAATTCTGTTGTTTGAGTCATCACATCTTTAGCTTTTGCTTCGGACAGACTTCTTTATTCTTAACAGATCCTTAATCTGAAACTTCTGTTCCAAAATTCAAGATGCTTTTAATATAATCCTTTTCCTGTTCTTACCCATCAAGGAAGTTGCGAAGTATTCCTTTTTTTAATCTCCTTTCTTTTGGGGGTGTTGTTACATAAGCATCAAGGACAGGATGGATGTACCCATGTGATAGAATTGCAGTTAACAAGATGAAAAACAGCAAATCATGCCTGAAAGCTTGAAATAGTCTGTGCAAAGATGAAAAATTGCAGTATAACTTTCAAACAAATATTTTTTCATATACTATACCCTTTTTTTCGCTGACAAGTTAATTCTTTCTGGCAGACTTGGCAAGTGAGCAAGTGTCTCCAAGGCAGACACTGAGGCTGCTTCATGAATTCATGTTACAGTTTCTCTGATATTGTTGCTCTGCTCAAATGGTACTTTTAGCTTTATTCACACCTTGCTTTAACATTTCTGTGAGTGAGGATAATTTTGTTTTCCAGTCCTAACGAAGCCATGGGTTAGTGTTTCTCATTGTTATTGTTGTTTCTTGAAGACATGCTTGCAGAACCTAGGCTCTCTGGAAGGGAACTCTGTGTCTTTGGGAATACTTAGCCAAGAAGCTTACTCCAAAACTCAGGCCTCTCACATTGCAATTTTATGATTTTTTAAAAAAAGTTGGAATATTTTCTTTAGAGATGTGTAAAATATTAAAATTCCTAATAGAAAAGAATAATGTATCTCATATATTTACTTGGTTGATACTTATTTAGACTATTTTGTCACACAGTTTTGCTCATAGGATATGGTTTTTGACTAAAAGTTGTAAGTTGAAAGAGGTAAGGTCCTTCACTGATTTCTGCCTGTGTTCACTTCTGCCTTGTGCACTCTACTGTTTGAGAGGTCTGGTCTGGGAGGATGTTCAGCAGAAAACTAAAAGCACAGGAAAAATCTCTGCAAGATGGAAATGCAGAAATCTTTTTTCCAGTGCCAGCAGCACAGCACTATGTTTCATGTAGGCAGTGTCATCACAGGCCTGCTAGTCCCCACCTTCCTAGTGTCTCCATCCTCTGCCGTCCTCTAAAAAGTCCTGTAGCTGATTAACAGTTGCACTAATAGCTCAGCAGAGCATCATCATCCTTTTCCTGAGATAGCAGGGGATAGAAATACTCTCCGGTATATATCAGACATGAAAAACAAGATCAAAATGTAAACAAGGGAAGAGAAAAGCTCATTGATAGAGACCCTAGGTTGAGATCCATTTTAGGTATTCATCATTCAGATCCTTGTAAAAGCCAAATAATTAAAAAACGTTCTAACTACCTGTCTCAGCAATGCATCGAGTTGCAGAGTTACTCTCTGTTTCTCTGAGATGTGTCCAAAAATGACAGATGGCTGAAGATTATTATTGAGTAGTCCATCCTTCAGTGAGGAAGCTCTGACAGACCTAGTAAGGCTGCTCTGTTCTTGTGATTAAAATCCAGTCCTTACCTGGGGCTCAGTCTGGCATGGAACTGTGCTTCCTTGCTGCCCATAGTATAGCTCAATGCAGGTGATGGAGCCTGCCCTGTTTGCTCATTGTGGTAAGCATTGCTCATGATGGTGCTTTCTTTGTTTGTGTGAATGCCCTCCTGGTTTTACCTGAAGCTGTTCTTACAGAGCAAGAGCTGGGGAAGAAAAGAAGATGAATCTGCTTCAAAGACAACAATGGAAACAACTTGAGAGATCTGCATTGGGCAGTCTCGATGGAGCTTTAGGAAGAAAAAAGTCTGCTCAAGAGGATGTGGAAATGGACCCTTCTTGCAAAGAGTAGGTTGAATTACATGCGTCAGCTGCAGCAGCAGCAGAGAAAAATAAGAGAAAATCAATTTAATATTGTAGGTTTCAATGTTCCTTCCAAAATAAGTACAGTGTAATGATAGAGAACATCTTTTCAAGTGGCAGATGGCCACATTAAAGCTACAGCTGTGCTATCATTTTGGAATTTCTATAAGGCACGCATGAAGAGCGGACAGCTGCCTATAACGTGGGTGCTAAGCCCTCCTAGGAAAGCTTATTTTTAACCTGGATCTGGTTCCTGACTTCGGTCATGGCCTGATGTCCTGGACAGATCTCCCAGGTCGGCAAGGGGGGCAGTGCAGAGGTGGTGGGACATCAGCTGTAGAGGCTGTGTGAGGAGAGGGAGGGAAGAGCTGGGGCTGCTTGCCCTGACCTTGACACTGGCAGGAGCATCTCTGGAGTCAGGAGGCCTGGTTCAGCAGGAGTCAGGAGCTGCTGTCTTGTACCAAGGAGAGATGAGGTGCTCAGCAGCATCTCCCAGTCCCTGCTAGGTTTTTATTCGCATGCCTAACCTTCAGCTTTTAACCTTTAATAAAAGCACAGCTGGCTGTCACCCTGCATCACAAAAGAGATCAGAAGACTTTGAGCCAGAGACGCAGTTTTCTTGGGCTCCAAGCAGCTGCAATTACTATTTCAGAAGCAATGTTCTCTTAGTGACTACAGTTGTTGCAATATCTAGAATATTTGCACAGATATTAGAATTGGGCTGTGTAAATATAACTAGCTCATAAGAGAACAGAACTTAGTTTGTGCTTCTTGTGTATGATCTACCATGAGTCTTGTTGAGGAAAAAAATACGTACAAAAATAAGGTAATAAAGAAAGGAAGAGGCTTTGTCTTTTTAGAATGTTGTATGTCAGTACACAGTTATGCGTGTGTGTGTGTGTGTGTGTATTAAAATCTGAGTATTGGAGGAAAATGCAAACATGAGACATGGTAGAAAGCAGGAATCAGAGGCAGTGGAGTGTACAGGGAGTCAGCGACATAATAGAAAGAAAAGAGATGGGGGAGTTGCAGGTGAAGTGAGCAGGGAGGAGGGGCAGGTGCTGAAGGAGGTTGCTGAAACAGTGTTTGTCTGGAAGAACCTTCAGCTTCTTTCTTCTACAGAGGCAAAGTAAGATGCCTCTTCACCAGCTCTTGCTGCTGTGTTTTTCCATGGGAAATAAAACCAGTTATTGAAAACAGGATGGGCAACTACAGGAGTAAAACTGAGTTTGGAAGGGAAGAAAGATTTTTGAAGCATAAGGAAAAGGTAAAGAAAGAGGAGAAAGAAAAGAAGGCAAGACTGGAAGAGAAGTCCTCTAGTCAAGCAAAAGACAAGTGGGATGAACAGCGTGGACCAGCATGGACAGATTTCATGTATGAAAAGTTTTACAAAGTTACTGGAATGGTTACTAGAAAGACAACTGGAGACTATGATAATTCAAATAATTTGTCTAAACATGACAAAACCACATTTTCCAACACATGCAGTTGCTGTTTATGTGTGTGTTTGTAACTAATAGGATTACTTTTAGTGCTTTATTTTTTCTAGCCTCTTGAGCAAGTTTTTTCTTGCCTTTTGAATACACCAAGTGGGTAAGCATTTATTTTGATGTTATTCAGAGCCTTTTATTACTTCCCATGCAAAAGAATTCAACACGTTCTGGGTTGTTCAAAAAATACCTTTCAGTGATTTTGAACTTGCAAGTGTTTGAAGTCATTAGAATAGCACTGCAGAATATAAAAAACTGGTGGATCAAGATTCTTATGTCTGAGAAATGAGAACAACAAACCCTCTGATGTGTTTCCTACCTCTGCAATGCAGCGCTCGCCACAAACACTTCTGCCTGATGACACTTCTGGTTTTACCCTTAGAATATCTAGTTAGTAGTCTGTGCAGCTTCTTGAAATTTTCTAGCTCTAAGTAATCCACCCAAGTTTCACAGCTCTTAATTTAATCCAACTGCTGTTTTTGTATCTCTCCTGGTCTAGTATCAAGTTTAGCCCAGACACGGGAACTCATAAATTAACAAAGATACATAATTGGAGTGTGTTAAATGCAGTGTTCAGAAGAGAAGTGGTATTAACCTAATCCCATTCTTAAGTCGGTGTATCAGAATCCTCTCTAGCATGTCTCTTATACAATATTTTATGGGATCAGGTTACACCAATTTTTTCCAGCAGCAATTACCTTGACTTTCCTGTTTGCTAAGGAATATACTTCGAAAATTAAGCAAGTTATTGGTATCACCGATTTGCAACATGCTGGTAAGCAAACTGATTTAATTAGAATGGGCAGTGTAAAAAAGGAGGTTTTATTTTGGTCAGATGCATAAGTTTATATTAGTGTATAAAATCTTAAAAAAATGCCCACCCAACCAAACAGCATTTACATGAGAAGTATAATTATCAACAAAGACTGCTGTCTGACTGTGTGCCTTGTTCTGTCAGTACCTAAATGTCGTGTTCAGATAGCGCATAAAAATGTTGTGACAATTTCTGCTTTTCCCAGAAGATATATAGGACCCAGAAAACCCTACCCCTGGAACTTCMTACCTGCAAATCGTAGGTTTCCCTTGTAAGTTGAAGCAGAAATTTCTTTTCCTGTAGGTTACCATTCATGCTGGAGAGAGCCGCTGTCAACCAACTTGGCATTTCTCTCAATTTGACATGTTGGGAATAATGTAGTTTTCTGTGAACTTCTGAGACTTCTGCTRTTCTCTTGTACCATTAGTTTAAAATTTTTCTAACAGGATGCTAGTCGGTTTTGAAGGATAAAGCTTCCAGCAATGATTGCTGAAATTGTATAAAGTATAAAATTATAAATTTCTCTTCCTATTATTTAGGAGGGTTAACCGTTCTTTTTTTTTGCCATTAAATTGTTACTGAGGTCATGCATACATTGTTTATAGTAATGATGAAACCTTTTGCTTGGATGTAGGGAAGTGAGAGAAAAATTACTCACTTCTAGTATATATAGTTTCGTCCAAGGTTTTTGAATTTTTATTCCTATTGCACATGCATTTGTTCTTGTTTCCTAGGTAACAACATGTTTTACAAACTCAAATTTTTASTGTGGTAGAAGTAAGAAAAGCTAATCTCAGATAAATATATAGCTATCAAAATCTTACTAAATCTTAAGCTTTAAAAATGTGAATTTCATATTTCAATAGAAGGTCTGTGTGTGCGTGTCTTTACATACATGTATATAGGTTCTGGAGTATAAAGGCATATATACTCCTTGCTTTAACTTTAAATTGTAGCAGAATTGTTAATTTATTTCATGTTATACCTACACACTTTCAAGTTTAAAGATCTGCCTTTATTTTCTGCAGGTGGTATGTATATGTGCATACTTTATATAGCTGAATCACCAAAAGTAATAAGAACTACTGTAAAAGGAAATATGTATATATAATTATAAAAATAGGTGTTCATATGCAATTTGAGATTTCAGGCTTCTCAGAAAGTGAGCATTCTGTTGTTTTCTGCCTATATGAAAATAAGATTTTTTTTTTTTTGCTTGCTAGTGAGATGCATCTAAAGAACTTTCTTCACAGAGTTTGGGAACTCTCTGGACTATTCTTTGAACTATAATGTTTAAAGACTTTTACAGGTTTAGTTGGAGGAAGGAGAATCCTGCCTTTTAAAAGGGTTATGAAAAAATAGTCTGCTAGCTAATATTTCRTGTGGTAGTCATATTTTTTTCTTACACAGAATATGTCAAAAACTATAGATTTTGATCATGCAAGCAATATTTATTCTTTTAAGCTGACAAAATCAGTCACGTTAGGTAGTTGCTATTACTGTGGTCTCTTCTGTCACTAGTGGATTAATGTAAGCAGTTCTGAGCAAGCTATTTCATTTATCAACAGCTTTTTTACTGTGAGGACAAAGCATTATGTCTGCACCTTAAAGGAAATCTGTGTTGGTCTAAAATTTTAAAAAAGTGTTTTTGTTTTGCATCTGAACATTCAAAATGATTTCCAGGTATGAAAGACGAAGTTACAGAATTTTGACTTTATAATATCTTCAGTTCTTTTGTCAGAAGGTATCAGCTTGCAGTTTAGTTCTCCTCAGTGGACTGCATACGTCACCAGTGATCACATAGTTCTGTGAGATACAGAAAATAGGACTGTATGGTCATACTTATAGTGTAAAATTAGTTTTAGAAAGCTTATAGGTGATCAGCTGAAGGATCTTTGTTCCTGCCTTGAATATTTTTGGATTATCCACAGATATATTCCCTATGTGATATAACCAATCTCCCTTTTTCTTCTGTGCTTTAAAGGCCTTGAAAGGCACTTTTAAACTGATTGTGCACCATGTATTCCTCTCTCACTACAGGCTGTCAGCCCAGCACTCAGCAGAGGTTCCAGCTTTGGCTGTCAGCAAAGTGCCTGAGAGCCTCTCTGGGAATTGCAGAGGGGATAAGGAAGTATTTGAAAATGTTATTTTATATGGTGCGTATTGTAAAAYTCTCCACTGTAATTTTTGCTCTTGTTTTCCATGCAATCTGGTGTCTAAAAATAATTTCTGAATTTTATTACTCAAATTTCTAAGTATGTAATATTGTATATTTGTTTATATTTATAACCCATTACCTAAAATGAATGAAGCACTGTTCATGCAAAAAGGAGAAAACTCATATTCTGTCTGAATATTTATTGGTGCCTTTCAGTCTTCCGGATTGCAGAAGAAAATAGCTGGAATGAACCTCTGGAGATTGTATAGTCAGTCTCCTAGCCTAAGGCACTATCTTTGTCATTCCTCACAGATACTGTAGAAGAACTGTGGAATAATTTAGGTAGGARGGAACTTCTGGAGGTTGCCTGGTCCAGCCTGCTGTTCAAAGAAGGGCCACCTTTGAAGTTAGGTCAGGTTGCTTAGGGCCCCTATTCACCTGAGTTTTGAATAACTCTAAGCATTTCTTGTCTGAGAAAAATGCTCCAAAGTTTTACCACCTTTACCATCATTTTTTTCCTCCCTTCTATCTAATTAGAATAATTGGAGTTTCACTTTCTGGAGCTTGTGTCTGTTGCCTTTTGTCTTTCCACAGTGAATCTCTGAGAAGACCCTGACTCACTTTTCTGCAGAATCCTGAAAACAGCACTTGGATTTCCCTTAATCTTTTTTCTTAAGATTAGAAACTAAACAGACTCAAGCCCCTCAGCCTCTCTCCATACACTGCATGCTCCAGCCCTTGGTCATTGCTGTGGCCCTCCACTGGGCTGGCTTTGGTATGTCTCTATCCTGGAGTACTCCAGAGAAGACAAAATCCTGCACATGTCTTGATCACAAGATCACTTGTGATCTCACAAGTGCTAAATTGTGGTGAAGGATCACATCACTTTATCTGCTGTCCATGCTGTTACTGATTCAGACCAGTATGGAGTTGATCTTCATTTCTACAAGGATGCACTGCAGGCTGATGTGCAACGTGTTGTCAGCCAGGAACCCCCAGTCCTTTTCAGTAGAGCTGCTTTTCTTTCCAGTTGGTGCCTGGGCTGCAGGACTTGGCATTTGCTTCAGTTGAATTTCTTGGGGTTTTTGTCAGAGCATCCATCCCACACTTCACTGCTCTTATCTGCTGAATGTTTTATCTTATTTCCACCTGAGTCTTCCAGACATGTCTATAGAGAATGGAAAATAGGTTTTCTTTCTTTCTCATGGTCTTTGATGTTTCTGTACTGTTTATTCTGTTTCCACTTTAGTGTTCACTGCTTCTCTTTTGCTTCTTATTCAGATTAAATTTTACAGATCTTTAATCCATACACACTTTTTTGTTTAGAACTTAAACATCTTAACTGTGGACAGAAGCATCCACTTGCGACCTTACCAGTGTCGAAGAGAGCAAAGAAATAACTCTGTGTCTGCTATAATGCTGTTAAATATATCTGTATGATTGCATAGTTTACCATAGTGGATGTTATGGAGCTGGGTCCGACTACTGAATGATTGTAGTCACCAGATGCTTTTCAGGGTAATACCTACCTAATCACTTGTTCTTCRTGCTCAGGTTATGTAGTTGAATATTCCTGCTTATTGGAGTATCTTGCATTTCTCCTTATTGAAAGGCATCTTGTTTCTTTCAGATGATTACTTCAATCTATTTATTTTCTATTCTAATCTGCTCATSCAGAGTGCTTGCATTTGGTCTAAGATTGATGATGTCTTGGGATTTATTTGTGACCTAGATAGATAAAAATGGAAATTGCACATAAAGGATTGCATATGCWTAATGTATAGAAAGTAAAATATTGAATAGCAGTGGATCCAGATCTTCCAAATTAGTTCTTTTCTGTTTGGATTCAGTATAGCTTTCCAATCAGTTTTGCATTCACCCTGACATAGGCAAACTTTCTTTAAAAGAGTGACATATATTACATACTTGTGAGAATATTTAGTTAGCACATGTGAAATCTGTTGTGCTCTGTCTACATGGATTGCTGTCTTGCTGCTAATTTGGCATAATTTAATTATGAGAGATCCAGGTTGGCTGTTTGTGTTTTTTTTTCCAGGTGTTGTTTCTTGATTTATTGTTTAACTGTTCTGTTTAATTTTTTACTCTCAATATTTTCTTCAGTGAAAGTTTAATACCAATTATATAAAGATCTTCTTCTCCCTCCCTCTGTCTGCTTTAAGACTGAAGTTGACCTTTTCTAGTCTTGTATCTCCATGAGTTCTCAAAGATGGCTGCTAGTGGCTTGAAAATGTAGAGACTAGAATTATCACAAGCCAAGCCATCATGTCTCCAGTTGCAATACTGAGGAAAATCTGCCTCATGCAAATGTGGTGGAATTACCAGCAGTTGCTGAGATTTTGTCCGGTAGTCACATGTCTTACATGAAAGTGCCATGGGTTCTTTAAATAATCACAGATGACTGACCCTTTATTTTAGATCCAGTTTGAATCTATTGGAAGAGTCTGACTCATATTAACCGTAATTGTGACTGGGAAAAAGAAATTAATTCTCTTTGTGCTTAATGGATGTTGATGTGCCTGTTAAAAATACATACACATGAGTTTGGAAGAAGGTCTTCACGTGGCTTGAATATTGCATTTCTTCACTTCCGGTCAGGCTATTAACATAATTTAAACATTGTTCGATGTAAATTTTTAAGCAAATGTACACAGCCATTAGCATAACCCCATTTCCAAACAACTCCCTGCAACTGTCCTGCCAATTTAGTATTGTTTCAAACATTGTGCCTTTATCTGCTGAAACATTCACTATCTACTAACTTGCTGAGAGTGTAAAAAAGTCCTCAAAAATGTTTTCGTTTGGTGAATAATTTTCAGTCCGTGTCTAACTCCTGGAGTTTGTGGTATTGTGGTATTGGCCCTTTGAGCTCAGACTGCTGTTGCAGGGGCAGAAGAGTGTAGATGAGTGAGAAATGGAAAGATGCTGGTAGGATGAGGCAGTGTTTAAGCCATATGCATTATTTCTTAGTTTCAAGTTGCTGATGCCCTTTGGAACTCTATGAATCACTGTGGTCATAGAATAATTTGGGTTGGAAGGGACCTTAAAGGCCATGTAGTCCACCCYGCCCCTCACCTCCACCATGGACAGGAACATCTTCGACTGGATCACAGTGCTCAGAGCCCTGTCTGCTCTGACCTTTGATGTTTGTAGGGATGGGCCATCCACCACCTCTCTGGGCAACCTGTGCCAATGCTTTACCACCAGCATTGTAAAAAACTTCTTCCTTATATCTAATCTAAATCAACCCTCTTTTAATTTAAAGCCATTACCCCTTGTCGTATTGCAACAGGCTCTGCTAAAAGGTCTGTCTGCATCTCTCTTGTAGGCCCCCTTTGAATGCTGAAAGGCAGCAATAAGGTCTTAACAGAGGTGGTTGGCTCAAACTCAGCTTGGCTCAAAGTCAGCGGTGCTCTGCCCAGAGTGAAAAGGCAGTCCTAATATCTCGGTTGTGAGCTGATTTCTCGCAGAGATATGGAATGTTTTTTCACCTTGTATTTCGTGAGTGGGCATGTATTCTGGTTTTCTTGTGTTTTCCTCCTCCCTCTGTTTAGAAATATGCGTTGTTTTGGAATGGTTGCCCACTCTATAGGTTAACTTCTCCTTGCACAAAGATTGAGAGATTCCAAACTTAATCAACTGAACAATATCGCCAATATAGGACTTCAAAATATTGTACATAGAAGTGGGAAAAATAAGGGGGAGGATAAATACAAAGAGTTAGTAGGGAATGGTCTGATTTTATTTGCGTTTTGTCTTTTGACTTGAAGAATGTCTTTAAATTACATTTTCAAGATTGTCTCTTAAATCTTCTCTGCTTTAAACTTGTACTTGAACTACAAGTTGAAATTCTCATTTACTTTAGTCCAGCAGCTGGTTTTGAAGCAGCTTATGAAATATTAATAGGCACACAATGCCTTCAACAATGTAGTTTTCAGAAACAATGGTGCCAAGCTAATATTCAGTGTCACGTTTTCCATTTCACCTCTTGGAAGTGGCATCAGAAGGGATCCTGGGAAGATTGACTGCATTGGCAGATAGAACCCATCTCATTAAATTGAATTTAAATCCTTGCTTGATAAGCTTAAATGTGATTAATAATTTTTTATCTTTCCCTCAAGAGGTTATTGAATACACTAGGTAAAATAAAAGACATAAATGTTCATAAATCATTAATGTGTCCCCATTAGTATAGTACTTGATTTTAACCCGACTGGTGTACACACTATTAAGGAGTATAGACTAGTCTTTCTAAACCAGACAATTAGACTTTTTCCAAAATGAGCAACAGAAATTCTTTCATTCCTATGGTCTTTTTGCAAAAAAAATTGGCACTATAGCAGGCAGTCCTGTGTTCTGTGTGCAAATACACTGTATTAAAGAACTGATATATTTTAAAAGYCAGATGTACAAGTTGGATTTTTTCCTCCAACTCTTGCAGGCTTTGGTGTTGCAGGTACCTGCCAGGTCTCAGCTTTTGGACTCTGCTCCTGAGTAACAGTTGATAACATCAAGGAAAGCTGGAAAAGAAAGGGTCACCCCCACCTGCCCTTTCATGCTGCCATTTCCTTTTGGTTGTTGTAAAGTAACTGCTAAAGCTTGAAATCACAGCCTGACAAAAAAAAACTTCTTGTAAGTCAGAATCATTGAATGGTTTGGGTTGGAAGGGACCTTAAAGATCATCTAGTTCCAACACACACCCCCCTCCCCTCTGCCATGGGCAGGGATGTCATCCACTAGATCAGGTCGCTCAGAGCCTCATCCAACCTGGCCTTGAACATTTCCACAGATGGGGCATCGACTTAAGACGATGGAAGTTTTTCCCATTGGCCTCAGTAGATGGCAGTGTTCGGAGAAGGTGTTTTTAAAGGAACAGTAACCAAAATTAAAAATTCAACATAGTGACCAAGAGAGATTCTGGTTGAGATATTTTGCATTTTATATCCAAAATCAGACCATGGACAACTTAGATGGAAGCTATGACTGTGGGAATAAAAGGCAGTAGGGTCAATGTGCTGGGCAGCAGCCCTACTCTGTTCAAATGGGCTACTCAAGGTGAGAATAGAGGCAGGAGGGAAAGAAAGTGTGAGAGAAAGACTGTTTCCAGATATGGTGGTGTGGAGCTTGATTTTATTCTTTTCAGCCGCTTTCTGATTTGAGAGTAGCTCTATCCCTGTRGGGAATCAGTTATTGGAATACATGTTGGTGTAGTGGAGATGGTGGGTCTTTCAGAAGGGAATCATTTGAGACAAAAAAARGGAACATACTTAGAAGCAACCAAGCAGTACTTCAAGTTAACTTTTGTTTGCTTTGTTTTCTTTTTTCTTTAAAGATGCAAAACGCTTATTTTTCAACTTCTTTGTTTATTTACAGTAGCTTGCAACTTATTAGAGATCCGAAGTCCTTTTCAGAGTTTTGCAATTCTTACTCAGTTAGTCTTCCTCTTTGGCAATTAGACTGAAAAAAATGTGTTTTGATGTATTCAATAAGATTTGAAGTAATGAGTTATGTCATATAACTGAACAGGATTTTTTTTAGCTAGCTAAATCATTACAAAGTTACATAGTTGCATATATTTGGTGGTTTTGTGTAGTGACTCTGGTGTAGAATATCAAATGCAGTTAGGAGTATCAGAAAACAATAGCTATCCGTTAAGTAAACGGCATTGGAATTTGTCCTTTAGTTTTCCCTTTAAAATAAACATCAGAGTAGACTCAGCCCACGTGACAAAACCTGATGAACAGAATTTTACACCTCTGTTGTGTAGCATTTCATCATCCCTTCACACAAGGCCGTATATTTCCATTGGCTTCATAAACTGACAACTTCTTATGGTTTTGACAGTGTACTAGAATCTCCACAAAAATAGTTATGGCCTTACTTTTTATGTTTTGGCACTAAAAATAATTCTGGAGTACTATATATATATAAAAAAAAATTATCTGTAGCTTCTGTATTATCTCAACATTTTTAGTTTCAAAACCGAATTTTTCATGACAGGTCAGACACATGGTTCATTAATGCACTTTTAGTGACTCTTAATGATAATGCACTTTGTAAAGTTATTGTAAAGTGAAATTAGAGTAAACGTGATCTAACTTTGCAATTCTGCAAAATCTGTAACAAAATGACTAGTAAATTAAGTGACTTCATCCATCTGTGAAATATTTCAAGGTCACACCTTTACTGGCTACAAGATTTCTAACTAAAAAGACAGAGGATGACAGTACTTACAGTTTGAT
This sequence comes from Amblyornis subalaris, assembly GCA_018881555.1. NCBI lineage: Eukaryota > Metazoa > Chordata > Aves > Passeriformes > Ptilonorhynchidae > Amblyornis > Amblyornis subalaris. The sequence goes on from JACAXG010000083.1 coordinate 2,965,426, forward strand.
AATGTTTGCTTACTGAGCGTGAAATGAAATTTAACAGTGCAGCATGTCTGCGTTTGTAAATTTATTATGGTTGTTTAGACTTCTTGGAAAATGAAATGTCAAGCTATCACTCTTCGCTTCTAGAATGTGATCTTTAGGTCCAGCAGAAAAGTTCACTTTGTAAACTTTTCTTCTTTAAGTGAGTGTGACATTAATTTTTTTTAATGTATTTCTTAAGCAAAACAAAACTCATGGCACAACTGCATCTGAAGTTAGGATGTGGCAATACCAGTGCAGCTGGGAGCATCTGATGCAGCAGCTGCTCATTATCATAGTGCTTGCTACCACCAGGCATCATGTTCAGCTCAGTGGGACAGTGTGTGAGGTTAAGCTCATAAAAGATTCCTAGACTGATATCCTATATGATAGCAGCATGAAAATGGTGTCATCTCCACCTGAATAGGTAGTGCATGGAGCAATTTACAGGCGAGACAACTCCGAGTAGAGATTAAGATGGTCAATTGTAAATAAATGAGGCACCTTTTTTTAAGGGATTAAACTCAGACCTAATGAGGTTTTTTTTAAGGAGAAAGAAGAATTGTAAAATCCAAAATAGTTTATTAAAGAACCTTAATTGTCAGTCAATACCATGTGATACTCTGCACAGTATAGTATAAAACCAGGGAGAATGCATGAGTGTGTCTACAGAATTGCTTTAGTGCTTCTGAGCAAAATGTTAAAGGTTGAGTAATCAAAATATCAATAATTAATTGAGTAATCAAAATATCAATTATTAGTTTGTAAAATACACATCCTGTCTGAATTTGCATATTTTAGAATTATAGATGTATTCTGAGCGTCTAAAAGAGTGGAAAAAGTTTATTGGGATATCTGCAATAGTTACAAAGCTCTAATAGTTACAAAGCTCTTTGGGATAGTGAAATTTTAGCTGTGTTCATTTTGCATACTGACTGATAATGATTTATCTGGTCTGGTGTAAAATTTCCTTAGTATTTTTTAAAATAATTTTGTTAGTATTGGTGAAAACTGAGGTCTCTGAGTATCTTAGTCTCTCGAATCTGGAGGTGATTAATTACGAGCTCTGTCACTTCATGTATGTGTTATGAAATAAGGAACTTGCTCTTGGAGCAGTGTATTAATCTTCTGTGGCTTTCATAATTAACAAAGAGGAATGCTATGTATTTCTTGATATGTGCATTTTTACTCAGGTGTCCAAATACATCAYAGGGTATAAAAACTTCAAGAGTTGCAGTAGCAGATTCCTGCATCATAACCTCTAGACCAAGAAAGAAACAATGCCTGAAGGTATGGATCTGGCTGAAGAGCACAGGGCAGAGAGTGTGAGGACGAAAATGTGTGTTAAAAAGTGTTTTAAAGTGGATGTCTTAGGGATGACTCCTTGAGAACAGCTTGAAAAGCATTTATATTTACCATTGACAAAGAGTGCCACAGGAGAGGAGTGAAGTAAATCCTAGTATACAAAGCATCACCAAAGAGAACTTTGAAAAATCAGACTATTTTGTCTCTGCTAAGTGCCACAGAATGTAAATTCCAAGTAATCCTTCATTTGGGAACTGTCAGCTTTCAAAGAGCAGAAACCTCAGTTATTCTGTTGCTTCTAAAATGTATGCTGAGGTCAAGGATCTCATAGCCTTTACAAATAAAATCAGAATTATTTGTTCTACCCTGTATTATTACCCCGGAAAGGGTGCAACACTGAACAAGTGATTACTTTATATTTAGTCCCACAATTTTATATGGCAAAGTTGTTATTGTAAGTGAATTTACAGCAGAAAATGTCAAACCTTATAGCAGAAGTAAATGAGATTCAGAAGCCCAGGATGTAATGCATTTTTTTCCCTGTGGTTTGCCTCTTAACATTCAAACACAGGAATGCTGTTCTCAGGGAGGACAGAGCAGACAATTTTGAAGTCTCTGCATTTGCTTTGTCTGTATTTCCTTTGTTAACTTCTTAGCAGCAGCATAAAGCAGATTTTCTCTCTCTCCCCVCCCCCCCACCCCGGATGGAAAAAGGTGGACTTGAACTGGGACACAAATTACAAACTGAACTGCAGAACCTGCTCYGTGCCCTTGGAATGGGGACAGAAGGCAAGGGAAGCCTCATACATAAAGAGGTGTCAGTAGCTCTCATTTCCCAACCTGCTGTTCGGAATGAGAGAGATGAAGTACCACACTAATGTTCAATGGGCCTTGCTATTGAGAGCCGGTGGATGGAAACCTTGATCCTTCTGTTCTGTGGACATGTACTTGGGCCTCATTGCTGTGAGGTTACATGTGAAGTTGTCCTTTTGCCTTTCAAGTCTGTGTTCTTTTTACTTTGCAGGCTTTGCAGTTTCAGATTATGGAAGGACAATGAGCATTACTTAAAACTGGGTGTGGAGGGTATTGAGAGAGAAGGGTTAATCCATCTGAACAACTGAATTCTTCATTGCCATCATGTTGGCATGTGCCTCTAGGGCAGTGGACTCCAGATGGATGGTCTAATTTGCATATATATTTACATAGTCTTTTATTGTAAATTCATGTGATGGTAATAAGGAATTTCTCTGTAGTAGTCTTTTCTTGACAGTTAAGCAGAATTTTCTTCTTGTCAGAGCTCACCTGCAATAAAATCTTTATCTACTGTATCTTGACTCTGATAAAACATATGGAGCTGAGGATACAACTCAACTTTCTGGATGCTAGTGTTTTTTTCCCAGAGGCTCTTCTCCATTGCTCCAGTTGCCTAGTGTCCTCCAGATTTTTCATATTTTTCCCTTCAGATTTCTTTCCTGTTGTCCATTCTTTATTACTTCTAACTGCTCCTTCAGTTTATTAAACAAATTACAGAAGTTTCTTGTTGCAATAATTAGTTCATCAGAGAAAAGCAGAATATATGACCGGTGGTTGTCTTCAATAATGAAACATAACAAGGTTTTTGCTGCTTTTTTTCAACTAAATATTGGTAAGAGAAGAGGTAAAATACCCATTATGGTGCTGCTGGGAAGTACAGGCATTCCTCTGCTCCAGAGAGTTTGTAAATCTCTTTCAGATAGTATCACTAATACAGGGAATTGATACTAGACAGAAAATGGACAGAGAAGAGGATTTATATGAAATGGCATGGGGAGGTTGCTCCTCTTTTGTGTTCTGTGTCATGCTGGACCTTTGCGTTTTACCATGAGACCTCTTCATGCCCATGGAAGTAGGATGAGATAGTCTATAGGAATACGTKTCTGTGTGTGTACTTAGAGCTCACTACTCAGTGAGTCAATGGCCACAGAATGGGGGAAGGGATAGGATGCATCTATGATAAGATGAGCAGGCTCCTTATCCACAACACTTTTTGCTAATCTCATGAGGTAAAAGAGAGTAAATCCATTTAATGTCTCGTAGTAAAAAGTGTCTTGCATGAACTCTTACATGGCAGGAGATGTTGAACAGTTGATTCTCCTGTGACTTACCTTAAATCTCACACATGATATTCACAGAGGTCTTCCACTGTCAATTAACTGTGAAATCCCACCTACTGCAACCTTGTTTGATGGCACGCTATAGCTCCTGTGGTCTGTGGTCTGCAGCCTGAGAAAATGTTTTGATGCTTTTGTGTAAGAACTTCATTTAATGTATTTGCTAGGTATTTTTGTTCTGGCCAGCTGTAATTTCATAAATTAATTACTCATTCTTTCCAGTGCTCTATGTGCATTTTAATTATGGTTAGAGTTGAAATGTGCACTTGTTGAAAAATTGAAAATTAGGGAAATATAATTTTTTTTTTTACTCAGTGAGGAGTAAAAGCCATATCCATATTCCAAACCATGTCTTTATATGTGTTTCATAGTTGATTTGAGATATCCTTTGTGCATAAAACAGACACACTATGCAAAATCTTTTTAGTGTTCCCTCTAGCCATTTGCTGCATTTCTTTAGAAAGATGAAAACACCTTTAATTCAGACTTTGCAGAGAACTGTGTTCTAGTTTTAGTATTTTAAAATTTTAGTCTAATGCTTTAACCCTGAAGGGGTTTTACATATGGTTGGAATAGTACTCTGGTTAGCTTTTCTTGTAGAATGATTATTGGTGTCACAAAACATTAAGGAAATTCAAAATTTTCTTGTACTTAATTTTACCTGAGCTATATTTCCTTGGTAGTGGTAAAGTTAGCATTTGTTAATACATATTTGTATACTCTAATTAGTCATTTACTTAAAGCCAAATAGGCTAGAAAGATGAGAAAAAAAGAGAATGTATGCAAACGGCTTTAGCTGAATTGAAGGGGAAGAAAAAAGTGTCTTTTCCCCTGAAGCATACATTCTGCATGAAATTCAACTTGACAAGTGACCCTTTCAAAACAGCGCTACAAAGATTTCTCGGCATTCTCCATATATGAGACGCAGCGTTCTTGTATTGTACACACAAGCAACCCCCCAGTTCCCTCTGAATGAAAGCAGCTTCTTCCTCTATCCTTTGTGTTCTATTTTACCCTCATCCCCTGTCTTGGCATTTGCATTTATGAGTACACTTTTATGTGAGAAAATTGTGCAAAAAGCAAAACCATTGGGAATGTTAATATAACATAAATGATAAAATACAATAAAGAACTCAAAGTATTGAAAATATGTGGGTGTTCACTTGGGGAAAGAAAAAGGGAAAAGGAAAAATATTTGTCAATTAATTTAATTTACAAGTAAGTGACACAAAAGCTGAACTCCAACTCTTAAGTCTTGCATTAATTCAGGAGCAGAAGAAAAAAAYGGTCTATGATTCTGTGTGAGCAATGAATAACAAGAATGTATGACTTGTGAAACTGAATGTAATGCATTAAAATAAGAGCAAACTGATAATCTAACAGTGTATAACAAGTATCAGATCTTAAAAATAATAATAGTGGATCAGCAGTATTTTATCACCATCCAGTTCTCCTGCAGCAGCATTCTAGAGATAGTGCACTGGTTGTTCTGTGTTTGTATATACTGTCAGATGGGAGAGATGTGCAGTGTAATATTTAGTATGTCCCATGCCTTCAATGCTCTTTCCAGATGTCTTTAGGAAGAGAACAGAACTCATATTCTGAAGCTGGCCTGACGGAGGGGTTTCGGGTGGTGCAGTGGTACCTCAGGGGGCGATGGGCTGCTGCTAGGTACTCCTCAAACATATTGCCTTTGTACACAGCACTGCTTCTGCATATATGGACCATATGTTCTTACAGAGTTTAATAGATTGTAGATTACAGGCATTTTATAATTTTCAAATCGATAAGGTCACATTTTACACCAAGATATTTAGGGCAAATTTTGAGTGGAAAGTTGCAGCCTTAACATGAGCAGTTATCACATGTGAACAAATATCTCTTGAAAAACTAGAAGGTCAGGCAAGATGATACCTTAAGACAAATAAGTGGAATAGTTTCTTTTTTAATTATTGCTGGTCTTCAAAAACAATGACAGTAGATTATCAAAGGCCACCCTCAGCTGAAAGAGAACCAGAGAAGAAACTGTCTGTTCTTCCCTTTTGAGGTTTGCCGTACTTTTATGCTTAGGGGTTTGAGGGAGGTGGGAAGAAACCTGTTTCCTCTATTTAGCCAACCTCCAAGAGCTGTTCATATTCATCTTTTTTACTGTGTGTGTATAATTTTGTGGGTTTTTTCCACCAGAGTAACCYGAAGCAGGTAGATCTTGGCAATTGCCATTGTGTGCGCTCTTACATTGTGGCCTGTCAGTGAGGGACATTCCTTCCCCTAGCAGAAGACTTTTAGGGGCTGCCCAGAGGAGCAGAGGGAGACACGGGAGGGTTCATCTGTCTAAAATATTTTTCTTTTAAACACTGAAGCATACTGATGAACAGGGTGCAAAATACTTGCTTAGAACTGTTGATAATTGGTGCCCATTTCATTCTGTATTTATGATAAAACACATTAGGGAGTCTTGCTTCATATACAGGCTCTGGTTTCAAAGCATCATATTTGCAAGCCCACTCAAATGGAAATACTTGTTAAATATTTAGTACCTTAGTGGCTTATCCTTGGATACCAAAACGTTTTTTCTACTGCTTTCCCCAAATACTGGAAAAAGCGCTGTAGAAAATAAGTATGTCACTTGTGAAAGTTTTCYTTGATAACTTCATAGCTGATTTTGTGCAAATAAAATGTTAAATGCAGATATTTTACATGATGAGAAACCTAATCTTTGCTCTRGGTAGAGTATAAAGACGAGCTCAAGCTTAAATGCTGACATCTCTCTTCTAGAAAATTATCTGTGGCTGCAAAAGCGTTTATACTTCAACTCAACTTTTTGAAAAAGACAGTATCTTAATTATATGTGTTTTATTATTGCTATGAAGTCTTTTACAGTAAGTCACTGACCTGAGACTGRTCCAGTTTGATGGAGCTTCTCCTTAATTTAAACAAATAAGCTATCAGAATTGCGTATGCAAATATTATCTAATCGATGTCACTTGGCAAAATTTTTGTGATGCAAATCATGCTGGAGACAGCATGACAATCCTTGCTTCTTCTAAGGAGTCCACTTAGAAATGGCAGTAATTGAGTAGGCAGAAAGGATGAGCCAAAGAGCTTCAGACATATTTACATTGCAACTTTCTGTTGTGGCATTAAAACACCAGAAAATTGATTCTCCAAATTCCAGTTCAGAGACAGCTTCAGAATATAAACCAACACCTAATTTTATGCCCTCCGGGCATAATTATCCTATTCTCTGTGTCATTAAGGATGAAACTCATTGTCATCTCTGGTGTTTTGCATTTTAAAAATTTGAAAGCCAGTGTTTGTTTCTTTCTCTGCTTCTCCTGTAAAATAAATATGCCTTTCTGAAACTGCCATATGCTTCTATTAGTTTCTACTTTTTTCATTCCTTTTCAAGTAGAAGGTTGCAAGAACCATGTTCATTTTCATTAGAGAAATTATTTCTTCACCACAAGAAGCTGCAGAAGGGTGAATCCTGAGCAGTGGGGAAAGCAGTAGTTTAGCTGTTTATTTGGGTTTTTTTTCTAACTACCATGTTTATGAAACTGAGTTCTCTGTGTATACCTTTGAAAGTAGGACTGTGATTAAATATTTACAGGTATGGCATGTGGAGTAGCTAATGAATGTCTCCAGTATTTTCAGCAAACAGTAGAAGTAGTATGTAATGCATATGAAACAAAAGTTTTGTTCAGAAATCTTTGTAGTATAGTAAAACACGTAATACTCTGACTTGTATTAATATATAACAGCAGTGTCCTCAGTTAAGGTATTTCCTTCTCTTTAAATTGCATAGAATACCACAATATTTTAGGTCAGAGAAAATCCTATCAAAAGCTTAGCTTATTCTATGTTTAAAAAAAAAAAGGAAAAATTCTGAGATTATGTGTCTCTGCTATTTGCATTCATGCAAAAGCTGGCAGGACTGTCAGTTTGTGTGTTAGAAACTGCGGGCCTGCATCTGCATCTTTAGCATGGGAGATGGAGTCTGGCCTTTGTAGAGAGTAGTAGTTGGTGGGATACCGTGAAGTGCAGCAGAGCTTGAACCCTCTGTGCTTATCCGAGGAGAGCTTGTGCTCCTCTTCAACCCCTTCATGCTTTACACATAACATAGGTGGGAGCTATTACCATGAGCACTGACCAATAATACCATTTAGTGCATTTTTTTCTGCTTTACTATAGCAGCCGTCTATCTATGTGAKGTACCTCATGAGCATGTGAGAGAAGGGGAAGTCCAGTGCACAAGGTGATGGACATGCTTTCCAAAGCTCAAAATTTGCCCAAATTTAGATCGATTCTCTCTAGAAAGTGGTCAGGCAGTTGCTGTGCTGCATCTGCTGCTTGTGGTGCTACTTGAGATCATTTGGTTGCTCCCCTGTCTGCTTATTTGCTGTATTTGTCTTGTTATGGAAAGGACTGAAGTCTCCCTGGGGCGTGCTGAGGACTSGGGGAAGCCGCTTGTTGAGCAACAGAGGCATTGGAAAAGGTCGTATTTATTTAATAAAAGCCAAGTGTGTCTGCTCCATTCCAGTTTTCAGCTTTCATTTWGAGGACAATTTAAAAGCAAGAAAGTTTTACATTTTCTCCCTTTTAAAAAGCTTTGTCATTTTGAATTGAACTTAATAATTTAACTTGAAGGAGCAGTGATGGCTGCAAGACTTCTGTCTTGAATGTTTCTGACACCTACAAAAACACCTTTTTGCACATCTGTCGGGGAGAGTCCTCAACAGGGGCAATTATAACATCAAACCAACATTTCCCTCTCTGTAAAGAGGGAGTGCTGCCTCTGCTGTAGGCTACGTCTTTTGCTTTCATGTTTCGTGACACTAATGTTTTTGCTGCTTGGTGGCAGAGCACAGAAGAGATGCAAATTGAAACCTTCAAAACATACAKATATCTCTTAGTAAAGTCCAAAGGAGAAGTTTTATTGTCTTTTTTATTTTTGGTAATATGCCTGTAATATTCCTCTAAGATCTTTACCATTTGAAAGTTGAAAGCTGTGTGATAAAAACGGACTTGTAATGAAACACAACCTCCTTATAGAAGTTTCACTAAAAATAGTTCTGGTGGTGCCCTGGGGGTGTTCATCAGCTAGCGACAGCGGCTGCATTTTCACAGTGGGAAATCAGGGCTGGTGAGGTCAAGGAGGATGAGTCTGTATTCCTGTAGGGAGCTTGGTAGGAGCATCCAGGGGTTTTTGAGCTTTTATGGATAAAACGAGTGTGGATTTGTGACAATATTGTTTTAAAATACCTGAAAAGTTGGAACAAGCCCAAAACAATTCCAGTTCCAGCTTTCAGTGTACGTTTGTTTTAGGATCCTCAGATAGCAGGTCGAGCTGACCTCTACTAATAACTTTCACATGTTTCAAAACTACAAAATCCCAACTAAATACTGATCCTGCATACTTCTTTTGAAAAAGAATGAAKAAGTTACAATCGTGACTTTTGCTTTGCTTCTTTTTTTGCTTTTAAAAACACYGTCCTGGTTTACTCTTTGCAAAATAATGACTCACTGAAATGTCTGCATCACCAGAAACTAATCCCAGCTCTGCATGCTCTTCATTTTCCACGATGAACCTGTAAAATCTGTTTTACAGGAAGACTTTCTGACTTCCTTATGCCCATAGGTACAAAATGGTATCTCTTGGGAGCCTGGATGCAAGTGCCCATGTTCAGCATATAGTTTACTGAGGTGACTGCTTGATCTCTGACTTGTGCCAGCAGACAGGAGAGATCTTGCTGGACTAGAGACCTCACTTGGCTTGAGGGAACGTGATTACAGTAAAAACCCCATGACAGATGTCGACGTGATAGGATTCGAGCAGTCACTGCTTTTGTTTTTGTGCGGGAGGGAAACCTCATCAGAAGCACCAATGAAATTCCAGCCTTRTCTTCGGGAATGTGTGTGGGATTCAGGCTCACAGCAAGAGAAGAGAGCCAGCACCTTTTCAGACGTTTTGCTTCTCTCATCCTGTGCTAAGGATAGTCTGCCGTTCCCTAATTTTAAAGTTTTTTGAACTCTGCTGGGATTCGAAACRAGTATTGTCATAGTGTGCTTGTGATGTCGCTTCCTTTGTTTGTCTATTGCCATATACCCTGGCCAGCTCTGTAGGAGAGCTGTATGTAGAGTGCCTTTTAATATTTAGATCTAGCAGTGATTAGAATACACTAATGCCCAGTGGGTATATGTGTCATTTTTTAACAGCTGCCGAGCTTTCTCTCTGCTGCTCCAATTAACACATTCGGCACACACTTGCCGGTGAGTGGGCTGTGTGTACGGATTAAACCACTTTGCTATTTATTTATCCGGCACATGTGATGCCAGAAATGGATTGGCATGTTTCCTCTTCTTACAACAAATGAAATCAAATGGGCTCCTGAGCCTGTGCCCGGGTAAATACGAGGGCAGCATTTAACTGGCAAATGGAAACCTGTTTTGCCTTGAGATATGGTTCAGTCCATTGACTAACATCTATCCCCGCCTCCCAGCCCCTCTTCAAATGATGGAGACACAGGATAGGGAGCTCTCAGTGCTGGGCTTACCCTTGCTGGCAAGCAGGTCTCTTCAACTTTGTCCTCTGCTGCTTAAAAACAGCTTGAAATCCTGAAATTCTCCTATTTTCTTCAATGCTTTCCTCCTTTATTTATTTTCATCTTGAAATATTCGAGTCAATAGATTTTCTAAAGTGTGTCTGTGTGTGTGTGTCCCTTTTTTTTTAAAGGGAAAACAATATGCTTCCTAGTCAGCGCTGAGATAAGGGAGGGGTTGTTTCATGGTACCGGAGTGGCTGGTGGGAGCTGCAGCTCTGCTCTGGTGCTTGCAGTTGATTCATGCTGGGACAGCTCTTTGTGAAGCAGAGGGAGAAGGGGGCTGCCGGCTGGGGCTGTGAGTGAGGAAGGAGATGGAGCGCTTCTTGGGCTTTGTCAAGCAGATAAGAAGATCGAGAAGAAGAAAAGGCAAAAAGTACCGGCCAGAGGAGGATTACCACGAGGGCTATGAGGATGTCTACTATTATGCCTCAGAACATTTTCGAAGTAAGTATTTTGCATAACCTCATTTTCCTTTGACTGTGATAAATGTTATGCTCTTAAGATGTTTAAATTCCAAAAATGCAAACAGTATTCCTTCCTTGCTGGAACCTGAGCCTCATATATGTATTAAAAGTCAGTTCCTGGCTGACTGGCTCTGCTACTGATGAACAATACAAAGCAGCAGAAGTGGCACAGAAGCTCTCAAACTGAAGGGGGTCTGTCTGCAGACCCTGATGAGATTTCAGATGCAGTTAATCCAGTCTGACTGCTGGAAGCCTTATGTTAAAACACTGTGTTGAGGAGTGGATAGGGTGGTGGTAGCCCTTGTAGAGTGTCCTGGTTAAGCTGTGTGGATATTTTTAAAGCACTGCAGAGGCAGCAAGCACTCATTTATAAGTTGAAGTTGATGATTAATGTTTGGTATTGAGGGAGAGTCAGTTTTCTGAGCCTCTGCTGTGACCTRGTCTTTTCAGTAGTGAGTAAACTGAGTGGGCTGGTTGCTCACTGCAGGTCCAGGACCACTCCTAGAGAATTAAGTGGGGGTTTTTTTTGCTGGCACTCACGTGATGGCAGCAATAGCTCTCCCAAAACCGAAATAAACTACCCTCTCAGAAGCCGCTGTGTGAACTGTGTGCTGGACCCTGAAGCTTCTTAGTTTGTCCCCTGTGCCTGTCAGGCTTCAGAACTGCCAGTCTGCCGTGGTCTTCTGGAGGAGGGGACATGCCCAGAAGTGCCCACAGGGAGGGCAGGAAGGAAGGAAGCCAAGCTTAGCCCCTGCCTGGGGTCTTGTGCAGCACTGTCAGGGTGAGGTGGTGGCATTAGAACCAGCCATGCGCAAAAACTGCCTTTTTAAAAGGTTTCTGCTGTTTTGGCCAGTGGTTTGGGACCTGTGCAGTGAATCTCTGCCTYGTTGAGCTGCTGAAGTTTGATGCAATTTTTTTGTTGTTCTGTACCACGTGACTGACTGTCAGTATCTTTTTTGCTTCGTTTCCACTTTGCTGAAATAAATCATAAGAATCTTACATTTGTTCTAAGATAAAATGATCAATRTGATTGTGTCTTACAGCACCAGAGAACTGCTATCTTGTGCAAAATTAGGAAACAAAAGAGTTGTTCTTATTGGCTTTCTCCCAGTGCACCATACTTGCTTATCTCCAAAAGACAACTAATGTAGAGTTTGTTTGTTTACTGGGCTTCTTCTTGATACARTTTTGTTTGCTTTCTATTTTAAAGAAAATTTATCATGCTGATGATATTAAATTATGTAATTTATCTATGTTGTTAAGAGGGAGTTCTTGCAAGAAAAAGACATTTTGRGGGCAATGCCATCATAACAGGTAACATAGTGGCATAAAGTCTGCTACACAAAATCTGCTACACAGGAACAAAAAATTTTAAATCTGTTTAGCAGTGAAAAATGTGAAAAGAATATATGTTAGTGAAAACACATAACTTTTTCTTGCTTTAATATGTAAAGCAAAAGAACATGTCAAAGCCRTGTCAAAATATTTCCCTAGCTGATTGTTGTTGTTGTAGGTCCTTTAAAGAAGAAAGCAAAACCCCTCCAAAAACTGTCAAATGTAATAAGGATTTCTTGAATGATGATTAATAAATTATTAACTCTTAACTTAATATATGGCACTAAGATTGAGCCAAATATCTAATAGGTTTTTCCTTTTACTCTACTTAGAAAATGAAAGGGTAGTATACACTTCAGCTTGTGGAGGTCATAAGTGTTTTAGACTAGATGAAATGTGTGTCAGATTTTGAAGTGGTGTTTACAACAGTGTGTGTTCAAATACTCAGCTTGAATGAACAAATAGTGCACAGTCCTATGGAGCTGGATGCACAAGGAGTTTGCCACTTCACACAGTTAGTTAAACCAGTCATGGGAGATTCGAGCCATGCAGTCTTTATAGAGATACCATCTCAAACACAATTCCTCCTCAAGTGCTTATGTCTGGTCTTTCCATGTGTTCTATGTGTCAGTGTTTTGGTTGGATAGGTGTGGTAGTTACTTAAAGCAATGTGCAGAATCTGAAAAGATGCTGCTGGTGCTACTACAAGTGCTCTCTTCAAATTGAATTTCATATATGTGGGACAATGAAATGTTTCATATTTAATTTAATTATGGTCTGGTGTTACASTCTTTACGGTACAAATTTAGAGTAATTGCAGAGCTTTTAATAGCCATTCCTTTTGCAATTGTTTGCTTAGAAAAATGCGTGCTTAAGAAAAAGATTGTGTTTATTGGGATGATTTTTAGAATATCAGAGCTAATGAAATCAAAGACCTATTGTTCATTCAACTGAACGAAGCTGGAGGTTTTTTAGATTTAGTTTCCTTTCTCTACATTGTTAGGCATCCCTTCTTCATCATCATTTATGACTTATATATCCAATTAGCCAGTACATTTGAAGATTGTCTGAGATAATCACTTTATGAGCTTGTTACTCCCTCTCTTCCCCCGTTCGTAATATTGCTTAGAGTGTTGTACAGAGGCAGAATTAATGGAAAAATGCAGAAACTGCATAGAATAACCACAGGATCAAACAAAGAAAACAAAGTTAGGAAAAGAATAGGCCTCTGGGAATCACAGGAAAAAGGTGACTTTATTTTGTCCTCAGCCCAGCTGTGTCTGGATATTGGGATATTGTCGCTCCTGTTGTTTGGTATACTGTCTTTACTCCTTTGAAGGTTTGTCATGGAAGACCATGTTATCTGTCATATTGGGACACAGCTGGATGAAGGGAATGAGCAATACTGCCTAAAGCTCCCTGGGTAAAAGAAGAGACCCCAGCTCCTGAGGCAGATGTCTTTTTTCTTGGACATTTCATCCACTTGGGTTCAGTTAATGGACAACCTTGTTTTGACATGCAATGCCAGCTCTGCTATCTTTCTGTGCTACGTAATGCTAGAATAACTAAAGTAATAATTTTGGTATGCAAGCACATATTGACATTAGTAGTGCAGGCATCATATTGATTTCAGTGAAACTTTGCAGTGTGAACATAATGGGTGATGAAGTTGCTACCCAACCTACTCAGACAAGTTGGTGCTTATTGCATAAAACACTTCAAAAAGCATCATATTTATCTTGAGCAGCATTACGGCACTGCCATTCAACCTGTTCCTTATAATGAGGCTTTGCATGTAAAAAGGCCCTTGTTGTATTATTACAAAGACTGTTTGCAAACCGTTGGGAATACTGTGTAGCAGAGCTTCCTGGAATGCTCCCAGAAATGACATATGTCCTTTTGCTGAAGTCGGGGTGTCTTGCCAAGGCCTTTGAGTTTCAGCCTAGTCTTGAGCGGGAGTGTGGTTTTGGGACCCAGCCCAATTTGGTCACCTCTGACCAGAACAAGCACTGCTTCCCATACCCTAAAATGATTTAAGCACTAAGTCTTTATTTTGCAAAACACTTGGAAGAATTTGGGTTTCTTCCAACCGATTTTGGAACCTCACAGGTTGCATGAAATATGCAGGTCTAGAGGGCATTTCTGTGAACACTTCTTGTTAAATTTTGTCTTATTTATATTACTTCTGGTGTTTATCATCCATCTCCTTAAAGATCCTCTTTTCTCATTGTTGGTTCTTCTTTTGATGTTCTTCTCAACCAGGTTCACAGCGTAGTCTGTTGGCATAAAGATTTTACTTTCTATGGTGATGCAATGACAATGTTAAGTAATGATCCTGAAAAGCAATGTTTAAAGAACTCTRCTAGTAAACACCCACTAATATGAAAGGTCCCATGATTTTAGCCTTGACCTTAAAATGTTCCATTTTTTCATTCAAGGTCCCATGAATAAATTTCTTCTATCCTTTTTCAAGGCCTGGTATATGTTGTGTAACAAGAGCATTGTTATGTTAGATGAAGTAGCCTGCCATAGTCTGCATCTGCAGTGAAGTAATTTGTCATTTTCCTCTCTGATGCCATTTTTTAATTATTTCACAATTCTGGTGTGAGAATCATCTGGTTCCTCAGTTTAGGACCATCAACCTCTTTGAATTTGTCCCCTAAATACATGTGTTGATCTTTCCATTAATTTCCCCTTCTCCCTCCCTGTGTCATCACTGGAAAGTGAAGGTAATACATTTGACTCCTAGCCTAGCAAATAAGGTAAAAAAGGAAAAACTGAAGGTTTTATGTGATTCAGAATTGAAAATGTCCTCTTTGTTGACTGAAATCCGGGAATGATTCTTTAAAATTAATATTGGATATATGATATGCTATTTGGGATGGTGTCAGCTGAAAAACTCCGCTTGGGCGTTATTCTCCAACACAGCTCAGTGTTATGGTGCAGAAAATCCTGCAGCTGCCAGAACATTAGGAACAAATGTCCTCGCATTTCTTACCCAGGGTGGTTTTAAAGCTGTATTAAATATATAAGACAAAACACCAAGGGAAGTGACAGGCCTGTGGTTTCTTAATGCTGTGGTCAGTAGTAACATCGCTCTTGTCAAGATTTTCTCAATTTTGTAAATTGGTACAAATAGTTCTTGTTTGCAGCAATCTCATAGATTTGATTGGGGTTCCAGAAGAGTTAATGATTTTATGAGTAATGTGGTGACAAGGGAATTGAATATTTCTAGCTCAAGTTGCAGATATGTTAATTGATCTTAAGGGTGAGGAATGCAGGACAACCACTTTTCATTTTACAATGAGTATGTGTTGCTAGTCTGCAGTTTAACTGGATGTGTGTGTGTGTGTGTGTGTGTGGGGGTTGTTCTTCACCTATCACAGATCTTGTCATGTCAGTACAGCAAAATCTCAGCTTTCATAGAAACTAAAGGTAAAATATTTGTTGAATCCTACAAGAAAAAAAGGCTTGGTAACCTGAGGAGAAGATATGGCAGGCTTTGAAAACGCAATGAAAGTAACATTTAAAAAAAAAAWAACTAAAATTTATTAAAACTTCTCATCGCCTTCGTCTTAATGACTGTTTTRTGATTGCTGGAATCTGGAGATTTTCATTAATGGACTATAGTTCTTGAATATTTCTGTCTGTTTTCCATAAATCACTGTTTTCCTGAGATCTGGATAGCCCCAACACCATGAGTTCATCAGGGACTGGGTGCGATGCCCACGTCCAGACAGACTCTGTCATCGCAGGGCTACCATCCAGTGTCAGTTCGCAGGCCAGGCACAGTGATAAAGTAGGCTGCTGTATTTGAGCTTTACTGCTGGGGCAGGCAGTATCAACTTTCCCATTCAGGGTTTTCTGAATGAAACAAAAGTGGTAGCAGGTGGTGTTGTCTCTGCATCCACTGCTAAGACTTCATGTGTAACAAGTGTAATATTTTCCATTTTGGATAAAATTCAGGCAGTCATTATATAAAGGTGTACCCTCATGCTGTTTCCCTTGCTTTTCCATCTTCTTCAACACATGTAGGTGCTAAAAATGGTTAAAAAACAAGGTGTTTTTTTTTTTTTAAACAGTTGGTCATTGCATCTAGTGCAGTTTTATATTTCATGGCAGCCATCCTCTTGCAGAGAATTGCTTGACTTCTGGTGAGGTATGTGTGTTTTGGAGGTGATACCATTTATCGACCATCTTGCACATCATGGTTGCTAGTGAACATATTCTTTCTAGTGGAACCCAAGGGGGGGAGAAGAATTACATACTATTCTCATTTTATAGACAAGCCAGCTAGTAGGAGTAAGGAATAAAAAGAAGACTGTTAGCAGCTCTTCAGCCTCCCTTGAAATTATTTAGGTTTTCTAAGCCCATAAGAAATATGCAGATATTAAAATTTCATTTTACTCCTTTTCTGTTTTATATTAGTTAAAACATGTAAATCTTGGCATGAAGCTTGTGTTTGTAGATGTTTAATCTGTTTGCATAGTGGCTTTTGCTGCATTATGTTGTTTATACAAATTCAAATATAATTAAATTGATGTTGGTATTGGTGCTGCAGTAGTGTGCTACCCAGCCACAGGGTCTATCAGTGAGGCACCTAAACCCAAGACTGTAGGGTTCCCCACAGGACTGGAGCAATGCATTTCTGCTTGGCAGGCTGTGTGCTGGTTTTGGTGAAACCTTTTCATTATACGTGAAACAGGCAACAAAAACTTTACTTTTTTTTTTCTTTAAAGTGGTGGTGCAACAACTAGTTTTAGGTTTGTTAGTAATAGGATTGCTTTTTTAAATGACCCTTTATGGCTCTTCTACAAGTGGCCCTTAGCATCCTAGGGCAGCACAGAGCATGGATGGTAAAACATTGCTTTGGAGTTACTTGAGGGAAAACAGCTTATTTATTTTAAGGCACTGAAATAATGAGACCTGAGTTATATAATTTTTTGCATGAAGTGTAAGCACTTCTCCCTGCTAGCAATTATGCATGTACAATTTCTGTGCCACTTTCTTTCATTTACTTTCCAGTCCTATTCTTTACTGAATAATTAAAGATCCTGATTGTCCCTGCTAAAGAAATGTACTCATTCTAGGTCTTCTCTTCTTACAGTGGCTGCTGGTTTAAGGTTGTACTTTGGTGTTTTGGAGAATTTGGCACCCTTTATATTTTAGTGTGTCTAGAATAGATGATATTCACATTCAAAGTAAGAAATTTAGAGAGATCTGGGCTTCCTACTTGCTGAAATGATGTGTAAGTCCTTGGTTTTAATCATGACTTTGTCAGTTTACATCATGAACATGTGATTATTTTTTCCCCTTGGATATTGAGAAGTGAATGAAACATCAGGTTTTATGAACTAAGATTAAAGAGAGAGGTAGAAGCAGCTACTGAGGTGTCAGTTTTAATACTGGTCTTCAGTTCCAATGGAAAACTTAAAACAATTAGTGGAACAAAGAAAGAAACAATGTAGGTCCCTTGCTGATGAGATTATAAACATTTATTGAATGATTGCTGTGTTTTCTTAGCGGGGTATGACAGGAGCTGTAATTAATCATCATCATGAGTATATAAACACGTGTTTACCGTAGATACTATTTGTATAAGACCAATGTGGTGGTACTCATCATATGTGCAGAAATTACTGGGCAACTTTGTTTAATGTTTTTCAGCAGAAAAGCACAGGGGTTGTGCTGTGACTGGGTGCAGGGGTCCACAATGACCATACTGCTGATGACCCAGGCACCTTAATGCCACTAATTTTGTTCAGAGGATTTTCTAGTTTCCCTCTGAAACTCAGGAAATTATATACAAATCAGCATGCAAGAGTATTGCAGTTCTGAGGACACATAGTCCAAATTTATAAGGCAGTAGAACTAAGGGTGCCTCTAGGACCTTCATTTGGCCTCTCATTAAAGAGTCTTTAGTGAAGGAATACCTGATCACTTTTGCTGTAGTGCTGGTGTGGCAGAGATTGCACCAAATCCTGGTGCAGTGTTGTGCCTGGCCTTCCCACCACCATTCCTGTCAGGGCTCATCCCTCGTTTTCCTCACTTGAGAGCTTAAATTTGCAGATGTCTGGCACCAATTGCTGTAGCCAAGGGAGGTATGGTTTGTATACACAAAAATTACATAAGCCTCAGTAGTCTGAAAGTCCAGCCATAAGGCAACTCAGGCTGCAACCTTTCAGTTGTGATAAACTCCCTGTACTCTGGTTCTCCACCTATGAAATGAGGTTAATGGTACCTCTCCTTCTTAGGTACACCATGAAAATAAATTAGTGTTTACTAAGCTATCAAATACTACAGTGATGAGCACCTTTGAAGAACTTGGGTAGAAATTAATGTCTGTCCAGAGAGAAGGGCTTGAATAATGGGTGGGAATTAAGGCATGGAATTACACTTTGAGCAGTGAGGGGAAAACAAGGTCTTAAATAATTTATTGGGTAGTTAAAATAATTTCTTTTGCGCATTAAATGAAACAAGGTCTTGTGCAAAGAGTAGATCAGGTAATTAAAGATTGTGTTGTAATACGTATGCAAAAGGAGGCCAAGTTGAGAAATTCTTAAATCTGGAACTTGCAGTTTGCTTTTTTAATGGTGTGTGTGTGTGTGCACATGCATGTAGTAGAGAACATGGAGCCAGTAGTTCCTTGGGGTTTAGCATGCCATGGAAATTTCATAACAGCACATTATGGATGTAGTGCTTGCTATAAATGAACAAAAATCTCCTTGAAGTTAAGATGCAGAAGTAAATTTTGGTGAGTGGCCATAGGATCTGATCACCCATGTATCACTTCAGTGCATTCTCTAGTAACAGTCCCTGTGCTGACACTGTGAGGGAGCACTGTGGGCAGCTGTGGGACAGAGGAGGGAGGAACCAGATTTATTTTTTGGCTGTCTCTGGGCACKTTGAACAGATGATGAGAGACACTTGAGGTGAGGTATCTTTGGAAAGATTACCATGGGCAGAGCCAAACGTTGGAAGGCAGAAAGGAGAAAAGAGAGATTTAAGACAGCTCTAGGGGAGATACTGTTTGAATGAAATTGTGAAAAAGAAAGCAAAATCAAAAGTACACAGATACCATGTGAAGTATTAACTCAGTAAATTGTTTTCAAGTCTATTCGCAAATGCTTCCTTTGGGTCTGTTTTACAAGCTCTGTGGCTGCTCAGGTGTATGTTATTTTGACAACATTGTCCCTCTCCCAGAAGGGTAAAACTTCTCACTTAACAATACACCCTGTCACTATTCTGTCAGCTGGTAGTGTCTCTATTAAAAGAGAAAAGAAAGTATTCACAATGTATTACAAATAAATGCAGTAAAAAATGAATGGTATGCAAACACATTTTAAATACAGAGATATATTAGCTTTTTGCCCTTGCTTTTTGCAGGTTGGAGTAGGAAATAATTTAAAGTCCTGATGACTTGCTACCTGCACCCCATTTGTAGGAGCCCAGTTAAGTTGTGTAGTCACCAAGGGATGTGTCACAGCAGTAGCTGCAGTCTGCGGTTCCAGCTGTATTAGTGCCGAATGCTTGGAAATCAAAAGGGATGTTTGCCACACTGTCTGATAGGGATGTTGCATCTGACAGCCTAGTTTAGGGGAAATGAGAAAATGCCTGTGAAGGAAAGTTGGGAGAGAGCYTGGATCTATGGCAGAGTACTGCCAGCAGCAGCAGCAGTGCTCAGGTCAGTTGTCAGTAAATCTAAATACGTCTGGTGGCATTTACAGTTTGGAAAGCAGGAGCAGGAGCATGGATTTGCCATTGCGTGGTGGTAGAATTTCACGTGGCTTGTCATGAAAATGCTACGCTCCCTTTCATTGCTAAAAAAGAGACGGGAATGACTTCTGAAATGGAGAAACTAAAGCTATTCAGGCTGGTGGTTATAGCTGCCCATCAGTAATTAAACAGAGTGCAGCATGATGGTGGAACTCTGTAATCCCTATGAATTTAATGACATTTTGGTAGTCTCTGAAATGCTCCCTCTGTAACTTGACCCATCTGGGCTTCACAGATTTGCAGAGGAGTTACACAGGCATCCCCAGCACTTCTAAATCTGTTGCTGTTCACTTCTGCCATACCCTGGCAGGAAAAAAGAGAGTAGTCTTCTCAAGCTTAGGTTAATTATGATTTACTTATGTTTTTCTTGGTATGTGCTAAACATCTCAGAGAAACAGAAGTGTATTTATGAATGTGGTAGGTTTTGAAAACGATCATCTGCTATCCCAGTTGTCGTGCGTGCCTTTGCTGGCTCCTTCAGGCAGGGAATACCCAGCCCTGCACTACAGGAGAACAGAGAGGGAAGAGTATGACCATGCCTTTAAAGTGCCGCCGCTCCCAAGCATGTCACAAGGGATGGAAGATGTACTGAATATTTTTGTTTTGCAGCTGGTACTTGATCTGTGTGCTCCAGTTCAGTGTTTGTATTTTGTTCTTGGATGGTTAGAAAATAGTGCTCCTTTCTAGTTTCTTTTGGGTATTTTTGTGGTTTTTTTTTCCTTCACTACTTCTCTGAACTCAGGCTCTTACAACAATCTGAACGGYTGTGGATTTTATAGGGCAGATTGTGTCATGCAAATTGTTTCCACAGACTGAGCAAAACTGTTGAAGGCTGTTCTAGTTACAGCCTGGAGTTTGTGGTCCTTTGTCTTGTACAGATAATTGAGCTTTTTACAGCCACATGTCCATTCACAATAGATTGTTTTCTTCCTTTTAGATAGTGAAAGAAGTTTATTAGCTGTTGGTTTAAATCTCTTACAAATATGTTGCTGGTGGCATAATTATTAAGGAGGTGACATCAGTGTGAGTAGAGAAGCAGRCCAAGGTAACACACCGCTCCATTGGATGAAAATAGCTTTAATATATGGAAAATGCTCAAGTCCTCTTTCTTTCTCACAAAATTGCAATTAAGACAATTTTTAAAATTCTGTGAAAGCAATTGCTTGGAATTAGTTCTTACACAGCTTCAGTATGTTGGCATATATTCCATACGCTGGTAAATTGTCAGTGGATTTTCAGGTAAGGAAAATGTAGTTWTGGTGAGTGACCTCTTATTTTGTGATAAAATGTCTTTTAAGTCTTGATGACTTGGTAGGTCTGTCTTACATGATTAAGCAGCAGCTTTATGGCTTTACTTTTGTGTAAACTACCACCAAGTGATATAGATACATATACAAATAAGGAGAAAAATGTAACTTGATTTTGAGTAACCTACAGAAGGTGATTAATAAACTCTTATGATCACTTCTGCTTATTTTAACTGTTTCTCTAAACAGTTAAAATTGTTTTTGAAATTATTGGTAATATTTTCTTGGTTGCAAGTTATATTTTTTAAATGCACAGCTAAATTAAACTTTAAAAAGACAGAGAAACAAGCAATATTTTAAAATCTATGTAATAGTTCAATAGGTGAATTTTCCTGAGTTTTTCTTTTGATTATTGTACTGATTGAAAGTGATCAGTGCTTCTCAGAAGATCACTGAATCCTTGATCTGTCTGTAGGCTTCTAAATTCAGCTTGTGGAATTTGGAAGATTTGTCCGTTTTTGAAGTCCAGTCTAATACAGTAGCAAGGACCATAGTGTGGAGGGAGAGGTTAGGTGATGATATGTAAATGAGAGAACACACATTTTGGTATTATATACAGCCCACTGTGTACTACTATGGCAGCTTTTTTTTTTTTGTAAAGCCTCCCCCAGGCCCCCTTCCCCTTTCCTGATTCATATAGTTCTTTAATTCTTCAGCTGGGCCTTGGGCAATTGAGTGACCCTGTTTTCCTGATTTGGGTTTTTATTCCAAAGTGGAAATTTTATGCATTTTCTGAATGACATGCATGGAACCCCTTTCTCTTCACATATCCTGAAGTCCTTTAAAGTACTTGAAAAATAAGGTTATGACACACAGTACCTCCTGAATTTGCAGTCTAATAAACATTTTTCTTGCAGTTTTGTCATAAAATCAAACCATTATCACAAAAGAGAGAAAGCCAACTCATCCCAGCTGCAGTCATTTAAACCCTCATGCAAGGAGGGGCTTTTTAGTGATATTCAGGCAGGAAAGGGTGGATTCAGAGGTCTTACTATAATAAAATGGAAAATGCCTGCTCATGGTCTACAGTACGTGGTTTACTTTTACAAAGCATAAGTTACTTATATTCTGGCTGCCAGCTGCTCTTTCTGCTTATTTATTTATTTAAACAGACGAGTATGTGCTGCTCAGCAAGCCAGGGGGATGGTCAGTTGTTAAATGTGACAGCATAGTCTAGAGCTCAGGATGAATGTGTCCTGCCTTTAGGCTAGACCCAAGGCCACTGAGGATGCCTTAACTTAAGGCTAGGTCAAAAAAATGTTAATAGAAAGCTGTCTGGGAAAGAAGCAGAGGAAGTGAAGTTCAAATAGCCTTTGCATCTGCAAATTCAGCTGTTTTAGTCAGAGATTGTGGTCTTGGGTTTTAATGTGTTTTTCTGTGCATCTTAAAATGCATGGGGAGATTTGTTTATTTGTTTATAGCTGCTGCATGGAAAACAAAGCTCTCAAAAATCTGTCTGCAGTAATTGCACTTCTTCTGCTTGGTGTTTATTTTATCAAGCAGATTTGCAGAGCTTGACAGTGGGGGTTTTTTTTTGAGGTTTGTATTGTCTCAGCTGTGCCTTGCTGTAGGCCAACCAAAGATTGGGTCCTGCAAGGGCCAGGCATGTAACTCCATTAGTGTGAAYGGTCCCATTGGCACAGCTTCGATATAAGTCTGTAGTCGGGAACCCGAAAGAAAATGGTGTGTGTGGGTAGAACGAAATAGTAATTCTAAGAGTTTCTTTCAAATGCTTGTTGTCTGTATTGTGTTTCTATGCCCTGTACCTGTTTCTGGCAGAGATAAAACGTATTTTGACTGAGAGATCAACATCTCTATATTGTTTCCTCTAAGATAATTTGTAGWCGTGGTGGTTCTGTTTCATTTTTGTTCTGAAGGAAATTGCTTAGACTTCAAAAACAAAGACAGTTGATTAGTTCTACATTACTTTATTTCAGTGCATTATTTCAACCTTGTTCATTAAAGCTGAAGAGGAGAACCTGGTTCTGAAGGACCGCTCTTGACAGGAACCACTAGCCTGGAGCACAGAATTCAATAATCATTGATTAATACAGTTTATTGCTAATTTCTTTTCTTTGGAAAAACCAGTTATTCTTGCCAATATCTGTTATACATGAGCCTTCACTTAGAATTTAAAATTGTAACCTGTAATAATAATAATAACATTTCAAACTGTAATGCTTGCTGGGGGGCTGGAGGTGGGGAAAGAAGGAAAAAAAAGACAAAAAGTGAGACTTATTTCATACTGACCCTAAAATGCTGTTCCACTGGAGCAAAAACTGAAGTAGATAGATGTATTGTAGTAAATATTAAATGTGTTAAATTGCCTGACAAGGACGGTAATTTTTTATTTATTTCATTTTTATTCACTCGGAGTGGAAAATGGTTTTATGTGGAGTTTTAGAGAAGACCTGACTGCTGCTCTTTACTGTATGAAAGCCAATTTCTATTACAATACCCAAGCAAATGAATGTGTGCTCCCTTTGGTGGGGAGGCCAGTGGGGATGCTGTAGTTATAGACTGAATCTTGGACAGGAGCTGAGCATATCTGTGTGTGCACATAGAAAATACATGTACGGGTGGGTAAGTGACAACTTGAGGTTTTGTGGAAGGATAAGAAAGATGGAAAGTGGGAAAAGATGAGCTGTGTGTTTATATTGATCTCTTTGCTTAGAGCAGCTCAGTGTTGTTTCTTCAGATGTGTGAAAAGAAGGACCTGAAGAACTAGCAGCAAAGCAAACTTCCGAGCTGCAGTCATTGTAGAATAAATCATTTATGTCTGGAATGTAGGGTTGTAGCAGGAGATCAAAGGTGCAAAGCTTTGGTCTCTGTGTCTGCAGTTAGACTTAACTCTAACGCAGAACTGTGTGACTGCCCTTGCTGTATGAGAGTCTTGGTGGTGTCTGGGGGGCAGGAGGGAACAGGCATGGGCACTCCTTCCTCTGAGCTTTCGGGAGAGCAACTATTAGAGAAAAACAGCCTTGACGTTGAAATTTCAACTCAGATATATATGTGTGTGTGTGTGTATATATGGTTCAGGAATCATGACTTTTTTGCTGTTCTGAACTTATTTTAAAAGCAGCATGTACAAAATTCCCTTATGCTGCTCCTTAAGTGTAGATAAAGCTGCATTTCTACTCAGTGAGCCTTTTTGAGTTGTGGAGGGGAAAAATGAGCAACCTCCCTAACAGGCAAAGTTCCTGTATCCTCAAGAGTTCAAACATCTTCAAAACCAAGAGTTCAAACATCTTCAAAACCACTTCAAACATCTTTGGGTTTCCATCTGTAAATTATTTTCCTGGCTCTGTATTTTTGCCATAGGGAATAAGAAAGTAAATATTTAATCGACACGAAGACATTTTTCTGTACTGCATGTGTTGGGGACATTTCCCTCTCAGGCTCGTCTGAAGGCTGCCTGGCCGACCCCTGGGGTTGATACTTTTGTGCTGCTCAGGATCTGATGGACCGCACTTGGCATATGGGAACACCAGTAATTTCTTTTACTAATATTTACTAATTGCTGATAAATTGTGAAGCAAACCTTATTCTGTCATTTCCTGAAGTATGGTTGAAATGTAGGAGAAAATTTGGGGGGGGTTGGGTGGTTTTTGCTTGKTTTTTTTTTGTCATCTTTCTTTTTACTTCATTGGCAGTCTATATAGTTCTGTTTCCACTAGGAGCAGAGGTACTGGGTGAAGAGGTGCCAGAGACAGGACAGTGT
The DNA here is from genome assembly GCA_018881555.1 of Amblyornis subalaris. NCBI lineage: Eukaryota > Metazoa > Chordata > Aves > Passeriformes > Ptilonorhynchidae > Amblyornis > Amblyornis subalaris. The sequence continues at coordinate 2,990,101 of JACAXG010000083.1, forward strand.
CCATGTCCATTTCATAGAATCATTAAGGCTGGAAAAGACCTCATAAGATCATTGATTCCAACTGTTAACCTAACACTGCCAAGCCCACCACTAAACCATGCCCCCAAGGGCACATCTAGATAGTTTTTCAAACACATCCAAGGATGGTGATTTCACCACTTCTTGAACAGCTTGTTCCAATGCTTCACAATTTCAGTGTAGAAATATTTTCTAATATCCACTTTAAATGTTGCCCATGCTCATCTCTGCTCTGTAGCAAGCAAAAGTACTTTTTTCCTAAATGTACCTCTAGCACCAAGTCTGGCCTTAATCCACCTTCTCTTTGGGTACATCAGATACAGTCCTACTGAAGACAAAATAAAAATTTGTGATTTCTGTGTGAGCTTCAGTTTATCTCGATGTGCTGATGAATGTGAAGGCTAAGAACAGTTATGTTTAAATAGCATTTAATCAAATATGCAAATGAAAACAAATAGATGGGCTTCCCCCCCTTCCCCCRTGTATTGTTTTCTATACAGAAGAGTTTGTGTCAATCTCAAGATTGTGAGTCTGCTTTGGGAAAAGGGTTTGTGACTTTTGGATAACCTTTAACTCTATGAGCCATTCAGAGATGCAGAGTTACAAAATTATTTTAAAATGTCAGCCTGTCTACAAGTTGTTTTTCAAGTATTCCAAGACTAAAGCTGCCTAAAAATATTGCATCAGTGTTTCTGTGTTGGAAAAGTTGTTTTTACTAAGCCATCTATGGGGCCACCACTATTGTAAAATATCGAAGACTTGTTTTCACTTCCTCACTTTATTTAATTTGAAACCAATCTCAAAAAATGTGAGGGAAGGAGATTTYTTTCTACAAAAACTAAACTGACTGGCCCACATACACCCTCAAGCGAGACTGCTGAATAGTATAAATTAAATACCATGCTTAGAGCACTGCTGTAGCAGACGGGAACAGTATTCAGCAGAAGGCCAGAGCTTCCTTCTTATGTCTCAGAGACTTCCTATGTTTGTCTATTAAGAGACTATGTGGGACCAAGAATTAGACCTGTTGGGGTTTTTCCTAGCTTTCCAAATTGTTTGAAGCTCAGATTCATGAGCGTTGGCGTTGAGCTGATCCATCGTGGTTCGGGTCAGGTTATTTGGCCTCATGSGGCTTCCTGGCTTTGTTCACAAAGTGTAGGCTGAAGGCTGCATCCCAGCCCCAGTTCTCCCTCATCTCCTCTCTTGAAAACCCTGTTAGTAGGTGGGCACCAGTGATGCAGCAGCTCCTGGTCTTAGCCTTTTTGGGCCAAATCAGRTCCCGCACTTACCTAACTGCTACTTGCTTGCAAAGCATTTAAAACTTCTATAGGAAAAATAAAGTCTTTCTGAAAATGGTAAGGAAGAAAACAAAAAATAGTTAATTCTTCTTTTCAGCAAGAGGTATTTACTCTTTTCTTACAGTCATAAAATGCTTGTAGCTGTGAATTTTTTCTTGTCTAATTAATACTGGCTAGATATTGGCTGTTTGTATGACTTTTTTTTTGGAGACACCTACTGAATTAAGGGGAAAAAATACTTTGCAATTATTATACTTTTGCCTTAGATATATTTGGTATTTTGATGTACAACCTTTTTCTGTACTGACTGATTGCCTAGCCTAAATAATTTATTTTCGTCTGTATGTATTTGTTCCTAGGTAAAAGTTTTGTCTATGTGAGAGAGAAATATTTATTTATGTATTCATATGTATATAATATATATAAAATTTGAGTTGTCTTTCTGAGCAGTCTTCATGCTTTTGACTTTGAAAACTGCTGGGCATACTGAGTGAAWTTAAGTCTAGGTTCAGTGACTGCAAAGATACTATTTTTGAAAACTGAATGTCAGGCTATGTAGGGAATACCGAAAATATGTAAATCTGTTGAGCAGGGAATGACTCCATGAGTTRTGGGAAAACCAGATTGGGGGTGTGTGGATTAAGTGAAATGTGTTTAGATGTCTTAAATAATTGTTTCCAAGCAACTGATGCCACCTGTTGAGAGTAAAGTTAATTTGCTAATGGGAATATTGGACCCTTTGAAAAGCCATTTCAAGCACCAAGTTCATTTTAGAGATTTAATAATTAATCAAAGTGACTTTATTAAATGTCAGGGAATATATCCATGTGTTGCTGTCAAACTTCTCTCTCAACATGAGTTTCCAGCTCTTAATGATAAACACAGTGAGATCCGTAATGTAGTAGTAATGCCGGTGCACTGGAAGGCAGAGTTGAACATTGTTACTGCAAATTCTTCAGCTTGGACTTAGAAGCAGTGGATATAAGGAGTGCTTTAGATGGGTTAACTCATACCCACATCTTGCTTGGAGTTTGCTTTTCTTGTTTTCAGAACTGAACCCAAACATACAGTGCAAGGTCTTCAACTCCCACTGTAACTCCACCATGGCTTCCCTGTGCTGCTCTAATGGAATAGCAGATGTTGCAAGGAAGATGCCAGGATTGCAGAGAGCTGCGTTTAGCACAGGGAGATTGGCTCATAGAAGTTGGCTTGGTGGTTTCTGTGTATTTCTAGTTGTACATTTAACTATTCATGTAGTTGTTCAAGGTGTGGTTGTGCTGTGAAGGGGCATTAAAGTGATAAAATGTCTCATTTTACACACCTGTGCAAGTGTGCATGGATTATTCAAGGCATCAGACATGGTAATGCAAGAAATTTGCAATAGCTGTGTGTGATACAAATAAACTGAACTTGCAACTTGTAGCATGTGTTTCCATGAGTGTGGTCATGGCAAAGCTGCAAATCTTTTGCACTGGCAGAGGTCTCTATGTGGTTGTGTGCTGTTGTTGGTAGTCTTGTACTGCAGTGGATTACTCTGTGTGTGGCTGTACACATGTACACACTTGAGATATTTCAAGAAAAGTGTTCCTGCCTTCTAGGAAGAAAAAAAATCACTCAGCTCCTAAAAATCCACTTACATGCAGAACAGTGTGCTGTCTAGAGTGGCTTGCAGTGCTCTCTAGAGCTGCATTAAATCACTGAACACTTCCTCCAGCTTTTTCATAATAACCCTATTTTTGATAGAGGCACATGCTTGATGCACTATGATAAAGCAGTCATGTTAGTAGTGAATACCTGTGTAATGTAGTTGCCTTATAATCATGGGGTAGACAGGTCAGAAAGGACTCTAGAACATAAGGTTTGGTAGTGGGCTTTCCAAAAGCTTGTGGCTCAACTTGGTGCTTGAGGGAAGGTGCTCTGGGCAGTGGGGATGCTGTGTCYAGAGGATCTGTGTCCAGACCATTTGTAATGGTCTAAAGAGGGCTGCTAGAGCTCTCAGTCAGTAGACAGCATTGTTTCCTTGAGGACTCGAGTCACTCAAGGTAAGCTGCCAGGTTGTATTCATTTGTTATTTCCCATAGCTTCGCTTGTGAGACATGACAGTCGCATTGCACAGCTTAAAAAGTCTGGGGGGAAAAAAAAAGACTGTAGTTCTAAATTATCAAAATTATCAGAAGTCCAGCATCAAAAAAGACAATAACCTTGCAAAGGCATATTATAAGGCAGTAGGATCTGTGGGGGCTGTGATTGTTTTCAGAGCTATGTTTTGATCTCTCAGAAGCTGTATGCTTCTTTAGAAACATCATTGCCCATAACCTTGTATTAGTAGCGCACAAATACTTGCAACACAAACTTTGATTCGGCCTGGTGGAAACATGGCCTGAATGAGAGGCCTTTGAAATAAGTAAAAGATACTGCATTTGCTTCTGGAAAGATCGTAGTTAATCCAGGGAGTCAGCATACTAAAGTAATGAAAGAATTTCTATTGTCACCGCATGAGTTTGGTTCATAACATTGTTTTTCCAGGGCTTCAAAAAGTTGCTAATTAAGACTARTAAAGTTAGAGGTTACTTTGTATTTTTTATTAGACATAATTCAAATACAGAGATGTTTTTTGTTCTGGGTGTAAAACTGCTCTCCCACCAATTCCCCATCTGGGGAAGCTGGTGGCTGCTCTTCCATTCAAATTGTGTTCATCACCTGCTGGTAGATGTGTATGGACCACAGCTGGGCTGCTGCTGGCAAGCCAACAGGCKTTGCCCAAGACGCCCCTGGAGAAGGGGCAGCTGGGGCAGAGCACCTGCTTGGATGTATATTTCTGATGAGCCTTAGGTTCAGTATCGTTGTGCTACTGGAACACGTGGCAGGACTGCCACAGTATGCCCGTCATGAAGGAATATTTTATGCCCCAAAAAATAAGGAGAATCAGTAACTCTTAAAGCTAAACACCTCCAAAGCAAAGCAAAAGATTGGGATTTCTATTTGAATGCAATGAAGTAACCGTTCTTTCCCTTGTATTSTTTATGGTCTTAGTATTGGGCTCTTAGATATGCTGAGTCATAGTGATGAACAGTGTAAGCAGGTTCACAGAAATCAAAGCTTTTGTTGGTAACAAGGAGATCTTGCTAGATGGAATGGGAATGTTTAGTGCTTCTTGAACTCTAATAAAAGAGTAAGAACCAGGAGTTTGGTGTGTGTGGATGTATCTCTAATTAAAAATAAACTCTGGAGAGGTTTATTAAAATACAAACAATGCAGGGAATGATTGTAATGTCAGTGGGCAAGAATTGTTAGAGTGCAGTAGAGGCAGTTGTGTGCTACAAAACCGTATTGTTTTGTCACTGAAACTGTGCTGTCACTAGAGGCTTTGAAAGCATTTTGTGACTATGGGAAATGTTTTTCTTCTTTTACTGGAAAATKTCTCAACTCTGGATGTAACAAAGTACATTAAAAAAGGATGCAATTAAATGTTGCAATGTGCCTGTTTAAAAAACCTAAAAGGGAAATTGCAATGACTTTTTTTTTTTAAAGTTTTGCTCTGCTAGAATTTCCCATAATGCAAAGATGCTCAAAATCTTTTTCTTTCACTCTACTGAAATCTGGCAATAACATCCATGTTCGTAAACATTTTGATGTTTGTACAAGATTAGCAGAGTAGTAAAACAGGGATTAAAATATTGAAGATCATTGAGTATTTTTCTATTTTCACTCGTAATATTTACTTTAGATAGTTTTCTTTTATAACCACTTCCTTAGTTGCCCTTGTTTTTGTCAACCTTTGCTGTAAAATTAGGAGAAAGTTAAAAATACTGTAAAAATTGACATAAAAAGGAAGTTCTATCCGCTACAGCAGATAGAGCAGAACGGGGGGAGCTTGGATCGGTTTGCTCTCATTCATGCAGCTGTACCCTGGATTTCCCCTTAAGTCTGACCCTTCCTTGTTAGTTTTCCTTCTTACATATATAATTGTATAAATTGCATATATCTAGATATTATCAGCACACACGTATTTGAATAGGTGAGAAGTATAAATACATGAGAAGGCAGCGTGTCCGTTTCCTCGCTGTGAGGAGAGGGGGCAGCGGAGCTGAAGCAGTGCCGGCTGCGTGCCCAGGCCCCGAGAAGCGCAGCCRTGTGTTCCACTGGAGCGTGAAGCATCACCGAGGCATCGCTTGAGCCTTGACTGCCAGGCGTGACAGTAGTTTTGCCCCGAGAACATGTCAGAGTGCCTTGAAAGACTCTTATGTCAGGAAATCCTCTGGGATTAATTTCATTTCCTCAGACCGTTTTTGCTTTCAGTCACCTTTGTCCCTGCTTCCCAAATTTCAGATAACAGGAACTGAGAGGGGAGATGAGTCACCAGAGCTGATTAAGCTACAGGAGAGCATCATATTAACCAGTCCYTWAGAAAGAGCTTCCTCCCCACAGCAYATGGGAGTTGCCCGAGCTCCACAGGGTCATGTTTTGCATTTGCTGGGTCAAACTGTGCAGTAAACCTACAAACCAAAGTAAATTCCCACCTCACTCTCCTTCTCTACTGAATGTAAGAAACCTACAGACATCCTTTTTGTCCTCGTCTCCTTAAAGATCTTCCTAAATGTTTACCTGATTTCATTCTAGCCCTGTTGAGTAGCAGTTTTAGAAATGGTCCAGTTGGGAAAGAYGCTTCTAGAAGTGGCTGTTCCCTTGTACTATGCTTTCTGGAAGCGTAGCTGCTGCCCMAAACTGCTTTTATGGGGGAGGAACCTGTCCCTGTCCCCCCAAGTAAGCAGCATGGACATGAGATGAATATATACACACATAATGTAGGTGTGTAAATATGAAACTAATTTTCGGATCTCTGGACGGATAAAATTGTTTTCCAAGTACTCCCCATAAAAGTCACAAGCTGTGTTACTGTCTTTCCTTTCAGTATTTTACCTCAGTTGCGTATCCCAGTGCTGGGCTCATAGCAATCAGTGAGCTGTTCTGCAGGTTGTAGAGAGAAGTCTGTTTTGGAGAACCAATTATTGATAAAACACACATACTTTTAATAATGAAAGTAGGAATAGTAGCACTGAAGCTGTGTGATTGCTTATAAAGTGGAAATGCAGAGAGTAGAGACTAACACAGATAAATTACTCTGTAGCTACAACAGGAAGGTTATTTGTTGGTTTTCATTTGCTTTCCCCCAGACTGTAGTCTTTGGATGCCACAGCTGCTARCACAGCCATTTGCATATGCTTAGAAGAACTGAATTCCCTCTTGAACACCCTTCTTCCCCTCAGTTTTGTTGTACTTGACCTACTTTCTAGTGCTTTCCCCATCCTTAACAAACATCCTCCCTAACTTGTCAACCTGTGAGGAACAGCTAAAGCACTGTGACCACCCTTCAAGACAGTGCATAGCTGAATGTTGCAGAAAGTACATCCCAGCAGTTCTTGTTGACTACAAAGTACTCCCTAATGAGTTGCAGTCACTTCCTCCAGGGTGTTTTTAACAGCAGCACCCACAAAGGAGATCACTGTAGTGATCTTCAGATAGAGGAACCGTCCCTAAGCTGCACACATGGCTCTGCTAACACTGACGAGTCTGTTTGTAGGGGAACAGGTGAGGAAATTATCAGCTGAAATGATTGTAGCTTTTATTTTTGGGAAGTGTAATAAGGCAGTGCTTTGACAAGGTGTTGTGAGAAAAAACTCAAATAGCTGTGTACTCCAAATCAAAAGAAATTTTGACATTTTGAGTTGACACTGAGAATCAGAACAAATGGTATTGTGACCTGGACACAAATGTCAAAGGATTTTCTAGATATATTTTTGAAAGAAACTTAACTGTGCTTTTAGCTCCCAGTGTGGCTGCAGGCCTGGAAATGGGGCTGGATCCTTTGCCTGGTGGAATCTGGCACTGTTAGCAAAGGTGAGCTTCTTAAACAGAGCATTCATCTAGCTTGTTGAAATGACCTTCATGCTCTAGTTATATGTGAGACACAAGCTGTTTGTGCCATGAAATACTCGGTTAGCCAAATGGTGGGCTGGTATGTGCTTGAAATCAGGAGATTTTGAATAGATGATCCCCAAATGAGAGTCTAATAGATGCTGTATGTTCCAGGATGCAGTATCTGAACCTGTGCTTTCCCTATCATCTTCCCATGTGAGGTTCAGAAATACAGTGCAAGTAATAAGCCTGYTATTGTTGAGAGAAACTCCTGCAGATTTGCTGTCCATGTACATTAAATTCAGAGACAAAGCTTTTGCAACCCAATAGAATTTCAGCTCTTAAATTAATCTACTGAAGAAAAATTTTTCAAGGTATCCCCAGCAGTCTTAGCTAAATCCAAGCAAAAAGGAAGATAAGATTATATGTAAACTTCAGGAGATAGTTTGTGTGATGTSGCATTTAAAGTGTTTGTCAGAGACAGCATGAAATGATTATTGTGACTGAGAGCGCTGAAGTATGAAAGTCTGTAAGCTTTTATCCAGTTGTAGCAGGACCATTTTTAGTCAAAATACTCACTTGCCAGTGTTCAGAACCATGCCTGCAAAGATGAAACATTATGTGGACTTCTACTGTGGCAATGTCCTGCATATATGCTCTTTCTAGTTGTTGGACACAGTGGAGGATTATACTGAGGAAACATAATATGTAGCCAGTTGGTAAATGATGGGTTGTGGCAAATTACACTGAAATCTGCAGTGTTTCAATTGTCATATCAGGGCCATTCCTAAAAGCATGATCAATTTTTGCTMTTTTCTATCTTCCCCAACAGTTGAGAGGATCAGAGTGTTTTGAATATTTTTGGTGAGAAAGGGCCCAAACCTGTTTGTAAGTGTCTCTGTCCAAAAGCCTTTTTTGGCAAAGTGAAATGTCTGTGTACTGTATTGTCTGCCTTGTTCTTTTGGGACATTTGAGCCAAAAGCTGCAAGTGGAGAGAGGCCCTTTTAGGACTCTGCAAGGCATCTCCGTGGCTCACTAACTTTTCACAAACACTRCACCAAGAACATGGCTTGGAAATAGGTTAAGCTGGAGAAGCCAGTAGCAGAAATGGAAATGCCCCCTAACACAGAAATGGTCTGTTTGAAATGTAGAGCAAAACAATCATTTTTCCTCATTCCCTCTAAAGCAGTTGTCCATAGACAGTGTCTTATTGTAGCGTATTGCCTGTAAGACCTAAACACATTAATTAAAGGGTAAGGTTACTAAATATTGAAAACTGAGGCTGATGAAGAAATAGGTATGATTTTGTATGTATGAGGTCACTTGTTTTGTATGAGGTCACTATTGTTGCTCGAAGATGAGTGGAAACAGGTAACATCAGCCTTCATGTAAAGAATGTCTTATTTGTGACACAAATTAAAATCTGCTCTTCCAACTTTCACATAAGGAAGAACAGGAAATAATTAGAACGCCTGTTGGTTCAGGTACTAGAACTACTTGTGCATTCCCCAAACTGTCATTTCCAGGTAGCACTTGCTACCTTAATTTTTTTTCTTGAGAAGGAAGGCAAGCTATACCTGTCTTTGGTTAAACTTACCTTTTTCTCACTTGGTGCTGAAGAGCTYTTGCAGCCCATTACAGGTATTAGGTATGATTTGATTATGGATACTGAAGATTTACCAGTATCACAAGGATCCTTAAGAATTGCTAATTCAGTAAGCACTTCAGATGAAACATTTTTGGGATTAATTTATCTCAAGAGAAATTGCTTAGGCAGTTACAAATTATGATATTCTGGGAAGGTGAGGAGGGGCTGCTCAGCTTTCCTTGTGAGAGAGCAGGTGGGGTGCATGGATCTCTGCCTTCAGGGAGATGATCCGACAACTGAAAGCTTACGGGTCAGGAGAAGAGCACAGACCAATGTAGGTAACACTCTAGTGAGTGTCTGCTACAGACTGCCCCATCCGGAAGAAGCAGTGCATGATGCCTTCAAGCAGCTGGAAAAAGCCTCACATTTGCAGGAGACTGGTTCTGGTCCTCAGGGCGACTTTAACCACCTTGATATCTACTGGAAGAACAACACAGCAGTGTACAAGTAATCAAGGAGGTTCGTGGAGTGCACTGAGGATAATAACTTCCTAGCACATGTGGTCAATAAGCTGATGAGGGGAGGTGCTTTCCTTGACCTCACACTTACCGGTGAGGATGAACTGGCCAGGCATGTGAAAGTTGAGCAGTCTTGGCTGCAGTTTCCATAATAAGGAAGAATTCAAGATTCTGAAGGAAGGAACAAGACGAATAGCAGGATCACAGCCCTGGACCTCAGGAGAGCAGGCTTCAGCATGCCTAGAGAACCTCCTTGGAAGAGTTTCTTGGAGTGTGGTCCCAGAAAGAAGAGGGATAGCAGATTTTCAAGCATCATCTCCTCCAATCTGAAGTGTGGTCCATCCTAGTTTGCAGGAAACCAAGGAAGGGTGATAAGAGGCCTGCAAGGAGCTCATGAGGAGGAGGATSCAGGGAGTCACAGGCTGGTTAACGTCACATCAGTCTGTGGAAACATGATGGAGCAAACAATCCTGGAAAGCATTTCCAAGTATCTGATGGGCAAGAAGGTGATTTGGAGCAGTCTGTATGAATTTAAGAAGGGGAAATCATCCCTGGCCAATCTTGATAGCTTTCTACAATGAGATGACAGCTAAGTGGACGAGCAGAGAACAGTGGATGTTCCTTATCTTGACTTGACACTATCATCCTAACAAACTATTGAAGTATGGACTGGATAAATGGCCTGTGAGCTGGACTGGAAAATGACTGAACTGTCAGGCTTAGAGGATTGTAATCAGCAGCACCAAGTCCAGCTGGAGGTCAGCCATAGGTGGCATACCCCACAGTCTGATACTGGGACCAGTACTGTTTAACATCTTTAATGACCTGGATGATGGGACAAAGTGCACCCTCAGCATGTTTACTGGTGACACAGTGCTGGGAGGAGTGATGAATGCAACACATGGTTGTGCTCCATCCAGAGGGACCTTGATAGGCTGGAGAAATGGGCAAACAGGAATCTCATGAAGTTCAGCAGAGGGAAGTGCAAAGTCCTGCATGTGGGGAGGAGTAACCCCACATACTGTTATATTCTGGGGTCTGATCAGCTGGAAAGCAGCTTGGTAGAAAAATGCCTGTGGGTGCTGGTGGACACCAAGTTGAGCAGGAGGCAGCAATGTGCCCTGGTGGCCAAGAAGGCCACCATCAGAAGGTGGCATCAGGAGCAGTTCTGCCAGCCAGTTGAGGGTGGTGATCCTTYCCCTCTGCCCAGCCTGGTGAGACACACCTGGAGTGCTGGATCCAGTCCTGGGCTCTCCAGTGCAAGGGAGACATGGACATACTGGAGCAGGTCCAGTGAAGTGCCATGAAGATGATTATGGGCTTGGAGCACCTGACATACGGAGGGTGAAGGTAAGAGCTGGGACTGTTCCACCTCGAGAAGAGAAAGCTCTGTGAAGGGTCTTCTCAATGCATGTGATGAGAGTGAATAAAGAAGATGGCTCTTCTCAGTGTGCCATCAGGCACCAATGGGGACAGGACAAAGGTCAGTGGGAACAAACAGGAGAAATTCCAACTGAAAATAGGAAAAATGTCTCACAAGCATAAAACGAGAGATTGCCACAATAAAATATTAACAAATACACAGTAAGTAGACACCTTAACAGTATTGTATGTACTGCTCTGCCTGTAACAATTTACAGAGTGCCTCGTCAAGGACAAGGAAGTTATTAATCATTGTAAGTAGCAAATTGATCTTGGTTTTACAGACCAACTGAAAATAAATGTTCAGCAGAAAATGAGTTGATTCTTTTTCATTTTGCTGTTGTGCCAATTTCTGCTAAGAACGCTGTCATGATTTTAGCAGTTTGTCAAAAGAGGCATGATTACATCCTAAGAACTGTCGGGAAGAATTTAAAATTCAGCACTCTTGTGAGGGAAGTAAATGAAAGTATCTTGTGCCTCTGTGTGTTGCTAGTAGAAAAGGCATACTAACATCCAGCCAGAAGTGCTATTTTTAGTCAGCTTGTCTAATAAACTTTACATACTTACTTGCTACCCTAATTATTACTTAGTTTTTATTTGTTGTGATTATTCTTGTTTAATGTAATCCTTTCTATTAAATAAYATATATGTACCTTAGAATTAGAATGGTATAATAATATAGATGGGAAGGTTGTAATCTTTWTGGGGCAGAGGAAATAATTCATAGGTCATATGCAATAAAATGTAAAGAAGAAAGATTAATATAGCTCCATACCTACAGACTACAAAAATGATTGTAGTGATTTCTAAGCCGAGATTTACAGGAAAAAGCAATTCTCTAGTCCGGGTCATAAATAGTCTGTCTTTTTCTAGCATCATAACTATTTAATGCAAACTCTTACTGTATCATTTCAGTAATAAAATCTTGTCTCATCCAGCTGACAGATTTGATGCAGATAATAAATTTCTGGTTAAAGTGTAATATCAGTAAAAGTTAACATTTCTTGATTCTTTATTTTTACATATTATGTTAGGTCTTCTGTTCTTGATATAAGATTTTTAATTGCATGGCTTTGGTAAGTAGCTTGCTTAGAAGCTGTCTGGTGTTTGTCTTCAGTTATATCTTCAGTATATGAACTTGAGTTAAAAAGGATCAGAGTAAAAGAAATTATTACTTTAAATAGTGTGCAACTGTGGTTGCACAACAACTTGATTTTGTATTCTGACTTTGGAAGATAGATGAAATAACAATTATAAAAATGGCAGGGARTGCAATCAGAGAAATACAACCAAAGTATGATTTTATATGCCAAACTCTTGTTGGCTGAGGTTAGGAGGGCATGACTTGTGTGTATTTATTGAATGTGACTGCTCTGTGTTTGAATCTTACTGTAACATCAGTGGTTAGAGCATGCAGAAATGCACATCTTAAGAAGTAAGAGAGGGGTTTGAAAAGTGTGTGGCATATTGCTAGTAAATGTTTCAGAAAACGGAAACTGAGTGTTTACCACAATTTATAACCAGTTTCTGTGTTTTGACTCAGAAAAGCCATTTTGTGAAACCAGCCTCCACTGCACATCTGCACCTTCATCGTGTCACAGTGGGTAGTTAAAACTCTAAGCAGCAATCTATCCRATGGTGCCAGCATTTGTCTTCCTAGGGAGTGCAAGCGCCTGCTTTGCTACTTTATAATTTCTGTCACTTGAATAGAAAAGGAAGACTTAGCAAGTTTGAAGGGAAAAAGTGAAAAACAAACCCTTTGATAATCTGGGAGAATAATGTGTGCTTAGCAGCTGGCAATGTCATTTCTGATTTGTATGTAATTATTAGTCAGTTTTCAGTGGTGCTTCTATTCGTTGCTCCTGATGAGAAGATTCATTTGTACGCATCATTATTATCTCTTCTGACATGTGCCTTAGTGACATTAATCTGTGTTTTATTTTCTGCAGTGGTAATAAGGGGGTTGTGTTTCCCTAGCTTTATTATGTTGTCGGGCTTTCTGAAGTTGCCCTCATAACACAAAGGARAAGTGTAGTGTAGGGATCCAAGGAGAACCAAGTAACGTTTAGCGCGGGGGAAGCAGCTCCTGTCGCCTTCTCCTTGCCAGGCTGTGATGTGCTTTCCTCACTGGTGGGCAGGCAGGCAAAATCACTCCTGTATCAAGTTGTGCARCTGAAAAATACTAAATCAAATATCACTAGAAAGGGTGCAGCTACAGAAGCTGTATTCTTRATAGGAACATTTAAATCCTTTTTGCAGTTTATTCTAGAAAAGTGAAAGATTGTTGGGGGCAGTTAAAGATTTATTCACTTTTGGCTGGACTGAAATAGCCTCATTATTTTCAAAATGTGAGCTGATAAAATGACTCACGCATTTGCAATCATCTTTTTCCAGGGCCTCTGATACTCTTTGCTTTATTACGGGATGCTAATGGGTCTTGTCAGACTGCTGAGGAAACTTTGGATCCACTGTGCTGTGGCATGTCCTGGCTGGTGCAGTGGTGTATGAGTACTTTTTTCTTCTGTTATCATCTTGGTTTCCTGTTTTTTTGCCTACATGTTATACACTTTAGGTATTAAAATCTTTTTTTTTGTCTCTACTCAGAATCTGTTTGGGGAATTTCTACGAACACACAATATTCAACCTTGTACACCTGACTGTACTATTAATATAACAAACCCCATGATATAAAATGTAAATGGAAGATGGAAGTTTCACCTGAGTATCTACTTCTCTTTCTGCTCATGTTCTTTATCMTCCTCCTGTTTTAATTAAATGCTGTATTTGAGGAATATACTGAAATATATGCACAGTAGCCATATAAAATAAATGTAACAATATTAAAAAGCGAAGGATTAAAATTAGGGGGTTTGTCTTTATTTCTAGTCTGCCTGGTATCTTTCCCTATATTTCCTCCGTTATAATCCTTGCAATTTATTCCCCACTGTATAAAGTCCCCATCTTGATATATGACTGGCTGAGTTTGTGTTATGGATACTTATTTTGCGAGAAAAAAGGAATTTTTCCCTCTCTTTAGGATGTTGCTGGAAATGTTACCCATTCCTTAGTGAAATTTAATAAAATAGTCTGAGAGTCCATTTCCCTGAAGTGTCATTGAGGGCAATGTGTTCCATTTGTGTGGATAGCTAAAAGTCTGTGGGTAGGAAAAAAATGGTGGTGGAGGTGGGCTGTTTCTACCTTATACATGGTCTCAGGTCATCTTTTTCTCTCCTTTAAGAAAAGAAGCCAAGGAATTGGGGTATCCCTTGCTCTGTTCATTAGTATATTCACATGATCTGGCAAGGAGAAGATGTTTTGGTTAGAATGTGATATACCTCTTTAGCGTGTGATCTATTCTTTTCACTGAAGAACCTGAAAATTTAAATGACACATATGTTTTCCCAGAGTTTAAGAGACTCTTGAAAATTCTTGTTTTGATACACTGCATTTTGTTGTTCTCTAGTGAGGTTCCCAAAATCCTCCAGGCATGGCTGTACTGAAAATTAAAGCATAATCTCACTGTCCTTTATTTTTTTTGCAGCATAGAGTGCAAATGTGAGAAAGCAATTGGGGTTTTTTTCCCTTTTCTTTTCTCAGGCTGAACAAAAGCCTTTTCTTTTACAGGCATTTAATCCGCAAACAAATAAGTCTAATTACTTGTTCATCCATGTGTTAAACTATGCAGCACTCTTTAATGCATCTGCAATTCTGAATTTATGTGTCTGTTTTGAAATAGTGATAAACACCTCTTTATTCTGTCACTGCTTAGGAGTGGAGACACAGGGTTATATCCATTTTGGCAAAGCCCTGYTGACTTCAGGGTTGTCACACCGGTAGTGGTATCTCTTTATGTTACTTCATAACCTCAGTTACTGGTGTCTTTGCTTGACAACATTTATTGCAGTCATAACTACTTTTACTTACCTTTTATCATTAGTGTCTCGCTTTATTGGAACAATAATTGGATTTCTTGGAGTCATGAGCAATTCGTGTTTAGTGGAATAGCAGTAGTTTCTAAAAAAACATACTTGGTGGCTTTGTAGTGTGTAGAGAGAATGTACTATTGTCATTGTATAGGATGGATCCCTCAAAACCTTCACCTGCAAAACACTCTTGATGGCCACCTGCAAACAAGAACAGTACGGTTCTGTGCTGCATGGAGAACTATGTATTATGACCTAGAATGTAGAAAACAATTCTATATCCTCTAGACAAAAATACAGCTTTTGGTATTGTTGCCATTTTAAGCAATTGCCTTAAAGATCATTCCACATGTTTTTCATACAAGGTGAACAGCTCACAGGATCATTCATCTGTATTTTTTCTATCTTTTAGTAGGAAAAACACTGACAAAGATCATAGCAGACCATAGTTATTTGCCATCATTCTCAATGTGTACAAGCATTCTGCTTCTGAACACATTGCCAGAAGTAAGAGATGTATGTTATTGAGGGGTTTTCCTCCTGAAAGGTAAAATGTGTCAGTACGCTGTCATGTGAATGCAAGTAGAGCAATACATAAGACAGTAATTTTGGGTAGTAGATAAGAAACATGCAAAACAAATCTAAAAGTCTCCTCTCAGAAGGAAGAAGATGAAAGGGCTTGCAAGGTAAATTTTCAAAGAATTTATGCAAGTTCCTCAGGGAAAGGCCCCATGCAGTTGGTCCACTGCTTGGAGAGTAGTTGGATGCCTGTGTTGTGCACAGCTTGGTTGATGTGGGATGGATGCACAGTGCAGTAGTCCTGGGCATGCTCAACCTATCACTGTAGACTGATGTTGATAGGAGGGCATTTTTGTGAGAAGGCCTGGTCACAAATGTAGACAGATGCTGTTGTCTCTCCTGTTTCTAGTATGTGTTAGAGCAACATGTAGCTCCGAGCAAGACAAGAGACCCACAACGATAAGTCCTGTGTATGTAATTAAAAGACAATTCCTGCCCTAGAGAGATCCTTAATATAGCCTGTGGCAGAGATGGATAAAAAACAAAAGGAGTATGACAAAGAACCACTGTTCCACTGTTCTGATGGAGCTGTGCGGTTTTCAGCTGTACTTGTACAATTCATGGATGACTGATTTTGTGGTGGGGGTGAATTTCCAACTATCACTGCATGCTTTCATGAGGATATATCTTGTTGTAGAACTGGTATTGAAGACCTCCTGTGACCTTATCTACAATTAGTTATAATTGTACCAACTATCAATCTTTATAAAATCTTTCATTTTTTTAGAAAAACTGTTGAGGAAATTCTGATAAAGCCACTCACGCAGCCTGAGATTTTCACAACTGAGAGATTTGCAGTTAGACAGAAGTCTAACTGCTGCCATTTATGAACCAACTCTTCGTAATGGTAATAGGCTTTTTAAGAAATATTTTCTCCAAAGCGGTGTTCCTCATTGCTGTAAAATCTGGTGCTCAGCTTCCCAGCCTACCCCAAAGATAATGAAAATGAGTGATAACCGATCTCTGTGTCTTTGAAATTCAGGTCATTTGGGCTTTGGCAATTAGATTTAACACCCCAACGTTAGTCACTCAAAACTTACAACCTGGATACTATTTTTTCACCCAAATCTCCACCCACTTTTGAATAAATACTTCTGAARAATAACATTATTTTAATGTGAACTGTTAATAAAGTTAAACCTTTCCTTGGCACAGTATTCCCCTGTGCCCTATTTCTTCCATTGTTTAAAATKAATAGGCTGTCTCTGCCCCTCTGTCCTTGCTGACTAAGTTGTTGGCTCTGCTGCACCTCTTACATATTGCTTCTGCTGAAGGGCACATTTCCCCCAGCCTTCTCTTGGAAGAGAATAAAAGGGTTGTTGCAGATAAGATAAACTTTTATGTGGTTGGTGATTTCTTCATATGCGCACACCTTCAGTTGTGCAACCCACAGCTGGCCAGAGTTGGTCTGTGGACTGAACYTGGTTTACGAGGCCGTATCAAACCATGGTACTAGAAGGTAGCAAAGCCAAACACAGTTAGTATGAGCAGTGTCATGGGGAGTGATCCAGCAGGTTTTTGAAACATCCAGCATTGCCCASTTTTCTGGGTAGGCTCCTTGTTTGAGGATACAGGTTGAGTGGGATAGGAGGTGTGCAAAGCTGGGAGTGACAGGAAAGCTCCTTTGAGACGAGTGTTCTGGGCCCTGGGCAGAGAGCTCAGTTTGGCCTTGGTTGGGTTTGCACCAGCTGAAAGCTTAAGAAAGCTGAAGAGCTTTGAAGATATGTATGGCAGCAGTTTCCCTGCTGGGACTCCATGCTCAAGTGAGGAGATAGAGACCAGGGTGATGGGCAGTACCACTTTAGTGGAGATTTGCAGTACACTTTGATTGCTGTATCAGGACTTGGAGTATGTGGCTGTCATGGGTTGGATGTGTGTCTGAGTTAAGGTCACCATCACCCTGCAGCAGTTGGGGTAGGAGAAATACTTCCTGCATTAGGAGGGACTATGGTGTGCCTGGACCATGGCCCGAGGAAACAATATGCAAGGCTGGGAAGGGACCATGACCTCTAGAAAAATTAACGGTATATTTGGAAGACTGGGGCTTGTGTCCGTAAGAATAGCCATAATGTCTTACTATCCTGTCTTCACCTGTAGGCAGGTGCCTATGGAGTAGCCAAACCAAGTGTGCAAACGTAGACAATTCTCCTTTCATAGCCTCAATTTCTTTTTTTCTGGTTTAGGACGTTTGGAGAAGTGGCTTTGTACTTAATAATGATCAACATATCTTTGTTTTATGGTGTCATCCATTTTCCTCTTGAAAAACTTCAAGCAACAACAGCATCCTTTGGCAATGAGTTCCCCAGGTGTGCTTGGCTGCTGTCTGGGGTTAAACCATGGCAAAGAGCAATCACAGAGGTCTGTTGTGCATAAAGCAAAGCTAAGCATGGCTTTAACACAAAGCTTATTTTCCTGAAGCAACTGTAAAAAGCCCACAGTGATAAGGCATTTTATTTTGTTGTTTTTCAGCACAGTAGAAAGTCATTTAATCTAAGCAACTGAAAATCATTTTAGGCTTAGCAACATGTTGAGACAAATGATAACGTATTTAAAAGCCTCATTTTACTGAAGAATAACTGTCCTTAACAATTAAACTCATTAAAAAAAAAAGCTTTCAGAGAGGCACAAAAGAAATTTAGCTTACAAAATTCACAGTAATTTGGGATTTCAGGTTATATACAGTTTTGCACTGATGGTTTCACTGAAGCTTTAAAAATATAATGAAGATCAGGTAATACTGAAGACATTGGCAGGTTTTTTTCTGGTTTTTTTTGATCATTGTTCCTTTTCTAGTCTGATGTTTCAAATATTAATTATATTTCCCTATTGTGTGTTGGTTTTCATATGCAATGTGATCCATCATAGTTCATTGCAAGTTTGAATGTCTCATAACTCTTAAAATAATGTTCATGTTATTTGTTACTCAAAGAAAAGAAAAGGAAAATAACGTTTCATTTCATTATATAGACACTAAATTCAGATATGAAATAAATTTGTKTCTATAATCACATCGAGTGTCGTGCTCATTGCACTAAGCCTGTGCTTGGCCCTACAGCTTATTTTTTGTACTACTTGGTATTTCCCTATGCTAGAATGCATTTGCAATTATTTTTACTGTTGTGTTAATTAATTATTCATATACATATTCATTTCCACTTGAATGAATTCCCTCAGTTTGGGTCACCCAGCAGCCRCTAGGCGTTCTAGTTCCTGACTGACACTGCATGGAAAAGTTGTCATGGGACATCATTGTGTCTGGAGAATAGCTTGCATTCAAGTCTGCCTTGACAAGCAAAAATATTTGAAAATGTCTATATTTTGGAAAATAACTTAAAAAATAAATAGAAATTATAGCATGTTTTACCCTCCACATTCCTTCAGTTTTCACTGTACTCCCAGTTCATGGTTTTCCTTGGTCCTACAGTCAACAAAAGCTTTTCAAGACCCTTCCTTTAGCATTGCTTGTGCTCGCTAATTAGAGGTTTTGGTGTGTTGGTTTTATTAATAACAAATAATCTTTACTACCAGGATGAAAGTTGAGCATACATTTTATGATGACTTCTTTATTTCTGTTCTGTAGCTGGTGAATCCTTTTGTCACGTTGATTCAGCCCAAGTTAAATCTTTTTTAAACCCCAAGTTTTCATCTTTTGTCCCTTCCTTCCATTTTAAGAAGTTTGTTTAGTTTGAAAACAGTTATTGCTTCAGTACAAATGGCATAAGTGTAGACTATGTATTTGCATACAATTTTTATATGTAAGACTATCCTGTAACGTTAATACAATTGTATATTTTCTTTGTCTAGTATAATATTTTACCAAAATTTGATTTCTGTCACTGCTGTATCCTGTCCCATCCCCCTTCCTCCTTCATTCCCTTAACTGGACTCTTATACAGGCTGTTCTTTTTTTTCAATTCACATATCTAATATTGTTTACAAAGAAATTTAATTCAAGTCTATGGTTTTCATAATTTTGAGACTTAGATTTTCTATGAAATGTTCCCAGTTACCCTTACTGAACTCCTACACATTGAGACTTTAGTTAGATTTATGATAATACATTTTCACATTTTTGATCCTTTTTCAAAAGTTGTCAAAAAAAAAAACCAAGTCTTTCTTGTTTACTCTTCACATAACATGGCTTTCTTCCTAGAATCACAGAATGGGCAAGGCTGGAAGGGACCACAGTGGGTCATCTGGTCTAACCTCCCTGCTCTGGCAGGGTCATCCCAGAGCACGTTGCAGAGGATTGCATCCAGGCAGTTCTTGAATATCCCCAGTGAGGGAGACTCCACAGCCTCTCTGGGCTATCTGTTCCAGTGTGTGGTCACCTGCACAGCAAAGTTCTTTCTCATGTTCTGGTGGAACTTCCTGTSCATCAGTTTCTGCCCATTGCTTCTAGTCCCATTGCTGGGCACCACCGAGAAGAGCCTGGCTCCATCCTCTTGGCCCCCTCCCTTCAGATACTTACAGACATTGATGAGATCCCCTCTCAGTTGTCTCTTTTTGAGGCTGAACAGTCCCAGCTCCTTCTTGGAGTCCCGTGTACTGTACTTGCTTTATTCAAAATGCACCCTCTTTTCCAGATGCCTTGGTTGCCACTTTGATAAAATGATTAAATTTATTTTTTAATATCATGTCAATGCAAAAAATATGACCTTGCTGGGTTTTATTTCTCTATCAAATTGGGAAAATTAGCTAGGCATATTATTGTGCTTTTCAACCCTAAAAATTAAGGTTTTTATAGCAGACACTGTTGGAGATCTTCTGTATCTCTGTGTTGTAATTTTACAGTGGAATTAAATCAGTTCCTTTTTCAAACCATCTGGTTGGGGGTTTTTTTATTATAACTGCAAATGTTTAAATGCAGCTTCAGTTTTTCAGAGTAAAAAATATGATCTTTGTAAATAAAGCTTTAATTGAGTTTTCATCTGCTCTTTCTGCAAAACGAAGCTTTATTGATACTGTATCTTAACTTTGGTAAGCCACAGAGAAGAAAAAACATACAAACTAGAGCTTAAAGAAATGGATATTTGGTAAGTTAGTTATGCTCAAATATAGAAGTATGAAAAACGTAAATGCCTTTTAAAGAAGTATTTGATGTCTAATAAGCAATACACAGTTAAATTCATGAGAAAACATATGACAACAATGGGTACACTTTTACAGAGGTGTAGAAAGCTGGAAAAATTTGCATATAGAAATGAATTCTATCCAGACCTCTGGAGTAGTTTTTAAATTGCATTTATTATTTATCTCAACAAATGCTTAAATTATTTACCTATGTCTTGTTAGGAAAAGAGTAGAAATGCCATATAAAGCCTCGTTGTATTTCAATACCTGTGATGTGATGATTTGGTTGCTAGTGAGCTTTCTGACGTGTTTGGAAAGTGGACAGGCTTGGACTGGAGTGGTCCAGGATTGGTTCCGTGTCCTTTCTGCCCATCTCTGTGTACCCATGTGCTGCCTCCTCTCTTGCCCAGCACCGTAGGCTCTTTGGGGCTTAAACACACACTCTGTGCTACACTCACTGTTTCAAATTATGTTTTGAAACCTGATTTGACTTTAGCTCTTAGAGTTACCAGTCATCAATGATTTAAAATGTGGTAGGAGTACAGTTTCACCAGGTGTACCCAGCCTTTACTTGTGGCTTCTCAGAACTGCCCGTAGTATGAATCTCAATTCTTTTTTCTGAGGAATGGTTTGGCAGTGCTCAGGGTACTCTGGAGTGTGAGTCAGGCTGGGTGTATGCCACCAGAACCTGCTCTCACTAGTTGGTGAGGACATCGTGGGATTGTGGGCAGGGCCCACCAGAAATGCAGCTGTCTGGAGTGGGTGTGATTTTTCTAGACATACTGTATCATTATGTCTTGGAGCTCTGCCTAGGGGATTTGCAAAGGGTCACACAGCTGTAGGGGGTGCAGGAATGAAGCTCAGTTCTGTATCAACTGGGGAATCTTATTCATTTGCCTTTAACAGATAGAAATAACAGACAATTAAAACAAGCTTCAGAAGAGGGGAGAGGAGGATGAAACAAATACAGGCTGGCTGGTATAGGAATGGTATGTCTTGAGAGAGAGGAGAAATGCAGAAAGGATGTAAAAGGTGCATTAATCAGAGACAAGGGTGGGGCAAGCATTGTGGAGTCCGAATGGGCGAASTGACAGAGCTGAGAGACCACAACGGCTGGAGCAGTCGGACATGTTTGAATTGAACCTCAGAAACTCCACGTCTTTTGCAGGGGGGCACTGCATTAGTAAAATCATTGTAAATGGAGATCTAAGCACATTTTGTTTGTGCCGTTAGTGACAACCTGTCATTTTAGGTCGCACTGTACCATCCCCGGAGTTGCCTGAAAGCTGCTGTGCACCAGATTTGGAGCTGAATGACAACAATAAATACAGGCTGTCTCGGAAGTAGAAATGTATCCACAGTCCACGTATTTCAGCAAATGTGTGACTGGAGGAGAAATACTGTTTATTCCAAAGCCTTACAGTAGGATAAGATTTTGTTTATGATGTGTGGCAATAGTTTCAATCTCCGTGATGCACTGTGAGCCGTGCCGGTTATCTACCAAGTTCGCAAGGAAGTAAATAGACTGTGTGCTCTGACTGTCAGCAGTATGACAGATAGCTGAGGTGTTCGGGGACATTACTCTTAAGAATTATGTTTTCTTGATGTTTTTTATGTGGTGGGGTTGTTGTTGTTGTTGTTTAACTACAGAATTTGTTTTTAGATCCTTAGTGCTTAAAAACTAAATATTCAACTRTTAGGGTTTTTTAAGGCAAGCATAGACTTTCAAGTGAGCTCCCCAAAATGACCAATTTCGTGTCATTCTTACAAGGATGCTGCAAGAGTTGTGTTTCCAGTTGCAAGTCCCAGATCCTAACACTGCCAAATTTTTCAAATGAATATGAAAAGTGAAACATCCCCAAAGAAAAACAATRCCAACTTACAGGCCCAATGTTTGCATTAGTAATTTTTCAGTATTTTATAATGCAGTAGTGGCTTAAGCCATGAATAGGTGGAAGTGTCTGGGGCTTAAGGGCACTGCTGAGGTAAGAAGCAGCAGAAGCACTCAAGACAGTTGACTGTCTAAAGGCTTCAAAACCCTTTTGGGCTTGAGGAGTCATCTGAGGTGTAGTGCTTCAGTTTTGCTACGGTAACGTTTTCTAACCAAGTCAGTCATTAAATGTCCAGTCAGATATAATTGTTAACTTACCCTTTCCCCAGCTTACCTTTTCAAAAAATTGAGAAATGCCCTTGTGCTTAAGGTATGATGGGCACAGTGACAGGGCTACCGCAACTTACGCAGTGCTYTTCTCCTCCATCACCTCCGTGTGTCAAGAAAGATGGAGGGGAGCAGTTCCTCTTCATGACAGGATATTTCCTTCTTGCCATTGATACTATAAGGGCTATTTTGCCTCTTGTTGTATGTTGGTTTTAGTTTCGCTATCATGGTGAATGAGAGAGGCACAGGATAGATTCTGGAAACAGGTCTGTGCATTGTGAGATGGGGTGGTTTGAGGGAGGGAAACAAGTGTGTTTTGGGGGTAAGTGAATGTGATGGAGAGAAGTGGATAGAAACAAAATGAGAAGTATTTTCTGAACTCACAGAGGAGAAGATGTGGCATGAAAAGAAACCAAATGTGCAGGGGGGAGATAGGAGGAAAGTAATAAAGTGCAAACAATGTTTCATTACAAAAAGAAAAAGTTAAATCATTCGCAGCAGTGCRCTACAATTAAATTTAAGGCCTTGAACAGAGAGAATAGAGGTTAGTTCTTCTAAATTTTATCATTTTTTATTATTACTATTTTGTTCAGACAAATAAATTATTTGACAGTAATTAAAAGCTTCTTTCAGGCTGAGGCTTGTGAAGTTGTCACCACAAACACATTTGTAGAGTTTGGTTATAAACTCCTGGAATAYATAAAAATGAAAATGCTGATACAGCCTAGAGTGTCGTAACGAGAATATGCTACAAAAACACGAGACATTTTATTGCCTTATGTCTTAGGATCTTAGCATATCGTGCTTGCTTGTTGAGTAATAATTTCCCATTCATATCAGTTTTGTTCTTCCCTCCTCTTCCTCTTTTTTCCCACCCTTCCTCCCAGCCTGAGAGTACTTAACCAGCACTGCAGACTTCTATTTTGTATGAGCATCCTCCAGTGCACTTTACTATAATGGTGAAAGTGCTGCAGTTCCCAGGCTAATTGCTCTTGAGCTGACATGTAGGTCATCACCTCGTGCTCTGCTTTGTCTTGTGTCCAAAGAACTGCTAAAGCTCACATTGCTGTGCTGTGGTTTCCAGTGGCTCTTGCAGGTTTGTCACAAATCGGTGTTGTCTTGCTGCACCTGCAGCACAGCTTTTTGCTCTTTGCCAGGCATAAATAGCAGGTGGTCCCCTTATAGGAATACTTTATGTAGGCAGAGCTTTTTCACATTTAGCTGTGCTCCTGCTTCATTGCCAATTCAGGCAATAGGCAGCAGCTCCTGCAGTCCAGAAATGCACCTTGGTGAAACAGTTTTCTGCAACTGCCGAAGAGTTAAAATCGTTGCTTAGTTCAAATGATAAAGAGCTCTGTATGCTGGGCACTAGAACGTGGCTCCATTGGGGCATATATAATTGAACATACATTTTTTTCTTTTATTTCACTCTCTCTCATTTTCTCTCACTTGAGAGGAAGCTGCATCTCTCCCTTGTTCGGCAGTCTGAGCATTCACACATCCCATGTTCCTGAATGAATGAACTGAAACAAAATGCAATTCCTATTTCAACTGGCTTTTATGAAAWTCACTGGTCAGCAATGTTAGACCACATCTGGTTTTCTACAACTAGAAGTGATTTGCAGAATGAGGTTTTCTTCACCACAGTGGTGTGATGCTGGCACACTGTGTGTTCAAGGCTGCTGGGTCAGTTCTTCAGTCATGTGCACCAATTTCACACAGCTGTAGCTCCACTCGCCACATTTTTCCTGACTCTCGCTAGCATCCGCCAAAAGGCRGTGAAAGTTGGTTTTCACGTGATCTTGATGCTGATTTAAAAGCAAAGATAACACTGTGCTCAACCTGTAACACTGCTTTTAAAATGTCAGTGTTGTTTCTTTTGCCATATCTGTGCTGAGCTTGTGCATCCAGGGCCCCGATGCATGCCTTGGGGCCATTCCAGAAGCACACAGACATCTGCACAAGTGCTTTGTCAGGGAGGTGGGTGATGTGCTGATTCGGAGCTTATGGCTGCCCATCCCCTCCCTGCTCCCCACAGGAAGGCAGTGGCATTACCATCACTGCCCTTTCACAGGAAGGAATTGCTCCCCTTCTAGAATGGCTGGCTCCAGCCATCTCCAGGGAAAAGGAGCATGTCTAAGCTTTCCCACCCCCTGATGTGTTTTTGTGGAATTGCCACAAAATGTCTTCAAAATTGAGCAAGGTAGGGTGCATCAGCAGCCATGCCCAGCTGTAAGGTTGGGATTTTTTTAAACAAAACTAGAGTTTATGGTAAGACACAACCTATCTCCCTTGAAAAGCTTTTTACTTGAGGAAAAAGTAATACTGGACCAGGAAGGTGAGAAGTGGAAGGGAGAAGCTTATGTGGTCAGTGCTCAGGGCTTTCTAGGAAGGAAACTGAAGGTGTGGGAAAGAATGTRGAAGAGGAGGCTAAAGGTTTAGGTAGTTTCGAATCAGGAGTGTCTGTTGGAATTTACTTCCGAGTACTTAGAAATCAGCTAAAAAAATCTTTGAATCATTAGGGTTCTTAACCCATGGAAGGAGAGAAACGGGCTCTGAGAGGACTAGGGAGGGACAGAGATGGGAAAAAGAAGTTGTTATTGGTAACTATAAACCAGGTGTTACAAAAAATGGAATAAATTATTAAATAATTTGCAAGTACTTAGTGAGTAGCAAGGGAATACCCAAATGGATTTGTCAAGAACAAATTATGTTGAGCTAGTCCGATTTCCAGTGTTGACAGACTAACTGGCAGAAAGTCTAAGAAAGAAGTATTAGACATGATCCATTCTGACTGTCGTAGGGCTTTTGACACTATTTCACTTGACATTGTACTATGCAAACCAGGGAAGTAATTTAACTGAGGTATCTCTAAAGTGACTTCTTCAGTGGCTGAAAGACTGCAGCAAAGGTTTGGTTTTCGATGACCTGATAGTCCAAGTGGTGGGAGTTTGTTTTCTCAAGGGCTTTGTCATGTGCCCTGTTCTCTTCAGCGTTTCTTTTATGATTTGCGTAACGAATTTGAAAATACTTATGAAAATTGTGGATGCTGCTCAACTGGAAGAGGTTATGAATGTTTTGAAGGCAGGACAGACTTTAAAATATTCTGGATAAATTGGGATAAGGGTCTGAAATAAGTAAGATGGTATTCAGTGGAAGCCACAGCTGGGAAGGAAAAATCAAATGTAAAATAGGAAATAAGAAGCTAAGCAGCTGTGCTGCAGAGCAGAATCAGTGTTCATTTTTAGTGGATGACAAATTAAGCAGCTTAGTGGTATGGTACCAATGCAAAGAGCAAGTCTTGCTAAGTTTTATAAAGGCTATGTGTACCATGTGAGGCCGTTGTGGATGGTGTCTGCTGTATTTGGGTATCACACTAGGAAAGAGATAGGCAAACTGAGTATGGAGTGGGAGGGAGGATTGTTTTAGAAAACATGATGTGACACAGGGATGAAGGACTAACATTTTTTACTTGAATTTAGGAATTCTCTCTTTTTCTGGACTTGTCAGTTTACCACACATTCCATTATTCCAAGAATAATACAGCATTTTCAGATCCACTGGATAGATACAAGAAAAAGCAGGAATTGGCACCATCTGAAATTAAAGTCTATGAAGCTGGGCAAAATGAAAAATACTTCGAAGAGGTGTACAGTTCATGGAAAAACTTTGAAAAGCTTTGGGGTTTGACTGTTTTCTTAGCAAAGAGTATTTGAATTCTTAATTCAACCCTATTACTGCTACTGCTTATCCCCCGCTGGAATTAATAGCACTGCACATAACCTTACTGTTTAAACAACCCCCAATTAGGATGCCAGTGAGTTTGCCTTCCAGGTTCTCCCACAAGTTGATGCCATGCTGCCTTTTCCTCTTCTTGTAAAGGAGGCAGTCCAAGTCATTGCCTTGCCACTCATACTCCCTTCAGACACCTACTTCATTCAAACTACTTATCGGTATTTTTCCACCTTCTCATAGGAAAAATGCCAGTTCAGATTCCCCCRAATTAACATTTTGCTCATGTTCTTTAGAACAGCTTGGTCACCGAGAAGTTTTCCATGCTCTTGTGTTGCCTCTGATGCACTTTTTTGGTTGACAGCATTCCTTCTTTACAATCTCTAGTTCGCTCTGGAAGACTTTTGCATCATCTGCCAGAGCAATGGGCTGCAGCTATGAAGGTGAGGTCAGCAAGCTGCCAGCTTTACTACAGGTCAGTCTGTCAGATCCTCTCTGTTGCTTCAGAAACTGATGGTGCCTGGTGGAAAGTGTCCACCTGACATCTGCTTTCAATCCCTGCCTTGCAGAGCAGCATTGCAAGCTCAGAAGCTTTCCACACCTCAGTTCTGCTATGAGATGCATGGAAAACTCATCTGGTAATTGCTGGGCCTTCGATGGTATTAATTGGCTATGGATTATGGCAGCTTCTTAGGGGGTTTAATTCTGTTGGATCTCATGTCTTAGAAGATCTTTCCTTCTGAGACTGGAACAATAATTTATCACATGTTGAAATTTCTGTATGGCATTATGATGCATTACAGTAATTATTAATAAAGTGAAGAATGCACAGGGGAAAAAAGCTACAAATGCATGTAGTGAGAAAGAAGTGGAATGACTAATGTTTTATAAAGACAGAGTGAGAATCTATGTACCATGTAATATGTATGCAGATTTTCCCAGGGTATTCCATGTAAATTCTATGCCTTCAGTATTTGCTCTATTTGCAGAATTTCTCATTCTGTCCAAATAATGCCTTTCTGTGTATTAAATACCTCTGGCATGGTCTGTACTCCTGAGATGACTACAAACTAGTTACAGTTATATTCCATAACAGAGCACAAGGGTGAATATTTTAAATATCTGTTTGTCAGACTAAAGAAGTGCTTTGGTACTGGGTGTGGCTGAAGTCATTGGTATTGTGCTTTCCARAAAACAAAAGAAAAGGATTCGTTTCACCTGCCAGTGCATTGGGGTTTGGTTCAAAACTTGATGCTGCTGATGCACACAGAATACTTAGCAATAAGAAATCTCCTGATGCTGAGGAAGGGGGAGTGGAACTGTGTGCAGTGTATATGAGAGGGGAGGGAAAACCACGAGGGAGACTTTTTTTATTTGCTCTAAGCAACCCCTTTTCCTTCATAGCACATGGCTTAGTTATCTTTCCTTTAATCTCGGGGCTGGTGGCAGGCTGCAGCTGTACTGCATATTGTTGCGTGAGTTAATGATGTGAGTGAAGTCCCCCTGGAGTGCCTGTGGTCTGTGGGGGAAACTTGTTTGGTGCTGCTTTCCRGGTGGTGACTGGCAGTTCGTTTCAGGAGCTTGACAGAGTCAGCAAGGAGGGGGACGTGGGAGCAGCGGATGGTTTTCAAGCCAGTACTCTTTTGGCCTTTTCAGGCAGGTGGCATTTGGCCACGTACAGAATGAAAGCAGCAGGTGAGCTTCCTTACACAGCACGTCTGCCTGCCAGGCTGTATAGTTCCCCTTGTTTTCAATCAGAAAAGAGGTTGCTTTCTTTTGAACGTTTTGGAAGCGTTGATAAACCAATATAACACAGACTGATACTTTCCAGTTCTACATGCTGACAGTGTAGTTGTTCACTCCGTCAGAGCCACGGAGAGCTGTGCAAGGCCTCCAAATGCAGAGGAGTTGAGTGTCACTTCATGTGCACCTAAGAGTCTTGCTATAAACTGCATAGGGCAGGAGAGAAGGGGGGAAAACATGATGCATGCACCTAGAAAACAAAGGAAAATTATTATATTTGAGACAAAAATGGAGAAACAGTAAATAAAGGTTCCCTGTTGGTGCCATCTTATAGTCCATTTCTGAATACAAGCTTCTATTGAATCTCATTTGACCAACACGTTTTGCTACTTATGCTGCCCTTGAGATGATCACAGTTTTCCCATGGTAGTTTATTATAGCTAATGCCAATGGAGGTGTTTTTCTAAAAAGAAATCCCCAACAAGCAAACAACAAAAATACCCAACTGTAGCATTATGCAGAATTATCTTTTTTTGTAGATCAGATTTCTTCAAATTATCGTGAGCGGAGCTGCAGTCCCATTTTCATACGAGCTGGTTGCATGAATACAAGTCTTTGTCCCTGTCCTAGTTTTGGATGGGACAGAGTTAATTTTCTTCCTAGTAACTATACAGTGTTGTGTTTTGGATTTAGTATGAGTTTAGTGTTGATAACACACTGATGTTTTAGTTGGTGCTAAATGGTATTTACAGTAAGTCAAGGACTTTACAGCTTATCATCCCTGCTAGTGAGAAGGCTGGAGGGGCACCAGAGGTTGAGAGGCTACACAGCCCCACAGCTGGTGACCCCAGCTGGCCAAAGGGATATTCCAGACCATACAAAGTCATGCTCAGGATATCAGCTGGGGGCAAAGCTGGTCAGGGGCTGCTGCTCAGGGACTGGCTGGACATCACTTGGCAAGTGGTGAGCACTTGCATTGTGCATCACTCATTTTGTATATTTTAGGGGTTTTATTATTACTATAATTATTATTTTCTTCCTGTTCTATTTCATTAAATTGTCTTTACTGCAACCCACGAGCTCTCTCAGTTTTATTCTTTGGACTCTTCACCATCCCACTGTGGAGGGAAAGGGAGGAAGGGGGCGGAAGTGAGCAAGTGGCTGTGTGGTGCTTAGCTGCTGGCTGGAGTTAAGCCACGACACTCTGAAATACTTAACTGAGAAGGGTCTGTCCCTCAGCATCATAGCTCAGGCATAGCTGAACTGAAGATGACGTAGATCAGAGTCGTCCACTGTGCAGAGAAAATACTTTGTGCTACAGGATGTCTCCTGATTCTTTGATGTGGAAGGAGCCACATCAGGCAGAGGTTCTGCTGAAGGAATTGCAGGATTAGGACTGCTGTCTTTTAATATCAAAGTCGAGACTTTGGTGCAAATTCTTCCCTTAGAAATCTCCTTCTCCCTTCTGCAAGACAGCCAGTCTGCTCCTCTCAGCTTCTCCACAGGAGGTAATGGTATGTTTTGAAGGTGAGTGATTAAGGTGTAATCACCTTTGGCTTTCTCTACATCCCTGGAAGAGGCCATGGCCATGAGCCTAGCAGAGCGAAGCCTCAGTGGAGATGCTGAACTTTTCCTGCTGGGGTGTTCCTGTACCAGCTGATATGAAATGTAAAGCTTGAACTTTCAAACTGCAATTCGTAGGGAGTACTTGTGCAGGGAAGGTCAAGCTGATAGATTGTCAGCTTTAGTCAGTCGCACAGGGAATGGCATGGCCTGAAATGTTGAAAGTTCACTTCATGCTGCCTTAGCACGACTCTTTTATTATTTTTCATTTTAATGCTAGAGTTCCTTGCTGCTGACCGTTTGAAAAGATAAGTGAACTTCTTTCAAGTCCATGTGGCCAAGCTGGCTGCATCCCAGGGATTGCCTTGAGGTGCTTGTAGGGTGTGTTGTCAATCCAACATTTCATGTCAGCGTCTTAAATTTACTCTTGGATATAGACTCCATTGTAGTCCCTGGTGTTGCTTTCAAGGCTAGACTTGCATACCTGTGAAAGGTGACAGCTTTTGCCCTGTGTATTTTTAAATTATTGGGTTCTAATAATATAACTTAGCATAGTTTATACTTATGAAATTACCTCCTTAAACTAGATTTAGATTGGTTTTTGGATCTTAGATGCTTTCACCTCCACCTTCAGTCTCCCTTGTCTTTGTTTCCAGTCGTCAGGTTGCTTTTCCTTATTCATTAACAATTCTTCCTTTGCTTGGGGTTGCTCACATTCCTCAGAGATTTCACTGTGCTAATGTTCCAAAATAGTTTCTCTTCTTTGTGAAGAAGAGTTTGCAAATCCTGGACAAAGCTGTGTGAGAAAACATTTTGTATCATTAGTAAACAGGGCAAGGCACAGAGTTGATAGTTTCATTTTCTTTAGAGAGGATGGATTTTTTTTATGCTCTTTGATGTGAGTGGAAAGAGGAAGGGAATTTAGGTATAGTGTGTCATTCTCCTGATTTTAAAATCAATGTTTTTGTCTCTTCTCTTTCTCCCTGAACTACTCAGACTTAATTACATTCTTCAGTTGGGAACATAGGATTTATTTGCGTTATCAGTTATAATTAAAGAGAAGTCCATGGTAATTACCATCTAATACGTGTTATCATTACATGCAAATGTTGAATTCTTGCAGACAGCCTTATAGAGCCAATTAAAAAAATGATCTGTTTAAGATTAAATGCTTCAGAGTTTATTCATTCCACAAATAAGAATCACTTTGGCACTATATTTGTTGGATTTAAGAGATGGCCGAGCTTGTGGAGACAAGTTGTCATTTATAATGCATGTTCTGTTTTCCCCACACTTTGGTTTTCATCGCTGCTATGTGTTCCTTTTGCAAAGCTGCAGTGACATTTTGGAGCAGAGGTTTTATTAACTTGAGAAGATTTACTAGGACCACTAGGACCTTTACTAGACATTTACTAGGACCACCACCTAACTTGTTTTGTGCTACACAGAGATGCCACCGGTAATTAAAGGCACGTTTTTGAAACAGTGAACATGTATGTAGTCAGCTTCCTTTTTAAATTACTTAAGTATCCTCATGTTTCAGTCACGCTTACACAAAGGTGATGTTCTTGGTGAGAGGGAGATGTTAATTAAACAGCAGGAAGCCCCGAGACGGCGCTGCTGGCTGGAGCCTGCTGCCCTCTGCCTGTGGAATTCGGGAAATGTATTTTGCTTCTCCCTTCAGCATTTAACCTGTCATTGCAAAACTCGCCTATGGTTACCTTGGGGGATCTTGGGAATTCCCTCCTATTACAAGGAGGATTCTGATTTGCAGAATTTTTTAACATCCCAGATTTTAAGGTGATCTGTATTCTTACCATTTGCTAATAATGTGATTAATTATTACAGCCATCCTTTCTGAGAGGAGAACCATCTTTTGGTTATGATACTTCCATTCTCTCACTCAAAAAAAAAAAAGCAGGTTTGTGCCTGTAGAAGCTGTTATTGTTGGTGCATGTGTGCCATTTTGCCTAAAGAGTCATCATGCCAGCACTTCTGCTTTTTATTTTAAATATAAAGCCTCCTGGGATGGCAGGAATTTTCTGTTTCCAGTTATTTTCTGATTTTTCTGATAAAGGCATTTATGAAGAAGCATGTGGTGTTCAGAGAGTTTAAATAAAAAATGAGCTGTGTGTCTGGAACTAAAGTAGTAATCAAGCAAAAAGGATGATTTTTTAAAATGATTATTTAAATGGTGGTTGTAGTGTCAGGCTTACTTAAGATTTGAAGAAGTTGATAATGTTTGCATCTGTATCCCATTTTTGCTGTGTGTGCAAATCACCAAGTGTACAGATAGGTGTTTGTGTGTTTAGCTATGAAGGATGTTATATAAACAAGGTGAAACAAAAGCTCCTTGTGTGTTTAGTAGAGGCTTGTGGAGTTGTGTCAACCTTATGATTACTTCATCATGAAAAATAAATTTTTTAGAATGATGTTTTGGGAAACAGAGAGAGAGAGCAAGCTTTAAAACAACTTACTGAAAAGAGCCATAAAATCTGTCTCTCTTATCATCTTAATGACATTAATTTCTGAATTTGTCTATAATTCGTTTTGTTGAATGCTCGCATTTATGGAAGTCATGTGAGTGTTACTTTAGCATAATACAGCATTTCCATGAAATGTGATGTCAGCCACAAAAAAAAATCCGAAATCAACAGTTCATGGGTTTGAAATGAGAGGCAGGTCATGAGACAGAGTAAGTAATGGGCTTGTACCTCTAATTAATTTAGCTAAAAATGTAGCAGGCTGGTCACCCCAACCAGCTGGTTTCAGCAGGTCCCTTAGATCCAAGGGAGGTAAAGGCATGTGGATGGTAGGGCTGGAGCAGCTTTGCAGCTTGTCGGGTTCCCTCATGCATATCCAGCCTCTTGCATTTCAAATTTCAGAGTAATATGCAAGTAGTGATTTTCTTTTTTAGAGAATTCCATAAATATTTTAAACGCAATGCAACATACCATTTCATAAATCTTGCATTATTTATTTTAAGCCTACTTTAATACGAAAATCTGGAAGTTTGTGTGGAGTGAAAGGCAAATAGAACCCAGTTTCATATCTATGAATATTACTGTGCAAACTATAACTAAAATTAATACTGGATATGTATTTGATGCTTATCTGGAATTTGCTAGGAAGCTGCTTAGATTCTCAGTGCAAGTTATCTTGTAGATGTGTGCTGCAAAGCACCTGACCACCAGCACTGAGTAAGATTTGGCACAATGTAGTGCAATGTTCATGTTGTGCATTGCCAGCAAAAATGTAGGTATTTTTTGGAAGAGGACAGTGGCAGCTCTTGCCAGCAGAGGGAGTCGATGGACACAGAACTGGGACTCCTCATCTCTGTTCTGAGGTGCTTGGAGTGGTGTGTGCTCCACTACCTGTGCACACATACTCAACTTTTCCATATGCTGCAGAAATGTCCTTTTTATTAAGAAAATCCTGATAGAGATTTGTGCTTATGGATCAAAAAAGGTGAATAAACGTATCAGTGTTACCACATTTCACTTTTAAATAAAAGAGATGAGAGAATACTTACCACCTTGTTGCAGACACATCAGACAAGATGACTGTTTTCACCATTTTGCTGTAATTTTGATAATATCTAAGGATTTAGCAAAATAAGGTCTTTTTTTCTTTGTTACTCAGTTCATAGAAAATCTTTTTAAACCTCGCCAAAAACGCCTTCAATTAAAAAAATAATCATGCCAGTCTTGGTCTTTAAAAGAGCATTATCACGGCAAGCCCAGAAGCCAAAGCCCTGGTCGTTAAAATTGTCTTTTCTAACATTTGCACCAATTTTCTTCTCCTTACTAGTATTTGTGAACTTATTGGGCAGCCACTATTAATCATTGTTTTACAAGTCTTCAGTAGTTGTAGTTTTGCCACTTAAAATGATCTCTTTTGGTGCCACAGTAGGTAAGGCAGAATGACAGGCAACGATGTTTAGGGAAAAGTCTTGTTCCTGCCATTGCCGCCAAGTTTGATGGAGAGGTGTGTGCTGCATGTGAAGGAGAATCCTGCTTTTCGGCTGTGGAAGCAGAGGGCAGCTGCAGATGGCAGGGGTTGGACACCCCACAGGGTGGCTGGCTCTTACTAATCCACCCTAGGGACTTGAAGAGGGTGGCAATGAGGTGGCCAGTCTCAGTGGAAGGCTCCTTGTTCTCCTGTCAGCACTCTTGCTTGGTGGCACAGGGACAGAGGYAGCTCTTCCCTTGGTTCTGAAGCTCTGATAGGAGGGAAAGGAAAGGAGAAAGGAAGCAGCTACAAAGGACTGATTACAGGAGAGCATTCCCTGGCAGACGAAGAGCTGCTGCACCCAGTGATGCCATCTTTGTGCCCAGATTGTCCATAAGGGAAGGACAGATTTAAGATAGTGGCCGCTCAATGCATTAGGAGGTGCTTTGACCAAAGCAAAAAAGTAGTTCCTGAGACCTGGGATCTCCTGTCACATCTTACTTATTCCTAACACCTAGATAAGATTGAGCATCTCTTGCTCTGAAAGTGGAATGTTTTTCTCTAATTGAACAGTGGCAGGAGACTGTTGTTTCCCATCTGCTGAGCAGATCTGGCTTTAAACCCACGGTTACCATCATCTCCACTCCACCATCTGATTGAGAGAGGAGCATGGTCCTCTTATCAGCTGAAAGGTTGCATTTGTTCCACATTTGTGACTTTGTCTCCCGGGTTGTCCTTTTTTGATGGTGATGGTGGAGTTTCCTGAGGTGTTTGGAAACAAACTGTCTCCATTTCAAAAGCAACCCCTAACTGCTGCTTTGGCATAAGTAAAACAGTCTTCATTATGTTTTATCAGAAAATATTCCTATTTATCTTTACATAATCCAAACCAATGGGGTTTTGTGTATCGGTCACTCAGTCACTCCCAGTCACTGCTCTGGCATCTGATGGCATGTGTCACTTCGAATCCTGCAGTGCTGTCACAGAGCACTGGGCGAGGTAATACATGATTTCATTATAGGCATTTGAGCCGGTGTAAGGAATCAGTCTGAGGCAGGAGACTGCAATGTGTGACAGTGACAGAGACAGAGCCCCCTCCAACGCGGTATTGAAAGTTGGTTCATACTCAGAGAGGATTTAAAACAATTCAGTCTTCTCTGTTTCCTTTTCCAAACATGGAGCAAACTTGGATTTTCAGTCTCGTCTTCCCACCAAATTCTCAGTTCAGAAATGTCCAGGT
The DNA here is from genome assembly GCA_018881555.1 of Amblyornis subalaris. Classification (NCBI taxonomy): domain Eukaryota; kingdom Metazoa; phylum Chordata; class Aves; order Passeriformes; family Ptilonorhynchidae; genus Amblyornis; species Amblyornis subalaris. The sequence continues at coordinate 3,024,823 of JACAXG010000083.1, forward strand.
GCATTTTCTTCCAATGTTGCTTCAACAAGCTTAAAGCGAAGAGGAGGAGTAGGAAAGCTTCGTTTGAGCAGCATCCAAAAGATGCTGAAAAAAAGAGCACTATGAGAACTCCACTAAATGTGAAATGAATAAATGTTCCCCAAAAGCTGTTTGTAAAGCACAAAATAAAATACAGCTGCCTTCCCTGAAAGCTTGCTCCTTGCACTCTGCATAGAGTGAAGGAAGCTTCTGCATCGTCAGGGATTTTTGTTTGCAGTAGGTTCACCAGTGCTCTAACATTGAGTATATATTCTGTAGCATAAAGGTATGAAGCGAAACTTATTTTTGATCTCTTACAAAATCAAAGCCTTCTTTTATGACACCTGTTTAGTAATCTAACATAGCAGAGGAGTATGGGAAACAGCTCTTAACCTTGAAAATCAACTTGGGAGAAATGCCATGTAGAGGATTTATATGGCGACAAATGTAACAATCCGCTGAATTGGTTTTTCTCCTGATGTGAAGTCCTACAGCTCTCCAATAGATACATGGTATAAAACCCCCAAAAAGGTATGCTTTCAGCTTTAGAAAAAAGATGTATTTGTGGCCAAGTTCAAAAAGTAGGGAGAGACTTATTTTTTAGTATAATAAAATTTACAAGAGCTACTTTTACATGGGTTTTTTGGGGTCTTTTTTGAGTTTCTAATTGGGTCTTACTGAGTTTCTTATTGGGTCTTACAGAGCTGGTTCATTATTGCCTTAAATCATATGTTCTCGTCACTCACAACTGAAACACCACATGGTTCGCAAGCAACTGGAGAAAGAAGAGAAAGATGGATTTGTAGATTTTGTCACCCATGCCAGGGAGATACTTTACATATTATATGAAGAATAAAACAAAAAGAACACTGGTTGTAAAAATAAAAGCAAAAACAAACAAACTCCAAACACCTTTTCATAGTATCAAAACCCCTGACAAACAACAAAACAAAAACAAACTAGAGCAGTTTTCTAAAATACAATAGCCTTTTGTGAAGTGTATATGATATGGGTCTTCTGCCTAATTCCTAGATCCCACTGGTCAAAGACATGACCTTTCCTTGTTACCTAAACAATTCATTAGCTTTTTCAGAAGATGACTTCCTGTATCTAACACTGCTCTGTGCTGAGATTTTGAGCAGGCTAGTAATGTGTATCATATTGTATCTTCCCTTGCATTGTTCTTATAACTTTTAATTGAGGCTGTCTCTTATTACACTGGTTCATACTGCCACTTTGCTGCAACTCATTTCCTTACAATTAGGTATGTCCCATCCCTGAAATGCAATTTTCTTTGTGCTGGTAAACACACAGCACAAGTTTTACATGATTATTTTCATGGGACTTTTGCGTTTGAGAAAATATTAGGATCAGAAGACAGTGCCCCCAAGGCAGGATTTTGCAATACTTGAAGCACTTGAGGCAAGTTTGCTGCGGCTGGGGCAGAGCTGGCATGGATTAAAACTAGGAGGAAATTCTCTGTGAAAGCCTTGAGGGTGGGTTGTGGGTGTCTGTCATTCCTGCTCACCACTTACTGTGTGACCAGTGCAATTTGGAAAGAAAAGGGGGGGAAGAGGGGGGGAAGTCTTGTTCTTTTTTATCATGCTCTGTCTGTGAAACCTAACAGAAATGAGCTTGTTGGTCTTGACAGAGAATTAAACAGAGAGGAGATGTGATAGAACTGATCATTCAAATCCATTGCTAATGGCAGAGTTTCCTTCCAGAGCCAAAGACAGGGCTTGCTCCCAGCAGGAGCTGTGTTGTCCAGGGAGCCAAGTGGAGGTAAGCTACACACCAGCCATAGCTCAGTGCCTTTCTGCAGGGCCTCATCCTTTGTCCTGCTTAGCGTATGACTGCTTAGTGGATTTGGAGGATGGACTTGAGAAAAAGCCTGTCCACCAAAGTGTGGTTTTAAATAAAAGGTGAACATTTCAATACTGGCAATATTTTTGAGTGGACGAAAAGTAGCTTTTTGTTAGTCAGGCATCATATAACCATACTAAGTGTACTGTTCAAATAAAACCATAATGGGGGTATTGAGGGATGTGCTATGATCTAACTGTAGGGCTGCTATTTATTTCCATGCTGAAGCTTGAGGTATTTAGTTACTTGTGATTTGTTTCTAGTATCTGGGCATAAGTTTCCAAGCAGCCTTACACAAAGGGTGTCTAGTTGCCTCTTAATTAGTGTTGAACCTTCTGGGAAAGGACTGCTGACTCACTATATAACTCACTSTGCAACTGCTTTGTCATTTGTCATATGCCGGTAAGCAACTCTTAGATATTAGAAACCATCCATCAGTACCTCCCTCAGCTGGATCCAAACTGACAGCTTACAAATGAAAGCCTCCCAAAATCAAAGTCAATCTTCTAAGCGATTCAGTCTCTTAAAACAATGTTTCAGGTGAAATAAACTGAATATTAATGGCACTGATAAGAGATGAACCTCTGCCATTTTCTCTTCCTTTCTTCTGCTCAGAGGGAGCGGGTAGTCTTCTGGTTTGCAGCTCTCTGTGGAGTTGAACTCCAGACAGTGTAAGCATTTCAAATTGGTTCTACCCCTCTTCCCACTCCTCTTTGGCTTAAAGAGCTAAAAGAGAGAACAAGGGCCTTTGGTGACTGAATCCTGCCAAAGACTGGATTCACAACCACAAATTCTGGATAACACATCTGTTGTGCTTCTGATCATATCAGTGCTGAAGCTTATTGCATTATAGCTTTAGTTCAGAAACTCAGCCCTTTAAGGGAAAATATCAGAGAATATGTTTATTTATATAGGCTTCCGGATGTTACATCAAAGATTAGGGCCAGTAGTTCCTATGAAAGCAAGTGGAGAGAGGAACTTGAGTTTACCTCCTCTTAGACCTTAAAGGGATACTGTCAATATAGGGTTTGTTTCCAGGCTTTATATAGGGGAGGGGAATAATCAATATTCAATGTTGATAGGGGACCCAGATACTTTATTTAAATGGGTTTACATTTTGCAGTTGAGATTTATATGTGCTTATCAGAGAAAGAGAAAATGGACTAGGAAAGAACACACAAAATGAATATAAATTAAGTACTTCAAAATTTATGAAAACGATTTACTTTTGCTCATTGTTTTTGGTGATAACATCTGGTGGCAGTAGATTCATTATTTTCAGAATTCCAAGTAGTCTTTCTGATATCTGCACCAACTTTGTGCAAAAGGCAGGGAAAAGATTTGTTTATACCTCAGATGCAGACACATCTCAAATCTGTCAATTTAAAATGCCTGGGAAGAGGCCAATGGGAAGTGCAGCATCATGCATCTAGCAAAAGGCTGTTACAGCTGTGTCACTTGGAGATCTCCCAAGTGAAGAAGCCCTTGGTCATCACCTTTTCATAGATTATGAACTTAAAATCCACAGCCTGATATGAGCATGTCAGTGGAAAATGTGCTACCTCTCTGAGTGGGTAGTGTGTAAATGTGGATTATTATTTTTAGGTGGGGCTTTTTATTACATTTGTTTTGGAAAAAAATAGAGCATCATTACCGAAGCCTCATATGAAAATGACAGTGGTAGCTATAGGCTCATCTTCATGTTAGTGAGATGTGAATTACATAAATGAAACACCTCTTTCAGGCATATGCTGTGCTTCTAATTAAAAGAAAAAATCAAGGCATAGACATATTGTTACATGAGGGAGTGTAGTGGATCCCTGCGCTTTGACCAGCTTCAGGAAGATGCTTCCTCTTTTGAAGGCTTTTCATGTCCAAATGAAAGCAAGCAGAGATTTGCCATTTAAATATATTTTTTACACTCTTTTGTCTATACTACAGTAAGAGTGTGCATCTCAACTTCCTGCAACCTCACCCATTTTCCCCAGCGTGTGTTTAGCATTACTACAGCAGCCAGCATGCGTATTGCTGGACCTCAGCACCAGCAGAGCTTCTCTCACCTGGAGCTCAACCAGCAATAGCAATTGCTCTGTAAACAAGGGCTCTCTTGGTTGCATTTGCTCTCAGTAGGGCTTCTCTCTCGCAAAGAGGAACTTCACCATTCACCTGACTCCAAATGTCTGATTTTCTTGTTATCAGCCTGCATCATTGGGGTTTTTCTCCATGACCTGGAAGGTGAGCCTCAGGAATGGTAGGCAAAGTTGACATAAGCAGCTTGAAGCTCCAGTTCTGGCCAAGTAGAGGATGAATCTTTAATGCCTTCTGCTTGAGCTGCATTGCATTTTCATGCATCACAGAAAGTGCTGCATTCAACTTTATTTAGATTTTCTTACCAGGTATGAAATGAGCTGATGGCAAAATCTGCAGTTACTTCGTATTTTTAAGTGATGGAGATAGATGGCTGTAATCTTCTGTCATTTGACATGATTTTTACCCCTACATTTTTGTGCTGTGGCAGAAATGATGGGAATTCAAATGGTAATGAGGTGGCATCCAGATGCATGGCACACACACACGTATTCACAAAATATTGATTTAAATATGTCCTGACAAGCTGGTCATGCAGCAATCTGAAGGAAAGGAAACTTCTGAACTGAAAGAGAAATAATGACAATAATGAAGAGGCAGAACATTGATTTTAATATGTAGCTGCAGTATGGAGATCTGGGTCTGATGAATCAGAATGGGGAAGCTGGCACAGTAGTATGCTGTGATTTGTTGCATACATTTGTTTCCATTTTTATCCATTAGAAGCACTGTGAGCATTCAGATGCAGAGGAGAGACCGGGAATGGGGAGCAGGGGGAGGGGAACTTGGGCTGTTAAAGCTTTGATAGGTGGTGAATATATATCAGCTAGCTTTCTAATTTCCTGTTAAAACATCCAGGCCCCTCTCCTTGCCTTACTTTAAAATAAATAAATAAATGGCACAGTTACCATCCCATTTCTGCATTCCAGGCAGCAGCTTGGGAGTATTTCCATCACCTCAACAGTTTTATGGACCTTTCCGGTAAGGCAGCAGGTCTTGGAAGTTGGTGCAGTACCATTAGCATATGCCTCTGCAAAATATTTCATCGTTTTGTGACTCCCTTTTGATCAATTAACTTTATGTCGCTCTTTCCAAGCAAGTTCACACAGAGAATCTGTACACAGCCGTCTTCTTTGTGGTACCAAGTTTATTTTCATTGTTGAAGTGCAGCAGCTGGCATGATGCAAACCTGAATGTATGTTGGGCAAAAAAAGTAAGTGCATTGGGGGGAAAAAAGTAAGTGCTTTACAACAATTGCTCTATGAGCCTGTTTTCATAAAGCCCATGACACATGAACGAGTACAAAGAAATTCAAGTGTACAGTATTGGCTACTTTCTGTCTTTGTGAGCATGCCGATCTTTGGTGTCTGTAGATGGAGCCTGTTTGTGCTCACCCAGGTAGAGTTTGACCTTATGTTTGAATGGAAAGCTAGTGACATGCTGCAGAAAACATGTGCACTTAAAAAAGAGGAGAGGGAAAAAAGAAAAGAAGTTAAGAAGAAAGAAGAAAGCAAAGTTTTGGCCATGATCTTCTCTTTGATTTAGTGCTAGTTTCTATAAAATTTCAGTAATAAAAGTCATATTGAATAAACATTAAAGAGGGAGAGGGATTTCAGGTTTTGAAGGTAATGTGAACATAGTTAATAAGCAGTATAGATTTGTAAATAATGAACTCTGTCACAGTTTGGGATATAATACAAAATTAATGGAAAATATACTAGTGCTTGATGCAGTGCTGCAGGATGTTTTTCCATCTTTTAAATCGTTTGGTGTATTTTAAATGCTCATGATCTAAAAAGGGAAAATACCTCAAAATGAGTTGGTTGAGAAACACCCCCAGGAGCTGACTCTAGGATAGAGACAGCAGTAGTGATTTAGCATCCTCGTTAACTGTTGATAAAATTAGCAGATGAAATTAAATCAGGAGACCTACATAGTAATAAGAATGGAGATGTCTTTAGTCTTTAAAACAACTAGAAATGTGTAATATGCAGAAGAATATCATATGACTTGGCAAGTAAATGTGTCTATGGGGAAATAATCCAAGATATGATGATATACTATGAATGAAAAGCTGGGAAAGCGGCAGTGCATAGAGGGACCAGCACATGTGGAAAAATGTGGAGAAATAGCAGTTAAGTTTGCTATTCACTAATAGCAGCAATACTTGCAAAAAGGAGTTACTAATGCTCTACTAAGAAAGGTCATGTCACAGGCACAGGAAAATAACTGCCCTTTACTTACTTAAGTGTCTGTTGGGCTGCACCAGGACTGTTAAATTAAACTATGGCTGCCTCTCATATTAAAACACAGAAGTGAACAGAAAGGGTTCAGTAATAAGCAGCAGATGGATTTCAGGCCTGACTTGTAAGAAAAGTTAAAAATTTATGTGTATCGAATATGCAATGGATAATTATTAGAAGAACACAGATATCTACGAAGAGAGGAAACAAGTTTTAAGGGAAAATTTGAAAGGTCACAATAGTTGCAGAAAAGTAACGGGAAAAAATCAAATTAATTGTTAAGAAATTTTCACTGATACTTACTGGATCATGTGAAACATGCTCAAAAAGAAGATTTCTGGCTGTGTGGCATGAAGAAGCGAGGTGCCAGCTTTCAGAGTAGTGTGGATAGCAGTGGTGTGGTGTGACTGGTGCAGCCCATCTGGCTCCCCACTGGGATCGGGCAGCTGGCTGGGACATTTAGACCAGCCCAAGCTGGAACTCTTCTCAAGACCATAAAGCCAGCCTGAGACCTTTGAACTCATCCAGAATCCAAGATGGGGTTGTTTGTGCTTTTAAAGAAGATAAGCAAGTTCAAAGCAAAATTACCAGTTGGTTACTGAAGATGTAATGCAGAACTTGAAGTTTGATGTCTGTTGATAAGCTCTAATATCATATCTGACAGTGCGAAAGAAATGTGTGAGAGGGGTTTAATTAGAAAACTAATTAAAACAGGGATATTTTACTAGTAGTTGAAAATTTACAAGTCATACATCCACAATAATACAGGAAGACCAGTGCTTTGCCTTTTTTTCAGTTACCCTTTTAATTTTCCAAGAGTAACATTTGTTTTGCTGCTTGGCATATTTTATTTTCTGTTGGACTGTTCTGGAATGCACTGTTTTGCCCCTAGCTGTTCCCAGGTTTTTATTGATCATTATTGTATATAATACCATACTTACCTTAGGAGATTGTAGGATTTCTATTATTTAAAAAAAAAAAAAGGAGGAGGGGGAAACAAAACCGATAAATACTGTGTACAGACTTCTAAGTGTTAATGTTGTCAGGCCAAGGTACAAACTTTTTTGAAGAATGTTTTAGAAGGAACTATTAAAAATGTGATGAATAGCAGTGAGACACCACTAAAGCACTAAAGATGCGTGGAGGAATAACACTAAAACAAGCTTGAGACTATCAACCTTTCATTTTTGAGACTTGTGTTACAAATACTTCAACCCCATGCCTAGGAACCTTTCCTTCGTTTATTTTGGGGACTTGAGAGCAAAGCATGGTGATAATTTCCTATGGGTCATACATGTTATAGATGTTCTCTTTTCCTGATGTAAGTAACCTGCTTTGTGCTACTTTGCACATGCGTGTTTGCTGGCTGTTGCTGTGGATTCTATCCCTTCTTTTACAGCAAAAGGGAAAGGATGTGTGTGGCTGAGGATAGTGCACAAAAGGGCTTCCCTGCTTTTGACATATCAACATTTTGAGAATGTGGAGTAACTGTGGAGCATAATGGGGCGCTGCTTCTTACACATTAAGGATTCTGATTGTAAAAAGATTTTTATATTTGTGTTAATTATATGTTTGATAAAATGTTATGGTTATCTATGTATAGCTAGTCCTATCTTTCAATAGCATTATATTTGTACATTTCATGTGCAAACCTGATTAGTATTTTAAGGATGAAAATAGCCTGAAAACTCTTCCAGTCCATTTTTTAATGGTGTCTATTTCTCTTAGTCAAAGCAGTAAACTAGATACAGACAGTCAGAGGCCATCAAAATCTCATATCTTACTTCATACGCTTTCTAAGAGTGGAGACGACATGTAAGATGTTTGGTTACACCCCATGTAATCAGATTGTGACATACAGCCTGTTATTGTTACCGCAGGTCCAATAACTGATGTTTTGCAAAAATGGATATTCCAGAAAGGTAGGCAGGCATACAGTGGCTCTTCAGAGAACCATTTTGGTAGTTTTATATGTCAGTAGATCTTCCAATCAGCAAATAATTATTTTGAATTTTAATGCTTGTCTCTCAAGTGACAAAGAAGCTCTTGAGCACTTAACGTGTCTGTCCTATGACAACTCTTAGGCACTGTGTAATGGGGTCACTGTCCTAACTCTCCCCATCTGATATTGTGCTTGCTGAGTCTTGCACTGCACAAGGCTTTTTTATTGGTCAAATCACTCTTGGTGCTCTTCTCTGCACCCTGTCCAGTTTTTCAGCCTTTTAAAAACAAACAAATCTAAAACAAACGAAACCCATCATAGATGACGGAGATGAATATCGGGTTCTAGTATAGGTCTCTGTACACAAGGCAGGTAGTGATCTTTTTGATACTTGTGTTCAGTCTTCCCCCCATTTATACAAGCAGTGATTGCATGAAACCTGTTGTCGCAGTTGCAAGCCAATGGCTTACCTTGAAATGATCTGCTCAGTCGTTTTTAGAGTCCTTATATTCTGGGATACGCTCCCTGGTACTGCCAGTACTAGTTCTGCTTCTGGGATGGAATAGTCCATGTGGCCTGGGAAGGTGCAGTGGTCAGTGCCAGTTGGCTGGCAGATGATCAAACTGCAGGCAAAAATCCAGTGTGCACCCAATTTCAGTATAGAAATCTATTCTGTTCTGGAAAAGCAGCTGCTACCATGTCTGTATCAATCAATCAGCATTTCCCTTCATCTTGCAAAGGCTTGAAGCTATTGCCAGTCAAAATTGCTTGTGCCATCCCTTCTTCTGCATCTCTTGGGGTATAAGCTTCCATTGCCATCCTTTTGAACCATATCCTGAATATAAAGACTTGCACATAAAAACTTACTGAGTTAATTTCTAAAAAATCTCTTGTAGTAGATTAAACGACTTTACATTATATTCTAGACTCATACCTCCAAATACACATTTTATTTTCTAGTGTGATATTCCAATTTCATGGCTGCTAAATAAGTTGATAAGAATATGGGAACAAAGCAGTATAGCTAGAGAAAGGTATAATTATTCCACTTCTGTTCAAGTGGTTTTAGTAGAATCATAATCTTTTTTGTTTTTAAATGAGARCAAAAGCAGCTGTTTTCTACTCAGTGTAAGAGAAAGTCCCCGCTTCCCATATGGTAATTTTTAGGGAATGCTTAGTTTTGTTTTGTTAGAGACTGATGTAGCAATTGGAAGGTCATCATTTTAATTAATTGAAAAAACCTCTACAAAGTACAAAGCCTTACAGAAATTGTAATTACAGGAGTCTTTAACCATGTAGTGCAGCATGTGGAAGCTACTTGTAAGACAGTCATCCTTTAGTTTTGAGATTACGTTAAATCCCAAAGCCTGTAATTATATGCATGTTGCTGGCAGGAGCCCATGCTGGGCTGATTGTGTTCATTGAACAGGGTTGTTACTCCTTGTTTCTCTCCATAAGACCCACGAGCACCCTGGGAAGCACCATACCTAGTACTTTCACTGCTGCTTCTGCTGAGAGGGCAGACAGACCAACTTGGGTTTGGTTTATTTCATTATATTTTGAAAGATTTCAGGTTCTTTACTAATTGTCAGTTCAGAAGATAAAAGGACAAATTATTAATGCTCCAGAAAGTAAGCACTCTTTTCTGTCATTGTAAACCAAACCAAAGGAAGGGTACAGACATGTGTACGTACTAGAAATGGAGTGATACCTGAAATGGTTCATAAGCTCTTGATTTTGTGATGGGACTTGATGCAAGGTGCACATGGGTTGGGGCAATTCCAAGCACAAGTCCAGACTGGGCAGAGAAAGGATTGAGAGCAGTCCTGAGAAGGACTTGGGGGTGCTGGTTGACGGGAAACTCAACATGTCCCAGCAATGTGAGCTCGCAGACAGAAGGCCAAACACATCCTGGGCTGCATCAAAAGGAACATGGCCAGCAGGGTGAGGGAGTTGATTCTGCCCCTCTACTCTGCTCTCGTGAGACTCTGCATGGAGTAGAGAATCTACTGCATCCAGCTCTGGGGCCCCCAATGTAAGAAGTGCATGGACCTGCGTGAAAAAGTCCAGAAGTCCATAAAGATGGTCCAAGGTCTGGAGCACCTCTTCTATGAAGACAGGCTAAGAGAGCTGGGGTTATTCAGCCTGGAGAAGAGAAGGATCCGAGGAGACCTTAGAGCACCTTCCAGTAGTTAAAGGGAGCTTACAAAAAAGAGAGACAGCAATTTTTTCACATGGACAGATAGTGATGGGACAAGGGGGAACAGTTTTAAGCTATAAGAGGGGAGATTTAGGTTAGATGATAGGAAAAAATTCTTAACTGTGAGGGTGTTGAGACACAGGAACAGGATGCCCAGAGATGTTTGGGCTGCCCCATCCCTGGAAATGTTCAAGGCCAAGTTGGATGGGGCTTTGAGCAACCTGGTTTAGTGGGTGGCAGGGAGATTGAAACTAGATGATCTTTAAGGTCTGCTCCAATGCAAACTATTTGAAGATGTTAATGATGACTTGTTTGTGAGGCAAGTCTTAATTAGTTGTGACTATGCTTGAAATTACCTTTGAGAGACTGCAACGTACTTGTGCTACTAAAGTTTCTAATTTTTGTAGTACATGCAGCATCTTCATATTTTCTAAATTTATTAAGTCCGTAATTATTTTTAAACAAATATTTATGGCTAGGAACGGGTGGAAAAAACTGAACGGTATGTTTGCCAGTAGCTGAAATGAAGTTAGGAATGGAAAGTCGGAGTTGTACTCAGTTTTTTAAGACCTTTTCTCTAGTAAGAAACATCTTTTTAACCATTGTGTATCAACACAGTTTCAYTGAAAAGGACAGGTTTAATTTTTGCCAGCAATTGAAACAGACTTTTTGTGAAGCTCTGATGTGGGATTGCTGTAAAGGGTAATATAGGCAATGCTGTTCCTTATGTTATTCTAATGGGTGTAATGTGTACTGGAGAGTTATTTTCATATAGAAAAGATGTATGTATTCTCTTTAATACTGCATTATAAATTTTATAAAATATATCGTTAAATCAGACTTTAAAAAAATCAATTAAAATGTGAATCTGCTGTGTTGTAAAACGTTTCAACAAAACGCCATCCCAGGATGTGGCAATATTGACTGATTTTATCACCAGTTGTTTAATACCCACTGATTCAAAAAGGTTGGCATTGCTTGGAGCCAATAAATGAAGGGTTTGGGTTTTTTTACCTAGAAGGCCCCTAAATTATTTTTACTAGTCTCTTCCTAGGTAATGAAGCTAAAATATTTGTATGGTGCCATGCAATCGTGTTTTGGCATCAACTCAGATTTTTAACAGATGTATTCTTGTTATCACTTTCAAAACACACGTCCTTGCTTTTCAACGTGCTGCATCTTCTATGTGACACGTTCTCCAGTGAGGATCTTCTGAAGCCACAGCACCTTTTATGACCCTTAATGACCTGTAAAGCATTCTGCTGCAATGTCTGCATGAAATTACCCGACACTGTTGCAAAGGTGGTTAATATAGCTAGAAAATAGCTGCTGTAGTTGATTTAATAAAAATGTAAATTCACAAGATCCTCCAAATTATGCAAAGCTGACAAGTTGTCTGTTTTGATAATCTGAGCACTGGGGAATAACGGTGTCTTTATTGCACTTGCCTTTTTATTCCCTCTCCCTGTAGTGAAGGGGAATCTTCATAATAGAGCAGTATTCATTGCAGAATGCTGGACTGACTGAGCCTGCTGCTGCATAGGAATACAGCTCTTCTCTTTGGGATGAAAAATTTTGTTAAGATAGAGATTCCTGGTTTTGTTGCTAGTTCTTGATTAATATAAGGTTGTATCAAATACTATAGTGGGAATGTTTTAGGTTTCAAAACAGAAGTATCCATATAGGCATTTGTTATTTTCAGAGCTAAATTCTCTTTTTTCCTCAAAAATCTGCCTTTCCATTTGAATAATGTGGTAGATGCCATCGGTAACTTGTAAAATAAAGAAACAAAATACTGAGTTGTACAAAATCTTAATGCTTTCAGACTTCATAATATTTCATTTCAATTTTCTTATGCAGGTAGATCCAGTAGATATCACTGTGTCTTCCTGACATATGAAGCATTTGATATCTGCATATACGTGCATGTCTTTCTCGTTGCCATAATGTTTTACTGAGACTGTTGTTTGAGTACATTGCTGTCCTCACTGAACCCCATGGACTGACTTTCTTTGAAGGTCTCAGTCTGTGGTGAACATTGCTATGACCAAATGAGTCCTCTGTGGTGCATCTGCTTTAGAGTGGTCACACACAAACTTACGCCGTAAAGAAAAATAGGAGCATTCGGCACCCAAAACCAATTATGGCAGCTCATGTGGACAAATCCCCTGCCAAGTGAAAGGGGGGATGGGGTGTAACTGGGTTTAAGGTGCTGTTCAGTCAGTGTGTGACAGGAAATGTCTGATACAGCATGAGTGGAATTCGACCTAGGGTATCTTCTGGGTGTGTATATTCCTGTGAAACAGAAGGGTGTGTATAAGGTCTATATACTCCTATGAAACAGAAGGGTGTGTTTTCTGCATAAGAAAGGCATTTTTTGCAAACTTATTTCTTTCCCCAAAGACAATTTGATATTTTGCAGAATTGGTGTTCTTTATTGAATACTGGTTCTTTACAGAAATTTCCTGATTGTACCTAAATGTCACACTGTATAAAGATTGTAATCTTCAATTTAATTTAGAGAAATTTCATTACATATTTTTTTATCCTACAGAGAAGTGTAATAGATAGTAACATTTTTTTGATTCATTTGTTTCAGCTAATGTGATCTGATAAGATTAACCAGAAGTTGGTGTTAAATAGGATACATATATTACACTGTCTTATCGTATGGAAATGTAAGCTTCTTTCATCTAGTGACCTTCTGCTGAGTACTTATGAATAAAAATTCAGTTGAGAAAGTATTTGTGTGTTTTATATATTCTAGATTTATAAATAATCTTTCAGACTCCTGAAGAAAGGAATGAGTGCAGCAGTAAAAGTGATACAAATTCATGCTGCTGCCCAAAAGAATCACAATGAAAAAAGATTTTTACAGATGAGCCCAGAGAAAATAGTAACTAAATGTGTAGCTCTGTTAATTAATATGGAAGAAATGTAATTAGAAGAGTTTAACCCGTGTTATATAGACTATAAATAATCTTTTAGTATGTCTGAAGGTTTTTGATCTCCTAATATTACCTACCTTTTTATTTTTACCTCCTCCCCCATTTTTCTTCCTGAACAACCAGTTGAGTCCAGCTGCAGAGCTGAGTGACGAACACCTCAGAAAATTATGGCTGTCTTTTGTAATGTTGAAACATTTAATAATCACAAAATACTTAATTTGGTAAAAAAAAATTATATAGATTCTTAACACATGATTATAGGTATGAGGCAGAGTTAAATTAATTTCAGGAGTACGACTTTGGACAAGAACAGCTGTGTTAATCCTGGTGATTGTTGTCCTCCAAGAAGGTGATAAAACCATGTCTATCATGAGTGAATGTTTTAGAAATTGTTCCAATAAGTGGGTCTTTTCTAGACCTAGCAAAAACAAGGAAAAAAATATGCAGTACATACAATATATCATTACATTCTTCATTACATACAATATATCAATACATCATTACATATTGTACTTAAAGTATGAATTCTTTGTCCTCTGAAATCTTTTTGAGAAGTTCATATCCGTACCTGACTCCTTTGGCAAGGACAGAAAAATTGTCTGAAGAAACTTAAGCAAAAAATAAACCTATTGACTTGGTTGGAAGTGACTGTTGCAGTGTTTCAGAGGCTATTTAGCATATACACCAGTAATCTAGAAGTAGTAAACAATACAATAAGCTTTTTGGATCAAGGAATGTATCCTTTCACTGTTAGTAAAGCCTTATGTGACCAGGTCTGCTACTGGTTTTGCATATATATCAAAGTTTCTGTATAATTATTACAGTTTTATGTATTTCTACTTAATCCCCTTGGAACTCAGCATTTCCTTACCTAAAGGCTTGATTTTTCCCCTGTGTCTGAAGTCTGTCTTTTGCAGCCTCCTGGCTCTGTAAGTGTGCTCTGTTTTGCATCCTCTACCAAGGGGGCTGAAGCAGGATAAGTCGTGAAGTCAGATCACAAAGGCAAGCAGCAAGCAGTTCTTCCTCATGGTGTAGATACAACCTCATGCCATTCTCTGCGCAGCAGAAGTCCTCAATGATGTTAAAATTGCACAAAAGCAAACTCTCAACTTGAGAGCTGCTCACCAAAATCGCCTTTTTTGAAGGGCAGGAGGGAGCACTGCAGGCTCACCTGACGCTGGCAGCTGATGGCAAGGTCCATGTCCAAAGACATGGGAGTGGAGACCTGCCTGCCTAATGTAGACATTGCTGACCCCACAGCTGTCTGGGAAGAATCAAAGAGCAAATACTAGGGCAGCTAAGTAATCATCTTGCGGTATCTTCTGGCTGCCCATGAGTTAAGGGGGAAAGTGTTTAAACGGGTCTATTTGGGCCCAGCAAGGTTGATGGCATCAAGGATAGGCATCTGGCAGATGAAAAGGATTTTGAATGCCAGTCTGCAGAAAGAGAGCAGCAAGTTCAGGCAGCTTCAGCATCTCAAACCTGAAAGAGCTGTGAGCAGGGGTTGCGTGCTGATGCCATAGCCTTTGGTTTCTGGAATAGCTTTGCCAGGGTACCAGAGAGAAAGGAAAGCAGATATAGGGTGGTATTGATTGGTATTATTGGTGTGAAGTCTTATTACCTGAGCAGGAGGTGACAAGAAAGAATGGTGGCAAATTTTTTCCTCTAAAAGCATATTGGCAGAGAGGGAGAGTCACTTACTCTTCTCTTGGTTTTCTCTTTATGGGAGAACAAGAATACACAACTCCTCTCTCCTTTCCCCCTCCATGATAGTCCAAGATTTTCTGTTTTCCTTCCAGACCACTGAATTACACTGACTTAAACCTCTACCTTCATCTCCTGTTTTGCCCCTCCTCACTTGCCCTGTCCATCCCTGGCTGGAGGTCTGTGGTTACAGGGATGGAGCCATCAGTCCATGCCAGGTGCATCTGCTTTTGGGTTTTATGGCTCTCTGGTACAAGAGCAGCTACAAGAAATTATAACAAGGTTGGTGAACATATGACTTGATTACCCCTATCTGGTTTTAATGACAATGAAATAAAATCAATTTTCACCAGGTCTGTCTGGGCAATTGCAGTTGTGCTGATGGAATGTTTCACCTTGCCCTTTTAAATATGACTGTGGCTCTAACCAATAAAACAAAAATAAGAAAAACAATCACTGTAATAGTGAGTTGGAATATGGGAACCACAGAACTTCTGATGCAGTACAGAGCAGGCAGGGAGAGAGAAACGACTCAGAGTGTGAAAACTGTCCGTGCCTCCACCTGGCTTTATGTAGCTGATGGTAGGAGGTGTGCACCATGACACCGGACCCTACCATGAAATACAGGGAAGGATAAAAGGTGGCAGATTATAAACTAAGCAATTTTGTAATCAAAGCATGTGAATGGGACAGAATATATGAAGACAGTTTTAAATACATCACTCAAGTGAAGCATAAATCTTGAGAAAGAAATAATTATCTATTGTTTTAAAGGAGAGTATCTGATGCAGGACTTGGGGTTTGTGCATAGATTTGACTTGCCAAACTCTGTATGGAATATTTTGGTTTGCTTGCTTGGTTTTTAGAATGGGTGTGGAGTTTTGTCCATAAAGGTGGGATGGAGCTCTTGTTAAAGGAGTGTGCTCTACTTAATAGTTTTCTGAATTAATTGTAAAAGCAGGTTAATTTGCTGTTTGAATAGGCATGAGAAGACATAGTGAGTGAGCTGAGGAAATCTTACAAATGGTTCAATGTTTGGCTAAGTAAATGTTCAGGTAGACTAAAATCTGCTCTCTTCTCCCTTTAGTGAAGGGAGAAGACTTGATTCACTGTATGGTTTCTATTAATCATCATTTTATTTTGGTGTGATCAAATGCTTGGTGGTCCTGCCCACACACAACAATCCATCAATTCCCTCCACTCTCTCCCTCCCCCTGTGGTCTGTGCTTCAACAGCTGTAATATACTTGTCCGCAATTGTCAAAAAGCTTTCCTGGTTATCAAATCAGGCTTTTTTCTTCCTTACAGATCTGTAAGATTAAATCTTTAATATGCTTTGATTAGAATATTTTCCATTTGAAATAGGCTCCTTCTCCCCTAGAAGTGGGATTCCTGGTGTTTTTGCCCTATTGATCCAGAGGGAACAGTAAGGGAAAGGAAAGAGATGAGGAAGGAGGAGAAAAATCACCCCGTCTTGCTGAAACATGGGGCCCTTTGCCTGGTACAGCAACCATCACTCCCTGCAGGGTCAGGGAACGCGAGAGGCTGGGGGACGTCTCCCTCTCATATCTGCATCCGTGTGTGCAGTTGGATGCTTTCTAGCTTTTAAAGAAATACGGCTTTTTAAGCCCTTCATCTCCTCATGCAGGTGATGGTGACGGCGGTAGTAGTGAATGACACAGCTTTGCCGGATGACACGGAGCTGATCTCTGCATCAGCCAAGAGGAATTAAGCTTTGTCACTCCCCGCCGGGGCTACCTTTTGCCTGGTATGTGCGGGAGGAGGAATTCACAGGCTGCTGCTGCATTCACCCGAGCAGAGCCCCGAGTGTGCTTTGCCAGGGGAGGCAGGCAGCCAGAATGATAGCTGTCTCTTTTAAATGCCGCTGTCAGATCCTGAGGAGACTCGCTAAAGGTAACGTGCTTTCCTTCTTACTCATCCAGGGGCTCCCTTGCATCCTTCCAGAGACACAGCCTGATGTTTTTACTTTTAAATATGACTGTCCTTCCGATGTACTGTCAGGCAACAAAGAACTCCKGATACAGGAGGGTGTAGGGGCTCTTTCAGTTAACATTCCTTCATGTCCCAGGCTGTGCTCCTGCTAGGAAGATAGATTCCCTCCCCCCCTCCCTTTTTTTTAATGGTGGTTTTTTGTTGTTGTTGGTTTTTTGTTTTGTGGGATTTTTTTGTTATTGCTGAAAGGAGGATTTTTTGCGAAGTGAAGTGCTAAAGTATAGTGGGGTGTAATTGTTTTGTATTTCTGCTAACTGCTCAGAGGAGTCCCTCTTGGGTCTGTGCATGCTCTGCCTTACTGGGAACAACTGACAGTGCTATCCTGGACCTATATCCAGGACGAATTTCTGTTGTTTCATGTCCTTCGCGAGCTATTTTTACATGTGCTTTAGATGCCAAAGGTTGTTGTATGTGATGAAGTATGGATAGCAGCGTGTGTTTTTTCAGTGCTGCACTCGCGTGCACGCTCTTGAAGTTAATTTGCCTGTTAGAGCAGTATGCATTTTATCTTACTGTAAATCTCTGTAGTCTCTCTTTTTACCACTCAGAACTTTAAAATATTACTTGCATCTTAGTCTGAGTCCTGTGTGATTGTTAAAGCAGATATGTGAAAACCTGCCTCAGACACTTTCCCTGTTCAGGAATGAACATACCTTATTTTCTAAAAATAACTTTTTTTTTTAATCTGTCGTGTATGATAATTTTGTCTTTTTCTGTGTAGAAAGGTTTGATGTGGGATTTTGGCTCAATTTTTTGATGGAAACTTCCAACATTGTAATAGCGTTATGTGTCTGCAAATAGGAAGCTTCTGGTTTTTATCTTGGGTACTGTGAAATATTTAATGGCCGTTACTGTGCAGCTGGATATACATCCATATGTGAATGAAACTATTTTTATCAGCCTAGCTTGAAAAATCAGAAATCTTTGATTATTAGTCAGGATCGCTCAAAATCAATTAGTGTTTTATTTTGCAGAAGCGTGAAAATGTAGCATGCTCATACAATGAGGTCAGTAATAGTAAAAGAGAAGAATACTGCAATCAAACTTATACAAGCTTTTTCCTGTTCTTTAGATTGCTCTGTGGGGCCACATTATTCAAAACATACGAACTTTAATATTTATTAATCATCYTCTCAGTGGATTTGCTTATCTTTCAAATCTGTGCTGTGTAATGCCTGTTTTTCTTGTATGTGTAAAATGTTTCTATTCTGGTAGCTCTCTTACACATTTATCAGGTTGAAAGTCAGTGTATTCTCTTTTTCTGGTGTGAGTAAAGCAACCTTTTTGTCTGTTGATGTCTTTATCAGACAGGTCTGGGCTCTGATGAATTTAATCTCACTGATGAGAGTTGTTACATCACTTAAATACAGTTTCCCTGTGAATAATCAATAATCTTATACATCATAGCCATCTTAATTATTTCATGCTTCCAGCGTTCAACGGAACTCAGGCTAGTGGGTTTTTTCTGCTTTGAAATAATCTTAACTTCCTTTGAGACTCCTCGCTCCTCCCACAGTAGGAACTGGCATGATACTATTGATTTTTTGCGTTAGTGTGCCTTATGCTTGTCTCTAGTTGCTAAAGAAAAAGGGAGTCTAGAAGTATGTTCATATATTCTCCTGTAAGCTATATGCACACTGGACTGGCATTGCTGTCCTAATTGACAGGTTCCTGAATTTTCACCATTTTGAGTAAAACCTTTGTTCTTTTAGCTAATTCACTGGGTTTTACGGCCTTGGCTTTTGCATTTCAGACACCGGTTATGGACTGCACAACACAGTCAGGCTAGCTGAGGACAGGGATGGACCTTCACATTGTCAGTGTGGAGAGGATTCTTGCCAACAGCTGGCAATCTCCTGCTGTTGTATCAGCTGGAAGATCTTTCCTTCTAACTTGCTAGGCATGGGGTTTTCTGCATTCATTGAATTCCTTTGCTCCAAAAGCAGTTTTCCTTGCTTTAGTACTTGACCCCAGCCTGTCTCCACTAGGGTCTTTTTCTTCTGCACTAATCCTGTAGCTTTGTGTAGTTCTCCAAAATAATTTCTTTACTGTATTTCAGGCCCCACCGTGGTGAAGATAGAGGTGTGCTGCAGACTTGATTAGTGTCTTGTGTTTTTAATAAATGATGTACAGTTAACTGTACATCAAAATGTGGAAATGCCTGCTTTGCTTTATTTATGTTATGTTGTTTTTCATGCTGTCTTGACAAAGTAAGCTTGTAACTTCGTTTCTTGTTCTTTCAGATAGGGATGTAAACARAAATGCCTCACTTGGGCAACTGGAGACTCTCCAAAAGCAATTCTTCTCAACAGGGAGATGTTTAGGCAATATTTTATTTTACAGCAATTGCACACCCCTTTTCTTGTACTTCATCTTAACTTTTCAAAGCAAAAAGGAGAGCTTTTTTGTGTCTCTTTGCATTGCTGCATGTACTTACTTTGTAATTTAAAAAAATTTTGGCAGGAGAATCTTCAAGTGTTCTGAGCTAATTTCAAGGCAAAAATACCATATGGTAGTGAGCACACTCTCCACAACCCAGTCAGTGACCCACTCTTGCTCTTCCTTTCCATAGTTGTGAGTCAGAGCCTGCAGGAGGTAACCCTTACCTCTCTTGACCTCACCTCCAGGGTCATCTTCAGCTGGGAGCATTAGTCGTCTTCTTTGTTCTCTACCCTCAAACTTGTGCCATTCGTAGGAGACAGGCACAATCGTAGAATCATGGAATGATTTGGGTTGGAAGGGACCTTCAAATGTCTTCCAGCCCCCTGCCCCTCAGTCTCCTTCACTGCTGCCCCTGCACTCCATCCATGCCATATTGCCTCTCTGGGCACAAGGGCTACTGTGGCTGCTGCAGCTGCTGTACACCAAGTCTTCTTCTGTATTTCCACTGTATCAACCACCGCCTCTGAAGGCAAAATATGTGGCAAACAAGAAGTGCACAATAATTATTCTTGCAGGAAATTTAGAAGACTATGAGATTAGGTCCCTTAATGTGTATTGCACTTAGGGTTTGTGAGTCTTTATTTTGGAGGTCAGGACATTTTCGGTAATGAACTTGCATGTTACCAAGGCCAGGCAAAGCTTTATATTGGTGTCCATTAACAAGCAACCATGAAAGAAAAGTATTATGTTATTTGATGATGCAATTTGCAAGAACAGTGCTGTGTGAGACTGTTTTCTCATAGGTGTAGAGACATGATTTGAATTTAGATCTAGCCTATCTAGTTAAGAACAACAAAAAACAACTGGTTTTCTACACCAGTGTGTTGTTTCTATGCTATTTTTCAGTTATACATTTTTTTAATAGCTGTTAAAATGTTTATTGTGGATGGGAGTTTGTGCTCAAGTTACCTGATTGCTTTCATGAATAAATCTCTCATGCTTTTACTTTTGAGCTGAAATATTGCTGGGTCAATCTCTTTTTAGTGTGATTATCTATATGTATTTGCATCTCTATGTGTATGAATATATATTTTAAGCAATGTTGGAAGTAATTAAGTGGTTCTGAAAAGAGAAAAGGTGTCTTCTTACCATATTAGCTACTAAAATTTGAACAGAGAAGAGGGTTTTGTAATTTTTATATGTTATTTTAATTTTTTATCTCTTTTCTATCCTAAAAGAGCAAGGTAAGCCAAAAGCTACGTTAAGAATCTGAAGTAGTATGTGTTTTTATAGTTTTCACTATGAGGAGTACTGGGCTCAGAGAGAATGGTAACTTATATTTGAACTAAGAGAATATAAGGAAAGGCCCCATTTGAAGTTGTAAGAGCAACCACAAATATGATCTTCGTACAGCTGCTTGTATTGTAGGATGATTTTTTTTGTGCAGTGGAGAAATACTAGGGTTTTTCCCAYCTCCAGTTTATTTGTGTAAGACCTTGGGCATTGAGCAGTATGCTGTGCATACCAAAGAGCCTGTGGTAATCACTTACACTGCATATATATGCTAAATAAAAATTGAACAATTTACAGTTATTGTGTTAAGTAGAATACTGAACACTATACGTATATAGTGTACAACAGTGAAAAGTTGCTGAAATGCATAGGCTGCTCAGGTTTACAGGTAAATTAACCACTTTATAGTTTAAAAATTGCCTTTCAAGCAGTGCATTACAAAGCTTTGGTTGTGCTTAATTTATGTATGGACATGTTCTTTTTTTTCCTTTATTAGCCTGAAGAACAGGACTTTTAGCTGTGTCTATCGTATAAAGTTGCTTACCGAAATGGGTCTCTTTGTTGGAGACAGGAATGCATTTTTTAACATACGCAGATCAGTGAAGTTATTCTGGATTTTATTATCATGGAAACAGAATAGGAGCACTCTGATAAAGATGTCAACTGTTGTTACATAGGGCATAGCGTGAGGAGCTGAGTGGAATGCCTCTCACCCATCAAAGCTTTATAGCCTATCTTCAGGATAATTTATCACTTACTGCGCATACAGATCCTTTCTGCAGACATATATTTTTATTCTCCCAGTATGTTTCCAATACAGCGAGATAAAGCAAGCTTTAAAGGCAAGATGCTGCACTCCATTTTACAAGATGATCAGTTATCTGAAAATTGGATAGGGGCCTAAAGCATCAAAGGATGAATTCTAAATGTAACTGGATGTTGGTTATACTTTGTGCACAAGCAACGTGAACAAACCCAGAATTTTTTTTTAAAGAATGAAATTAAAATGATGTTAAGGACTTGACATCGAGGCCGTGTAGTATCTTATTACAGACTTGCCAGTGTTCCAGAGACTCATCCCTGGATGTTGTGACAGGAAGTTACCAGCATTTAAATTATTTTAGTAGTAATTAGAATTATGTGGTCTCTTTTTGCCGATAAATTGTTCATAAAAATACAAGTTTAAGTACTAGAACTGAGTCAACAGGTTGCTTTGAGTGAAGTAAAAATCACAAGTAATGATATCTGTAAGGACTTTTCAACATAGGTTGGTTCCCTGTCTTTCTAAAATTAGTTCTGAGTATTCAGAAAACTCTTAAGTGTCTGATAAGTTCTATAAATAGGCAGTCAGTATGGATTTGTTGGCTTTGTATGTTCACTTGTGGTTTTGGAAATATGCTTTGAGGTTTTTCATACTCAACACCTCTTTATCCAAGTTGTCCACATGTCTGTTTTTTGCTTCTGAAAGTGACTTCTGTGTTTCTTCGGACTTAGTAAACAACCTGCAGTGAAAGAATAAAGAGTAGAAGCAATATCTGGAAACTTTATTTTCCCCTAGGGTGTGGGAACTTTAGGGCCACCTCCAGCGTTGCAGCCCTTCCTCAGCCATTAGTGTGTACCTCATGAGAAGACAGGAGAGAGGCCACAGGGGAGAGCTCTGGACATCTATCAGCAAGGGAAATTCTGACATTGCTCTTAGTGCTTGTAATGTTGTAAATATAATTTTAAAAAACCAACCAACCAAAACAAAACAAAACAAAAACATTCCGTGGTATTCTGAATTTTTTGTTTTGTTTTGTTTAAAAAAAAATATTTTACTGCAAGACTGTCAGATAAGAAAATGAAGGTAAAGAGTGGCCATGACCTTCCTTATGTCACTCAGTGGGTCCATGGTAGTCTGGGAAACAACCTTGGCCTCCCTACTCCCATTTGTTCCACCACTGGTTACGAACAGTTACTGAAGTTGGCAAAGACTATGAGAGAGCAGAGAAGACACTGCATGACTTTTTCCCTTCTAGATTTTTCACCAGTTCTGACTTCTTTATTTGCATTGAAGAGTGACTTTGGCCGGGATTGTTTTAGGATTGCTTTGAAATTACTAGTGCTTGCATTATGATTGCTGAACGAGAGGAGGAGAGATGAATTTTTGTTAAGATGTTCCTTCTGTAATTGCTATTTAGGCTTTCCAGCACTGAGTATGTGTAGAACAAAAGAGGCAGATTTATTATATTTAATGAGCATTATTAGTTTGTAATATTGTCTTTTTGTTCAAAAGAATTCTTTGAACTTATTGTTGTAAGAAGTAATGAAAGGAGAAAGGATTTTCTCTTCTGCAGCAAGCTGATCACAGTTCATAAGTTCAAGCAATATTTCTTCACCACTAATATATTCAAGAACTGGCAAACTCTTTATTAATTATTCAGGATGATCTAAAGTACAGCAGCATACTAACCAATCTGTGTGAAGCTTTGACAGAAAAGAAAGACATAGAAGTACTTTCAAAATCAAGCATGTACTACTTAAAGTAGGAGCATTGCTGCAGCCCTTATGGTCTGAGAATGTGTGTATGACTGGAGTTCTGCAGAGAAATTCTCTGGTTTAGATAAACAGATCTAATTGCATGCAGGCGCYTCTAAGGTGTGAAGAGTAAGCTGCGATCATATAAAGAGATGGTAAGTGGCCATTAGCTATCCGTTATCTGTCAGATATTGCTAGCTGATATATGGCAGCTCTGATATTTACACATGTAAAACATAGGAAGTGTTTTTTCCAGCATGTGTAAATTTGCAGGATGGGTTATAGAAGTTGGCTGGTTCCTGCTGAACTTTTTGCACAAGAGTTTGGTAGGTGATAGGGACTTTGTACCTTGTCCCTAGTGGCCTGATGGGAATTGCTGTGCTTCTCTCCTCTGAAAAGTATTCTGAGGAAAATATAAAAACAAAGATTACTATGTGTCAGTTTGTAGGCTGTCTGAAAAGTAAAGGTGGTTATTTTTAAAAACCAGTTTATTGGTAAGTGATGCCATTTTTAGTATGAATGCAGGCAAGATATTTGAGCTGTAAATAATGAAACCCCAGACTTGCTCGCGGCTAGGGTGTTGCACAAACATCCTTCCAAGTATCAGCATTGCTGCAGGATAGAAGTGCATTGCAGATGTTTCATGAGTTTATCTTCAGTGTCATTTCTGCTTTGAATACTTGTAGCAGATATTAGTGGACAGCTATTCAAAAATACTCCAGGAACGCAGTCTGGGTGAACACCCCAGACTAGCACAGAAGATGTGAGGAAGGCTGGAGCCAAGCACTAGGCAGAAGCATGTGTCAGCTACAGACAGACATAGAAAATTGTGCCAGTCTGCAAAAACCTATGCCCATCATAAGAGCACTAGATTTTTCTTTGCAATCAAATTTGCTCTCTCTGTGCCTATCTGGTGCCCATGGGAGTTTTGATTACTTTGAAGAATCTTAATTCCACAGAATTCTGTGAATGGAGGTGAAGCCTGAGAAAGCATGGAAAGGAGAAGGGTGGCATGGAGTAGGAGAGAGGAGATGGTACACACCGCAGGCCTTTGCTTTGCAGTCAGCTGAAGGGGCCTATGGCCCCCAGTGCTCCGGGGTGCTGCGGTAGCAGGTGAAGGAAAGCTGAGCTGCTGGGGGAATGAGCAGCAGCAGCAGGAGATGCAGCACTGCTGGGAGCTCTGCAGACCAAATGGGAAAGAGGACAATGGGGAAAAGAGAAATGAGGGGGTTGTGAGAAAAGCTGGAGGTGAAGCAGACGTGGTGTGCACTGTGGGACCTGAGCTGCCAAGAGTTAAACAGCAGGAGTTAAAAATGGTCATTTTATGAAAATTTTTTATCCCATGGAAAGTTTGAGTCTACAATTATGTAGTAGTAACTACCTAAATGTTTTAGGAATATATGGCAACGTGAGGGTCTGGGTGGAAATGGGGTCTGGTTCCTTGTGCGAAGAATGGACTCACTCTCTCATGAGCTTTATATATTCTTAGTTTGAGGGTCTGCTAAATCTGAGATACACTGTGGAATAGGGGTGAGAGCATACCTGCATTTTGAGGCAGATTTCTGCATTTTTGCAGCTTAATCTGTCTCCCAGCATGACTCTGCTTAGTGGTGCTCCATCTGCATTTCATTCTTTGCCACTGTGGTGCTGCTGGTGTGCTTCTGCCTCGGGAAGGTCCTGCTCTAGGCACAGCCCCTAAGCAGGCAAGTGTGTCTCTGTCAGCATAGATTACAGCACCTCTCCAAACAGCTGTCAATAAATCAACAAAAGGTAAACTTACTTCTGCTGCCCTATCTGCATTCCCCTCTGCAGGAGTTTTGCTGGCCTGGGGAGATGGTTGCTCAGGTGGGCATGCAGGGAGGTCTGCCCTGATTGAAGAATACCCCAAAGGGCCAAGTTTTTGCAAGTCGCAAGCAAAAAGAAACTGGTTCACAACATGGGGGTTTTTTCCTCAAGGGAGAAAGTTTTATATTAAAATTTTTTAAATTTTTTAGTAATATAAATTGATGGAACCTTCTCCATCATCAAACTGATTTGTCACAGTGTTGCCGCAAACACTATGTCATTCCCTTACTCATAGAGTCATTTAGAATCATTTAGGTTGGAAAAGACCTCTAAGACCACCGAGTCCAACCATTAACCCTGCACTGCCAAGTCCACCATTAAAATATGTCCATAAGTGTCACATCTGCACATCTTTGAAATACCTCCACAGATGGTGACTCCACCATTTCCCTGGGCAGCCTGTTCTAATGCTTGGAAACCTTTTCTGTGAAGACATTTCTCCTAATATCCAATCTAAGCCTCGCCCGGCACAACTTGAGGCCATTCTCTGTAAACTTTATTGCTTGTTATCTGGGACAGGAGACCAACCCCTACTTGTCTACTTTCAGGTAATTGTAGAGAGCCATGAGGTCTCCCCTGAGCCTCTCCAGGCTAAACAACCCCAGCTCTCTCAGCCGCTCCTCACAAGACTTGTGCTCCAGACCCTTCACCAGCTCCATTGCCCTTCCCTGGACACACTCCAGCACTTCAAGCTCTGTCCTGTTGTGAGGGGCCCAGACCTGAACACAGGATTCAAGGTGTGGCCTGACCAGTGCCGAGTACAGGGGCACAATCACTGCCCTGGTCCTGCTGGCCACACTATTGCTGATATAGGCCAGGATTCTGTTGGCATCTTGTAAGTGTATGAACTTTTAAACATGCTCATCCTTTTTGCCTCCATTCTTCTTTTGGGCGTTTGCTTTAAAGCATCACTTGTGTAATATTTAGGAACCTTTTAAGACTCTGGGCAAAAGTTAAAAGAGAGCTTCAGCCCAGAAAGTTGTTGCTATAGAAAAAGGGAAAGTATTATGTAAGTCTCCACTGCAACCTCTCTATCTTATCCCTTGAACTGCTCATCTGCAGTTTTTATTAATGCTGTTGGGAACGATGTTTGTAGAAAAGTAGACTTCCCTGAAAGTGTATTGGGGCAGAAAAATTGCTCCAGATTGGACTGATTACAAAAAGGCAAACACTAGACATAGTTTTGTGGGGGAAAATGTGTTACTGGAAATAGTGTCACATCTAACAGGCTTACTCTGCCTTAACTTCTCAACAGCGAATGGAAAAATATGTTAAGCAAGGAAATACCAGCTATTCCAGCGACTGCATTACCATAGTGCCTTGGTAAATGTCACCAATAAAGCACAGTTTAAATCCACAGTGCTCTCAAGGAAACATTTGTACTTTTAATGAACTAGAATTTGACAGCTCTGTCTGGCAGAAGAAATTGTTTCTGGCATTTAGTTTTGGTTGGTTTTTGTTTTGGTTTTTTTCTGGACATCTGGCATGTGTTGTGACCCCTTAGAGACCAGTGCAGCTTTGCAAAGATACTGTGGGCATGTTGTTCTCAGCTATATCACAAGCCAATGATTAATAGCAAAGATGAAATTTCCTACCATGTTATGAGGCTTAAGTGAATATGTCATTGCCTTCTCCCCAGCAGTCCAAAAGGACGGCACCTTTGAGTATTTTAAGCTTTCCAGTAACAGGGTTTATCGTTTTTTTCCTTTACTGACATGCTTCTGTTCATAAATTTCTGTAGACCCTAAGATACTTTGCTATTGTTATAGCACCTGTGGGTCAGGAATCCATTTTGCTGAACCTGAGCATAAACTTACCACAGTTTTTGTTTCATTGAGCTAAAAGGAGTTAGGAATTGAGATAAAACCTGACTGCCTGAGCTAATATGTAATATGAGCAGTTCTTTTTTACTGGACAAAAAAAAAGTCCGCACAAAGCTTGAAAGTAAAAGGAAATTGCATTCTTCAAAAAGAAACAGACATAAAAACTTTCTAATTAATAGGTGTTTTCTCAAAGAATGAGAAGGAACAGAGAAAACAGGGATTCTGATTTAGGTTTAGTTTTAGTACTTTAAAAAAAAACCAACAAGGAAGTGCAGTGTTGGTGGGGGAGTTCCTTGAGAAGTTCAGCAGTCCAGAAGGTTGTCTACTTACATCTTGTCTCTGTTTTCACTCTGGAGCTGTGTAACACAGTGATAAATGTGCCCAACGGCCACTTTTACTCGATGTTCCAGAGCTTCCAGGGCAGCGGGAGCCCATCTGAATGCGCAAGTGGAAGGTAGGTTATGCCTTAGGAAACGCTTGAGCTCCCTTTGTAGAAGAATACGATTTCCTCTTCAGTGCTGCTGTCACGGACCTTGTCAGGATGGTTCAGGCAAGGCCACCAAACCAGCAGCAGCAGCAGTTCCTGCAGACGCCAGCCTGAGAGCCACTTCCTATGCACATATGCTATGTAATATTGAACAGCAGCTGCTCTGTGTTGGCTGACAGCTGCACTGAGGTAGGAACTGTAGCCCCAGGGAGTAAGACTGACTTCTCTTTTGTTGCATCTGTGGCAGTAGCGCAGTGTGGAGATCTCCTTTGTCCAATGTAACAGAAAATCTTCATCCAGTTTTCACTTACTCCCTGCAGAAACGTGAGTATAAACTCTTCCCTTTTTTTTCATGGGATTCACATCCTTACAGTTTACCCAGACTGAGAGCTTGGAGTGGTTGTGCTGGGATGTGGTGTGCCCAGTACTGAGCTTGTCAGCCGTCTTCAAGATTTCAGATCTCGATGTACCCGTAATTCAAATGTTTGTTAACAGTTCCAGACAAGTCAGTTTGACTTTTAATGCATATTTCAGACCTGCTGTGTTGCTATGGTGTACTGGGTGTCTTGGTGGTGGTTTTTTTACCCGGTTGTCAAAAAAGTGCCTGTACTTTGCAAACAGGCAGCTGAGTAGAGGAGATCTCAAAGGCAGTAGAGAATCCAGGCTATTTCTTTTTCATGGTTCCCAACAGAATAGGGAAGAGACTTCCAAACCTTTTCCTGATTTCTGCCATTGGACAGTAGAGGAGGTTGGACCTTCTTGAATGGGCATCAGCCATGTGGACTACATATCATTTTGAAGGGGTTTGTATGTTGTCTGTATGTGCAATGTACTTTGGGAACTCCAGGTCAACATGCTGAGGCAGTTGTTCGGTTTGTCAGGGGTTCAAGTGATGCCCTGGGTAGCAAAATAAAACAGGTGACTTAAAGGCAGCTGTGAGACACCAAGTGTATACAGGAAACTTTGAAGTTACTTTGACAGCATCTTTAATAGAGAATTTTAAGCAGTAAAGTCTTTATACTGATGAAATATGATGGACAGCTGCCCTAGAAGAAATTAGGAAACAAGCTGACATTTCCAGTGTATTGTCCCACTGAAGGTAGCATTCTGCACCATCGTGCCTCCACTCACATGCTCATTCACTGCGTGAGAACTTTCTCTCCTTGAAGTATTGCTCAGGAATTTCGCAAGAGCCAAAAAATTACTGTAATGAGCTCCCCCCATCTATTTAATCATAGTTAGTCATAGATTAATGAAGTAAGTGACATTTCTTGTGCTCTTTTCTCAGCAAATTCTGCTATCCATGTTACCATAAACAGAAAATAGCAGAGGGATGATTTTGGAAAGAGCGGCTGGTATTTACGGTGATTCCTCGTAAGTTCCCCAGTTTGTCCCACGGTGACATCTTTGTCATACCAAAAGATACCAAAAAGATACCAGAAGAGATGGAGCTTAGTAACCTGTTTGAAACATTGTGTTTTCAGGCATTTGAGTGATTTATGGTTAGCTGAAAGAATTTTCAGATTCTTTTTATTGATCTGGTTTTCTACTTACTTTCTTAAGCTGTTCAGTAATTACATTTTCAGATATTTTGTTGATTGAGATTTCACTATAAGCCCAAGTTTGAGAATCAGAGTGTGATTTAATTTTAGTGCTTTAACTCTTAACATTTGTGGTTCATTGTGACTGAATGTGAAGAAAGAGGAAAAACAGTAATTTAAACTAAAATCATTGTGTTTCTTATCCAAGAACAAAATATCTATATAACGTGTTGTATATCTACACTGCTTATCTTTGAGACATCAAATGCAGTGATATCTGAAGCCTGTGCCTTAACAGATGGAGGCAGAGGAATACTTGAAGATGTCAGAAATTGTGGCAGAATAGCAGAAGACTGGAGTAGGCAATTATTGTTCAGAAACAAACTTTAAGGTTGGTAAGTGCTGATTACGAAGCTGAAGGTAATACACCAAGTGACTCTTGCAAAGGTACTAGGAACGATTTGCAAACGCAGATGGAAAATCTCAACGTAATTCCAGCAAAACTTAATGATATAATGGGAAGTGATAGCAGAAAAATTCAGTGAGGGGCCCATGAGCTATTCACAGTCCATGCACTGTTTTCAAGGGGTCTGTGAATGAAATCAAGAAAAGCAAACTTATGTTCAGCATTTCATTTTCCCTGTTATGGAAAATATTAAAACATCTGAAGATTATAAGAAACGGAGCATGTATGTGTTTATGTAAATATACAAGTGTCTGTATATATACATATGTGGACACATACATACAGCGGCTACCTTACTGCTGAAACCAGAGGTTATAGCCAATAGTTCAAATCCCAAATAATTACAATAAAAGTTTTGAACAATGTAGGAAGGAATAATTCTAGATTTTAATTTCCTTAGAAGAGTGAAATAAATCTGCAACAGTCATGTTTGCTGCAACCAGTCACATTAGTATTGTTGTATATCTGTATGAAAAAATATTGAAATTTGATGTCTCTGTATAGATGATTTTTTAATAAATAGATTAATCCAGAGTTTAAAAAAATACTGTATTATGAGAGTGTTGAAAGACATTTGAATAGTCAGTCCCAAATTCATAATTCTTTGAGAGCTGAAGTTATGAGAGCAAAGAGATAACCACTGTTCTTCCAATTTGGATGATAAATATAAAATAGGTAGGTATAACATAGTAGCTTTACAGCATGTAACAAAAGATGAACAAAATTCTGTTCACTCCATAAACATGATAAAGACTTGGAAAATGGTAGCTAATCCTCCTTCCTTAAGAGAATTTTCTGGAAGACATTCCTTCTACATATTTTATGAAGTCAATCTCATCTTCTCCTGAAAATGTGGAGGGGGAGACATGTCTTAAGAGTTAAGGTTTTTTTAACTTTAATTAAGTGTTAAGATGAACAAAATCAGACCTCTTACTTCAAGATCGACTTTGTCTGAAACAGGAAGAACAGCAAACACAGACTGTGTAAGTGTAAGAGAGAGAATGTTGTTGGATTAAAGCTTCTTCATCCTTGTTTGCAATCAGGGTGTCATTGGAATATCCAGGAATGTTCTCGTGCAGAGAGCGTGAAGCTCATACATTATTATCCAAGCAGCTGAAGTACAAAGAATGTATGGTAATTTATTCTCTTTGCTGGTTTTCATTACAAGGGTTTTTATTCTTGGTAAGCCTTTCTTGCAGTGGGGAATAGTCTTCCTGTAAATGTAGGTTTTGTGACATGAATCCTTGGGGACTTTCTGTCTGATTTGAASTTGCTAATGGATTCGGCATATTGCAGAAGCATTTGCTCATCTAATACCACCTCCTTGAATTGTGAATTACATTTAGGTTTTGTTCTTGGCCTCCTTCTCTTCAGCTTCTCCTCTTATGGTGTCTGTGCCAATGAGCACATCCAAATCTATTTCTCTGTTTTTGATCATTCTGGTTCAGACTTGGTTTTGAAAGCATTCTGTGTAGCTGTTCAAACAAAGTTTGGAGAACCAAAATTTTAGGTGTGAATGCTGGAAATCTGAATCCATACTGTGCTCTAGCCCAGGGTATCAGATGTAAGAAGAAAGAGATCCTTTTAGTAAGGAAAAGCTGGCAAGCGTCTGATTGTGAAGCTTTAGATACATACATATACATACATACATACATATGTATACATATATATATGTATGTATAAATGGTTATATTATATATGAGATAGCTGAAGATGCTTGGTGGTTGCTGAGCAGCATGGCTGTGCTAGTACCACTGCTGGTGGGAAATCTGAACCACTGCTTTTGGGAGGAAATGATAAAGCATGATATAATGGGATGAGAGTCACTGCTTTAAGAATGAGCTCTCTGCACTGCCTAAGACTTCTGTGCACAGATGGAGCAGGACCCTTGGGAAGCCACTTTCCTCAGTCTGCCAAAATAGGTGGTTCCTGTGCTGTGGTGGTTATCCTTGTGATGGTTTTATGTAGATGGGTTATGTATCTGGGCACACAGAGATTGGTCATCTCTGATAGACAGATTTGCTTTGATGGCTTAGGCAGATGTATCTACTGACAGCAGGTGCTGTTTGTTTTCATGGTGGGGAATCCTAGGTTTGCTTCGGGCTTTTAATTTTTTCCCTGAGATGTTGTTAGCAAGGTACCTGTAGATGAAATCAGAATCTAGTTAAATTTATCTGTTGTCCATGGAATAGTATCTTACTGTACTAGAAATCCCCATGATGTAAGCATTATTGCTTTTCAAGAAAAAACAGTAAAAAAAAGTCCATGTGAAAAGAACAATAAAGCCCAAAGTAAATCAATACTTATATGGTCAGTAGTTGTTTTCCTGCATTTGGTTTTCAAATTCATCTGCCTCTTACATGCCTCTAAACACTTTTATGTCCATAGCATTCTTTGCCAAAGCTGTCATGTTAAAGAAKAGGTTAAATAGGACAGACAAGCTCAGCTGTCCCTGCTTTTCCATCCCAGTACTGACCCTGGCTAGTGAAGCTCAGAAGTAGGTCTGAGGAGAACGAAAGCTGAGGAGCACTGTCCCACTCAAAGCTCAGGAACATGTAGCTGGGTGTGGAAACTTGGGATGGGATGGCATGTGAGAAAGATGGATGAAAGCAAGGCCTGGTAGGATGAAAACTGTTATCTAAAAGGAAGCCCAGACTTTTCTGTAACATGGCTGACTGGCAAGTATATATGCCGGTGCATATATACTGAAATATATCACTGAAATAATCAGTGATAATCATGGTGGGAAATTTGAGATGGGAGTGACAGGCCAAGCCTTGAGACATTTGTGAGAATAAAGTGTATTCTCACACCATTTTTGAGAATGAAGTATTTGTTGGAAGAGATAATCTTGGTGAAGAGACAATAAAAAGAAATTTTCCTTAAACTATAGAGGCACCAAAAGTAGCTGCAAAGTGCAGTGAAGAAGCTGTCCTTGCAGCATTGTAAAAAATAGCTCAGGATGTGGGTGTAGAATCCTTGTATAGTCCTCTTCAGGAGATGCTCAAGCATGACATAAAACCCCAAGAAACAAACATAATGGAGCTCCTCCATCAGCAGAACAAAAGGTATGTCAGGGGAGCTGGTTTGATACCAGAAGCCAAATGCTAGAAGTTTAAGCAAAACTGTTTTCCTAAGATACGTGTCTGAGGAGGTGACTGAAAGTGTTGGGTCCAGAAGCATGAAGAAAATCATAGACCAAATGTATCTGAGACAGTTTCTGCAAGATTGTCTAGCAGACTCATAGAATCATTTAGAGGGGGAAAAGACCTCTAAGATCATCAAGTCCAACCATTAACCCAGCACTGCCAAGTCCACCTCTAAACCATGTCTCCAAATGCCACTTCTACTTGGCTTTGAAATACCTCCAGGGATCGTGACTCCACCATTTCCCTGGACAGCCTGTTCCGGTGCTTGACAACCTTTTCTGTGAAGACATTTTTTGTAATAGCCAATCTAAACTTCCCCTGCTGCAAGTTGAGGCCATTTCCTCTCTCTCTTATCATTGGTTACTTGGGAAAAGAGACCAACATCTACCACTTCCACTGATGGAAGTCTTGATCTAGATTGACTGAGAGAAGAGAAAGAGCAGTGATCTTAACAGAGGACAGAGGGGCCAGGTGAGATTTGGAAGTGATTTTGAGTCAGTGATTCTCACCTGAAATGGAGCTGAACTTCGTTAATGAGTTGACTGGAGAGCCATATCATTATCTGCAATGGAGAAAGACCAGCTGGGATTGAGCAATCAATGGGATTGAGCAGCTACCTGATAGTTAATGTTGGGAGAGCATTTCTGCAACTCTGTCAAATCTGTTACACTCAGGGTAGGTAAGAAATCACAGCTTGGAGTTTTGAGGGGTGGTAATTGGCGGACTCTTTGTCTGGATGATCCCTAGATTGTTTCCAGCTCTAATGCTGCAGGAACAGTACCATGTAGACATGATGGTTCATCACATAGGCTTAGCTGGAGAAATGCGTCGGCTTTTGTATAGCATTCAATAGTCTTCATTCTTTAAGCGATTCTTGGTCACCTAAAGACCTAATCCTAAGGTCCTTTTCTTAAGGACTAAAAGTCCTTTGCCTTTAAATGTCACTCTGTTCTCCAGCATTTCATGTTTTTAAAAGTCACAGCTGTATCTGGCTGTAATTTATTAAGGCATAATAAATTAATAGTGTATATTTTAACAAGTTGTTGCTGCATAGGTGCATTAATCAAGAGTTAGAAAGTTTCTTTATAATAAGGGCTTATAATGCTTCAAAACTCTGTTTTACTGATGTGACAGGTATCTGTCAGTTAGTAGTACAGTTTGGCTATTTCAGAAGCTTGTTTAAAATGTTAACAGTTTGAGAAATGTTGGCTGTAATTTAATTTCTGGGTTTATATTCTGGCAAATGATGGCTTGTTTCAACCATTT
Source organism: Amblyornis subalaris (assembly GCA_018881555.1). NCBI lineage: Eukaryota > Metazoa > Chordata > Aves > Passeriformes > Ptilonorhynchidae > Amblyornis > Amblyornis subalaris. The sequence continues at coordinate 3,058,610 of JACAXG010000083.1, forward strand.
CCCAAGCAATCATCGTAATACCGCCGTAGTACAGTGTTCTCAGGAGTGGAAGATACTGTGAAACAAAATGCAGGTGGTTCACACTGCTGCTGCCTAGCTGGGATAATATTTTCATATCTAGGTATTTATATAGATATGTAAATATATTTTTCACTCTCTACAAATCAAGTGCCTTTCTGACTGAACTCTTAAACTGTCAGTCTTCAAACCTTAGCAGTTATACCATTTCATATAGTTTTATTCAGAACATCTTATAGCACTTCTAGGTACCTGTATTTTGGATTGTTAATGGTTTCACAAGGCAGTAGTTTGGGCTGCCATTGAGAATTGGTAGTCATTGCTTTGTGCATTGAAGTTGTTCAGAGATCATCCTTCTGTTATGATGAGGTTTTTGGCTGAAGTAATATCTGAAACTCTCAGATTATGAAAAAATTGGTAACTTTACTTTTTGGACAGATGGACAGCTGCATTTTTGATGCTGTATTGAGTTGACTGTATATTCTTTTTAAAGTTGATTTTATAGATCCCTTAAAAATAGTTTTAATCAGTGTTGTATTCTGTAATATATTTTCTTGTTTTTTCCATTTTTAGCTGGAATTTTTATTTATGAGGAAAATGAAAAACACTCCTCAGTGGAGAATGTTGAGAGAATTGTTTAGGTTAGACTTTGTGAATGTTCATTCTTACAACAGCACATAATTATAACTCTTTGTTTTGAGCAAGGAACAATTAAGAGGATGGTGACAGTATTTCATTCCAAGGATGGTCAAGAATATTCTGGTTTATCTGGAAATACTTCTAATTCCTCATTGTCATGTGGCATCATGCTTGCTGAATATCTCTCGCTGCTGCACTCTATTCCACATCAGTCATTTGCCAGAGAGCTGCTGGGATTTTGTAAGCTCTTAGCACTAGACATTTGTGTTTCCTTCTTTCCTGTCTGTGTCTGAGATCACCTCTGTTCAGTTTTGTAAGAGTCTTTTTGAAAATTGCCTGTTGCTTTGTTACTTGAGGGAGCCTCTTCAGAGCAAAATGTGTCTTTTTGATTTGGCAAACCCTACAGAAATGTAATGGCAATAATTAATTTAAAATAGGAGTTTTCTTTGATTTTTGTGTAGATGCCAGCATTTTATCTCTTAGTTTGCTGTTCATAAAATAACTCAAATTATCAGATACTATTTTTATAGTGTAAAAGTTATTGATATTTCTGCCTTCAGGCAATTGTGGTTATATACCAGAGAAGTTAAAAGGTAACAGCTTCTGTGTACACTGCATACTCATTTCTTCCTTATAGTTATTTTCTCCTTTCTCAGAACAACCCTGACTTCAGGAGCAGGAGTGGCTCCTGTTTGCCTGTACAAACTGTGAATCCTTGTGTCTTGCACAAAATACAAGGGAAACCTGGTTAACAGCTGTGGTCCAGCCAAGTCCCTTCTTTATACTCAGCAGTTCCCATGGGCTCTGAGTTAGTTTTTGGTCTCTTTTCATCCTCTGTCTAGGGATATTAGACAAAGATAGTGATACAACCCAGCCTAGGGCACGATGTGGCAAAAATCATTTGATGCTGTCCTTATAATTTTTTTCTTAGAGCCTTCTGAAGGTGAGGGTAGAAATGTTATCCTGCTTTGTGGTAGTTTGCTTTTGAGCCAGGGTGCCATGATTTCACCTCAGGACTTGAGTGTGAGGCTTCTGTGCTTTAATTCCCCTCTCCTCCCTGTGGGGCTTTCTGGGTTTAGACCACAGGAAACAAACACTGTGAGGATGAATGTGGTGGGGATGAGCAGAGAGAGCCTCATGTTGCCTGGCCGCAATTCCTGCTTAAGATTCTGGGAGCCAAGGAAAGGTATATAATCTCTGACCTTGACTGTGGGTCCTCACGGTCAAGTGTAAGAAAGCAAATGAGCTTTCCAGAAGCAGCTGTAAGAAGAGGAATTCTGAGTGACAGATGTTAGCTGAGGAGACATCAGCATCTCCAGATTTGTGAATTTTTGGTTTAACTGCTAGGAAGTGTGTCTCTATAGAAATAAGTCTTTGTCATTGAATTTGGTTTTGATCTCCTTCAAGCTGCATCTTTTCAGTAGCTATCTTAATTGCTTTGCACTAGGTACTTGTGAAAGATGTTTCAGGAATTAATGGCCATTCAATATCCACATGTCACCCACTATAAAATAATGTCATTTTCACGCATATGTTAAATAATTCATGTTGTGTACAGAAATTTCAAAGTTCTGTGGAGGCATATATCTTTCAAGAGAATGGCATATCCAGTTACATCTTTTCCAAAGCAGAGGATAGACCCAAAGTCATTCAACTATTTTCAAACACGCAACACTTCAAACTATTAATGCAATGTTAGTTTCCTAAATGTATCATTAAGTACTGGTATGGACTTCCAGGGCTTTTGGTCCAATTGTGACATAAGTGGACAATTCCATTAAGCAATCAAGTAATTGGTAATAGCTTTAATTTCCTGGGGGATATATGCAGCTTTCCTTGTGTTACCCCAAAATTTTAAACTTTGTATTTCATTTATTTGCTGGTTTTTAACTCTCTACTCAGTGTATGGCTCCTATCACATCCTAGCATTGTGAATTGTATAGTGCACTTAAGCCAAGAGTTGAAAGAATAGTGATGACAACTAACAAATTGCCTTGATAATCTTGTTAAGGGCAGATATGAAAAGGGATATAACTGGAAATTAGGATGATAGGAAAGATACACTGCATTAAATTACACCACATTAGTAGTTTTACCATTGCTGTAAGCATGCATAGGCAGCTGTACCAGCTTAATAGACAGTGTTACACTGCAGTTCTCTCTTCCTTTTGTACCTGTCACTTTGTTGTAGTGCTGCAATGGCTTCTCTCAGTTTGTCCATTCATCTTTTTTTCTGAAATGTATTAAGAATGTGCAACAAGCTCCTTCTTCCAAGGTACAAAGCTCTTTTTTTTTCCCCCAAGTTTTGAAGTAAGCTCAGTTTTTTGATAAAATCTGATGTGTTATATACAGAAGGAAAACAGATATGGTCAGTTCTTCCTAAAGATGCATCCTCTCAGTTGAAACACTTAAATGTAGTACTGTAAACTGATAGGACTCATATCAAAGAAACACCAATAAATGAAAGCAACTGAAAATAATGCGAAATATGTCTGTATTTCATGTAGCTTTGTAAATAACTTTGTAAAAAGAAGCAATAGTTTAGTATTTTAAAGCTGAGGAATCTACTTTCTTGGTGGGAAAAAACCCAACGGACATTAGGTATGCTATTGCTTTCTCTACCTGCACGTTAAATGTATATTTTTACCTGGATTTTATTGAAAAGCTTTTCATAGAATTAAAGTTAAATTAGGTGTGACAGTGGATTATGATTAATCACTTGTTATTTGCTGAAATAATTCTGTTTTTCAGTGTTGAAAAACAGTATTCCGCAGGGAATTGTACACAGTGGGAAATATCAACCATATTTTTATAAAATCTGAAAGATGGTAAGCATGTTGTGTTAATGGATGCTTGTGTATTTTATTTGGAGGTTACAGTGACCTTTCTTTTGTTACCTTAAAAACAGGTAGTGAGGTAGAGAGAGAATCATAGAAGAATTTTGGCTGAAAGATGAGTGGCAAGTCACCATGTCTTTGAGAGTTTTTCATGGCCTCCCACAATTGCTTGGTGTAGGTACCAAGGGTAAAGGAGAAATGTTAAGCTGGATACAAGTGCAGTTTGATACAGGTTTCTGTGAAAGGAACTGTTGTGTGTTTCTGAGCATCATGAGGGCTTTAAAAGTTGTTAAAGGCAAAATGAGTCCCAAGAGCCGTGAAGGAAGCCTTGAAAAACTTATTTTATGCCCTGCTCAGCTTTAGCTGCTGAGCGAACAATACAGTAGGTGACATACTAAGTGGCTCGGTCTTTCTACCAGCCTGGAGCTTAACATAGGAGTTAATGTTGGAAGACCTTTTGTATTTCTGTGACACACAATTTTGCAAGGACTTAAAAAATTACAAACACTCATTGTTTCCGTACATGCAGAAGTAGTGCTTGGGCGCAGATTAAGTAGTGCACTCATTTTGAAGGAAGTTATTAAATTATAAAGTATAAAATTGTGACATTTTACTTGCTAGCAGTTTTTAATACAGGGATTTTTACTGCGCCACAGATAGAGGAGTGCTGAATATAAGGCATTCAGGTGAAGTTCTAATTGGGGGTTAAATTATTCCCAGGCTTAGTAAGAAGCTAAATTCCTCAGGATGAGGAAAACTTTCAAAGATTGAGACGAAATATTTCAAACAAGATCACATTCTGTTTTATAGGTGGTTCTTAATGAGTTTTACTTCGTAAGTCTATGTTTTAATTATCTTCTGTGTATTAGCATGAGCCATCCAATATGGTTGCATGTGTTAAGTCCTTCAAAAGTTATTTATATACAAATAATTTTATCTGAATTTTGTGCACATTAATTAGTCTTGTAGGGTTTGATTCTCCAAGCATCTGCAGAAGTTTTTGAAAAAACACACCCCAGTGAAAATACTGCTGCAGCTTGCATCTGAATAGAAATAGTAGGATTCGTTGGAAAAAGTCACATTAAAATGAGTATTGAGAAGCGTTTTGCTGTCGTTCCCACTTTGTTTCATCAGAATTTTTGTGATAGTGTGACTCTGATAACTATGTTAACAACTGTGAAATGCAGGTCATTAGGGAGATTGGGCTGGCAGCCAGTTGCATTGTTATTGCCTTTGAAACTTACAGTGCTTGGTAAATTATGAAGTACTGCAAGAGATGTAGCTGTATGTTTTTCATATTTCGTGAAAACTTCTCAAGGATATTGCAATATGCTAAAACAAACATTTCTAATGCTGCAGTAGGATTCTTAATTGGATAGAATATGTAACGTACAACCATAGATTTCCATCCCCAGAAATGACAAATGATAAATGATAGTGGTTGGAGCTGCTTTTATGCAAATGTAATTACTGGCAGGAAGAAGCAGCACTTCACTTCATTATGCATTCTGCTTTTGTCTTTTTGGTGGCTTTGCAGCATTATGCTTGCACATTTCTATGATCATCTTTGATATTTGTTAAAAAACGGTGTGCCATATTTATGCAGGTACTAGGACAGCAAGCATGTATTAGTAGGTGAGACATTTGTATGGATATACACTGATATACACACACACAAAAGCAAATATGCCATGCATATGCATAATGCTTTGTCTTTTTGCACATTCTGAGGGGTATGAAATTTGTTATAAGCAAAATCAGTCCCAAGAGAGCCAAGCTACAGGGAAAGAACCTTGAAAAACTTATGTTGTGGCACCCATTGTACTCCGAGTTGCTGTTGCAGAAGCATGTGCTGAGCATTAGACCACCATTTGACAAATGGCAAGAGTCTTATTTTTCAGCCCTTACAAATCCACTTCCCGCATCTAAGTATGTATATCCAGTCCAACTGCAATAGCTCAGGCACTATGATATCTTCAAGTTCTTACAACAGAGAATATTCTCATAGATCATAGCAAGGTTTGGCAAAAGTATTTGGTTTGCAGTTAGGGGCTTCTGCAAGTCATCCTTCAACTTGCAAATATTCTGTGTTTTTAGTTTTTCCTATCTTCTTGAAGCAAATCTCCTTTGCAACAAATACTAGGATTTTTACTGTAAGTTTTATGGATTCAGGTTTTCAAAACCTTCTCAAAAGAGCTCCAGTTTCACACTTACATTTCCTCTGAAAGTAACTTCAGGAGACTAGGACATGTTGCACTTCAGATTTCTTCTTGCTTTCATTCAAGAGTAACAGTTCAGAGAATAAAAAAAAAAAAAAGAGTGCCTTGGCCTGTCTGCTTTTTTAACATTGTTGTAGTTTCATTGTCTGTTGTATTTGCAAGTCATGTGTAAGAATCTTTATAATTTTCCTGGTGATTCAGACTTCTGTGAAGTTTGACTTCCAGAGAAGAAGGTTGTTTGCAAGAGCAATAGGCCTTTGAGCCTGTGCTTTCTTAAGTCTTGAGTGCAACACTCCAGGAATTCCAGTGCTAAACAGAATGGCAGTGATGAAATTTTTTCCATATTCCATAGTATGTTTAATTAATAAATTCATGTTCACAGCCTTTAGGTATTTGCCAGTTCTGAAAATAAGGTCGTACTTGAGGGAGTAACTTGAGGTATCTTTCCCCTCTATATAAAATAATTTGGACTAATAAATGTAATATTAAAAATCCACAGCATGTGTAAGATTTAGAAATGTAGCTGAATCTGTTTTAGCAGTTCTACATCTAGTATTTCTGAACAGAAAAAGTTCAGGTTCTTTAAAAAGTCTCTGAAGGAACTACTTAATCAAGTACGACAAATGATAGGGAAAAGTAACTTAAACAATAATTTTGACAAGAACTGTGGGAAAACTGGCAGTTGAATTCTAACAGGGTTTTTCCCTGAGATTCAGAAGCATAAGTACCCACATCAGTTTCGAAAATGTTAGTTTTGTCATTCTGGGCTACATCTGCACTTCGATGCTGAGAAAGTAGGTGCATCTCTAGTATGCTTGACCCTGAACTCACAGACCTCGTGTTAGATGCCCATGTTCTTTGCACAGTGTACAAGAGAATTGGCTGTCACAAGGTGAGATCTCAGCTGGACAAAGGTGTCAGCAAGAGCTTGTGTGTTGCTGGCACACCACTTGCCTTTAGCTTGAATTAGCCAGCTGGTAACTTTGAGAGTGCAGTGAGTTGGGGGTTCTCTTGAGTCTGCAGAAATAGATTTTCCACCCCAGCTCCCCAGCCTGTGCATTCCTCTTCTGAAAGTACATGCCCATACTTATCCTTTCTTAACAAACTGAAGTGGGACAGGAAATGGCAGAAGTCACTCTTTTCTTTGAAAATTTGTGTGCCCTCTGTGTGATTTTCCATTTTGTCAGTATGTGGGGATTTAGGTTCTGCTCTTTAATTCATGGGGGATTCAAACCTTTACCTTCTACCTGCAGATCATAGCAGAAGTCCCTGAATGACACCACAGCAATGGTTGCGATAGAATGTGCTCTTTTCCTTGTCATGGTACACAGTAGTGGAATTTGTACTGACAAAATTTTGGACGAAGATGAGAGAAACCAGAAGAGAAATTGTACATTTGCGGCTTATGGAAACTTGGCCTTCCTGGGGAAGGGTCTTCTTGGCTTCTCCTTCTGGAGGTATTTCACTGTTCCACATGAAAGAGATTGCATGTAGAACCAAATTTGTGTCCTTCTTCTGAAATGCCACCAGAACAGTGGGTCTCATTTCCTTTGAGCTAGTAGGCAGTTTATCCAGTCAATGACAAATGGTCTTCTTAAAATTCTTTAAGGTCTGATTTAATTAAATTTCCAGGCAGGAAAAAACATTATTCTCAGAATGAACTGAAGGATATGATAGACTTATTTAGGCAGAGGGATGCCTGAAATTTCTTCCAGCTGCTTCATCATATAAACAACAAGATGCAGAAACTGTCATTTCAGGTATTACGGGACCTCACTTGACATGGAAATTGTGGTGTGCTCTCTCTATGGAGATGCTCATGCCTTCAGAGGCTGGTGGCACTGAGAAAGGATTTTTAGGATCACATTATGGGAATCTGGAGACCTAAAAGTCATTATGAAGTCTCTGTGTAGGTACCAAAGATCAACATTGAATCTATCCTTCAAGCTGTTTTGAATCTCATTGCTGATATTTCATATTCTGTGGTACAATAAAAACAAATGTGGTTTTCACTGGCATTTGTCTTTACAGAATGTGGCAGATGCAGACTGCATCTCTCAAAAGTTTGAAGTTTGTTGTTGTTTTTCTTCATCTTAAATGTTGTGTTGAAATTTATCTGCCAACATTCAGCTGTCTAGGATAGGGTATAATGAAAATTGTATCCTTGCAAATTTAAGAGTCCCTGCAAGGCATTCTTGACTATATATATTTGCATAATGAAGCATAGCAGTATGTCTGTGGAAAGTTTTTGCAAGATTTTTGCTGTAATATATTACAGTTATTATTTAGATACTGAATTGAGACTACCCACTCCAACTCAGGATACCATGTAAAGTGCACAAAACTGAACTTTATAGGTTTGCTTATATCTCACTGGCTTCATATGTTTAAGTACTGTGCTGAATTATTAAATTCCTCAACTAGTTTATTTGGAAATAACATCTATGTCGTTTTATAGTTCTGGTAGATTGTGAGATACTTCAGTGGAAAAGGGAACTTACTTTTCTTTGAAGCTTTTTGAACCTCATTGTTCTCTAACTTCTTTTAAGTGTTGAACTGTTTAGTTATGATTAGTTATAATTTTGACTGTGATGTATCTTATTGATGCACAATAATATCAAGAGAGGACAAACCCACATGTCCTGCATCAGAAAAGAAAAGTAGTACTAAGTAATGTACCTCAGTACAATACATGCATTCCTGGGTGCAGAATCGTTTCCTTGACCTCTTAGTATCCACAAATAGATGGAATTGTCAAAAACCATTAGAGCAATCTCAGTAGTATTTGAACAGCAGTGGGATGCTTTTTTCCGATGTACCTGGGTCAACGTGGGAGTCCCAGAATCCAGTATGTAAATGTGTCACCTGGCTTTCCACTGTTAATGCAGAACCATCTACCATATGTACATCTCCAAATATGACTAATGCCTAATAAGAATGCCAAAATACTGTAATAAGCTCAAACCCAGTGAAAAGAAGAGGATATATATGTGCTTTATAAATATATTTATCAGATATAGTGTATTTTCTCTTAGTTGAAAAATCAGCTTTCAGTTGTAGCAATCATGAATCAAAAGAAGTGAAATTATGTTTTCTAAGTAACAGTAGTACTTTTGCACCTTTCAGACTTGTTACATTCCTTGTTGGGTATAAAATAGTCTCTGAAAGTATTAATCAACCTGTTTTACACAGCATTAAGTGCTTGTAGCCCATTTCATTGGGCATCACTGATACTCAACATTTATAGAAAGCAATGCCTCTGGTGCACATATTAGTAGCAGTCATTTCAAATTAGTCATCTGGGGATAACTACAGATGTTGGAAAATACCAACTTAGCCAACTATGGCATTTAAATGGATGAGATCAGCTTGCTTGAAAACAGACATAAAATGAGAAAACTAAACCACCACTCACCCTGCCACGTCATCTGTGTTAGTGTCAGTTAGGATATTGTGCTGTCAGAATTGTAATGGGATTGCAGGATATGACCCTTTTGACTGTTGGTCAGAAAAGGTGTTTTGTTCCATTTTCTTTGATAGTTCTCGTGTTGTGTGTGATTTCTCATCCTATTTAGTTTTGGGGAGGGATTATATTGCTACTACTGAAAGTGATGCTCTAATATAATTCACAGTTCACTAGAAAAATTGTGAGAGTTGTGCAAATTCCTTTGTATCTCTTCTAATTCCCACCGGCTTGATTAGCAACACATTCACTCATATATAGGCTGAGAAAGTGATAATTACCTCCATCTTTATGAATAAAGCTGGGAAAAGTCTTTTTTGACAAGTCATAAATTTGCTGAGAAGCAGAGTTAGATAGGAATCAGAAGTATGTGCATTTTCAAGGATGATTACTGCCAGTAGTTTTGACTGAAAAAGAAAGATGATTTCCCCAGATGCTGCTGTGTCTTATTTCAGCATTTTCAAAATTAGATCTGTCCTCTTTCCTTTCGAAATATTTTTGAGCTTTTTACTGTATTTTTTTTCCTTAAAGCAAACATGTTTTAAAGGATTAAATAACTTGAAAATAAAAGGAAGCATTGCATTTTGGATTGAAAATAATATTTCAGGTCGACCCTAAAAGAGATTTATTATTGTATTATTTTGCAGCATTATCTGTTTCTTTAAATTCAAACTCTTTCCCCCTTTTTAAATTTTTTTTTGTTTACTTTGAGTGTTCAAAGTTTTGTTTACTTGGAGTGTCATCAGCCCAGCTCTAATCTAGAGTTTGCATGAAAAATCACTTGAAAGTTTCCAGGAAAATGGATGTAATTTATGTTTCAGAATGTATACAATATCTCCACGTAAACCAGACAATTGCATCAGACTATGTTATTGGAATATCACACTTTACCAAACAGCTGGTTCATGTTAGCAGCTTTACAAACATGTTCTATAATAATCACATATGAGAGAAGATTTATTGCTTCTTCCAGTTTCCTGGAGGGAGTTGCAAACCAATAATTGGTGGTCCCCATTGAAGTCTTATATTTTCAAAAGGTGTAGACTCAGCCTTCTGAGGTGGTGTATTCAATGCCTTTTCTGCTGCATCACAGGCAGCAGCCAGGATGATGCAGTTTTGGGGGTTCAGAGAGGTGTCTTGTTCTCTACAGTCCTGTGGAAGATGAGAATTGACCATATCCATGAAGAATGAAAGCTGAAGTAATTGCTCTGATGTGCTGCAGATCAGTGTTCATTCAGTTCCATAGTAATTCTGAAGGTTAAAATGATCACACTGAATATCAGTTTCTCTTGTATCCCTTCTGATCACAGAACCTGTGAAAGAAGAGGGACCTTTGGTTTATACAAGTCCATGCAATGGCCTGTGAGTGTAACTTCATTGTGTTGCTGGGTGGGTTTTAGTTGCGGAGATGCTGAAGTGGATGCTTCCTTGTCCGGCTTCACTGGAGCTTGAGTGGCTTGCAAGGGGGTCCTCGGAGCTTCTATGCCTAAGGCAGGGATGGCTTGCCTTGTTTAACCTCTTCACTGTTCCTGCTGAAACTACCAGGTTTTATTCCAGCTGTTTGATTATGTGGATGCAATTTCTCTTCTGGTAACTAGAGGTTGTTGTGTACCTAGTCAGCTGACGTGGAATGCTTCTAACCATGCTGTATTAACTTCTCAATATATAATTATCTGTTTAACAGCCTCTGCACAGAAAGCAGTTCAGATCTCCCTGGGGACTAGGCAAATGATGCTATTATTTGGTACATTTCAGATATATTTTGTTGTTTATTCTGTTTTCCTCTTGTCTCGCATAGTCTTTCGTGCCTGCATGTGCTTGTCAGGTCAAGTATTCTGCAATTGAGAACACATGAAAATCTTTAATTTAAAAACCAAAATGCTATATCAATGCATATTAATTGGGTATGTGCCGAGTGACTGTGTGCCAGCTGTGTGTATTTGGGGAATGCTGGTGAGTCACCTTGTGGGCAATGTCATTCGTGTTCTTGTCCATTTGTGCTTTTCATCTGCCACCTCATGTCCCAGGATGCAAAACCCATGTTTCAGACTTCTGGTCTTCATTATTGACTTTACGGTGTGACAAGAGGGTAGTGCATCCTTGGGAGGTGACATGGATTGTTTATTTTTTGCAGTTCAGGAAAATAAAAGTGTAGTAAATACTTCATGCTGTTCCTATGAGCACTAGGAAACTCCTACCATCTGCAGAAATAAATTTCCTGGGGCAGAAATAGTTATGCATCAGGCTTTAATGCACAGGGGTTTTTTGTACGTGCCTTTTCTGTGTATCTTTGTTGTACATGCCTGGAGTAGGGCAACTTCAGACAACTTAATTTTGCTAGAAGTTGAAATGGCTGAGAGATTCAGGGGAAAAAAAGATGAAATTGTTGTGCAGTGGCCTCTCCAAGAACAGTGGTACCAGCAGTTGTTCAATTTTGTAGCAGAAGATAAACATACTCCTGCGCACACTGTGGGTTGTGCAACCCTGTTCACATAAACTGTTCATCATTTCCAAGCACAGGAAAAGATGGAGCTGCTGCCTTGCCTTGCATGTTTCTGAAGGTTGCAGGAGCAGACATCCTCTTCTCTCTATGCTTAAGGCAGGCTAAGGGAAATGGGTAGCTCTGTGTTTCCCAGCGTACAAGAAAGCATTCACATCAGTTTGCTACTGACTACAGTCATGATTTGTCCCTGCTCCCCGGGAAGACTGCCTGTTCCCAGCAGTGGCTTCCAATGGACCCGTTCCCATGTATCTTCAGAAGTGAAATGTGGTTCTTCCAGCCTCTCTCTCTTTGATCTTAGTTTTTGTCTGTCGTTGTGGCTCTCCCTCCCTTATTTGCTGGTTCATAGAGAAGGACACTGGCAATTCATTCATGTATTGCATGAGGATTATGCACACCCTCATTCGTGTCCCACAGCAGGCCGGAGCAGCCCTGTGTCGGCTTATACTGAGGTAAGCATGGCAGAGATAGCAAAATCAGCACGGGTTTCTTTGTCACACGTCTGCCTTCCAGGACAGTGCAGGACTGACTTTTAGTTTTGTAAAGGTGCTGTCCTTCAATGTGAACAGCTTTAGGATGGGTTTTCTCCCACAATTAATTAATTAATTTTATAGACATTTCAGGGAGCCGAGGAGGGGGAGTGTGGGAAAGGGCTTTGTAGTGCTCCATCTGTGGCACTCTTTGCTCCCACCACTAATTTGCATCATTGTAGAATTATAGCATCATAGAATCATTTTGGTTGGAAAGGCCTTTAGTATTTACTTACTGAGTCCAACCATTAATACAGCACTGCCAAGTCCACCACTAAAACATATCCCAAAGTGACACATCTCTGCATCTTTTAAATACATCCAGGATGTATTTATGTATGACTCAGCTGCTTCCCTGGGCAGCCTGTACCAATGCTTCACCACTCCTTTACTGAAGAAATTTTTCCTAATATCCAATCTAATTTAGGTGTTTCTGCCTGACCATGCAGTCCATGCTTTCCCAAACTGAGGTGCCTATTCTTTACATGCAGTTCGTCTGGTACCATGTAGGAGACTGGCCCCTCTCTGTCCAGCATGAAAGTATGAGTGCTGCTTGCTGCTGGTGTCCCTTTGGTACTGGCCTGGGGTTGAGGAAGAAACACCAGAGCCCCTTCTGCTCCTTTGGGCTGGGCTCAGGACCAGGGCTATGCCAGGGACATTGTCTCCAGCCTTGCTGAGGGCACCTGCAGTACCAGTGACTGCAAGCCATGGTGGTGTTTCGTGGTGTTCTCAAATGGCTCACAGCTGATCAGCACTGCCAGAGGCAACCCAGCCAAAACACTGTGCCCTCAGTGGCATGGCCAGGGGCATCTACTCCCTTTGACCATGTCCCCTTGCTGCCTGTTGGTCCCTCAGCAGGGGCTGGATGGGCCTCCCTGCCACTCTCTGGCACTCCATGGTGCAGCTGGCCGGTTGGCCAGTGCATCAGGGCTCCTGCCTCGCCTTCAGGTGACTTTCTCAGTTCTTCAGCGTCTATTCTGGGGCCTTGGGCAATTCCTACATGGCACCATCATGTGTTGGTGGCTTTGGCAGCAGTGCAGTTCAGCAGTAATGGTTACCTCTGTGTACCTTTTAATTTCTTCTCATGGGTCATACACTGTGTATCTCTGGTACAATCTGCCTCATTCCCATTAATCTTTCTGTTTATCACTGTATGCTCTGGTTATCTTCAATATGCCAGTCAAATACTTTAAAATGTCTGCAGTGATTCTGTAGTTTGACTTGTGTAACATGAGCCTTTGATTTCCATAAATTCAGGAATTAATCTGATTTAAATTGGAGCAGCCTGTAGATAAATATTGATCTTAATTTAAAAAAAATGTTTAGTAATGGAAAACGAACATTATTACAAAAGTGTTACTGAAAATTGGTATTAATGATCCAAGAGCTTTTTGGCTTAGCTGTAGAACCAAAGTCATCCAGACCTGCTGATAGTGGACTGCCTACCTTGCTATCATTGTTTAACATCACTCTAAGTTATTGTTGAATTAGAAATACACTGTTATCATCATTATATGTCATCCATTGTTTTTTTCAATTATCAATTATAGGAGAGAAATATTGTAATCACCACTTCTTTTTTTTTTTTTACATAGTGAGATGGATGACAATTGTGATTCTTCTTCCTAAAAGTACTGCACAGAGATTTTGTTGTTTTTTAATTTTGCCAAAACCAAATTTTTTTCTTGAAGCCTTTAAACTCTTATAGTAGATCTCTGTAGCTGATAGTCTGTGATTTCTGTGCATCACCATCTACTTCTACTTTCTCATATCAGTGACTTGTAAACCAGGAACAGCATTTCTATGTGGTATATGATCCCCTCACCTGCTCTTAGTTGTACTCCTTTTTCAACAAGTCTTAATTATGCATTTTAATTATCTAATTATGCTTTTCTTCTCACCCCACTACTTTTATTATTTTCAGCTTAATTTTTTCCCTATACATTAATTGTTCTGACATCTCCTGTCTAGCACACAGGTCTCTAGCTCTGATGCAGACACAATTATCTTCTCTTACCACTTCCCATCTTTAGAAATTTCAAATAAATTAGTTTCTCAAACCTTGATTTTCCTTTTTTTTTGTCCTAGATGAATATTCATTTGTTCTCTCAGCCATTCTCTCCAGCCATTCTCTTTTTTGGTATTAGTTTTATCATCCCAATTGACCTATTTCTTACAATGTTGACTGCCTTTCTGCTGAGTTGGTGGGCCCCTTGGGTTGTCAGCCTTCTTCCTGAAGAAGATGGGCAATGTCCCATACAGACAAACCCTTCTATCTTTGAGGGTTGCTAACACATCTGTTTGCTGGGTCAATCTTGGAACAAAGTGAAGCCTAATGTTTGACGATCAATGGCGATTTGGGAGGATGTGCAATAGGGAACAGATGTTGCATCCGGATATTCATCCCAGTGCATCCCTGTGCTGGCCGACAATTCCAGTTTATCCGAGTTGGACCCACACCAGCTGGCTTATATCCAGATGCCAGACATTCGTCTAAGCAGGGGATGAAAAACCATTCATCAACCATCCATCAACCAGGGGATATCTATGAGAAGTGACATATCTCATCACACCAGAGTTACCACAGCCCAGACCTCTTCAGGCAGGCCTGCGGCTTCCTGTGGGAGCTGTGGTGGGGGAAGGCAGCCAAGGGCAGACTCTCTGTCTTTTGCCCATCGCCCTGTGGACCTCAACAGCTTCAATGATTTTGTCCTAAGCACAAATCTTTGCTCAAAATGGCTGACCACTGCATTTTGTACACTGTACCTAGAACAGGCAGGCTGGAGCTTAGCTGTCACTTCATGAGATTTGGTTTGCACAAAACACCTTTGCCTCTGTAGCACAGCATTGTGTACAGCAGCAATAAACACTCATATGGAGGGCTGCTTTGCTTGTGAGTGGATAGTGTTTCCCAACTGCATGAAGTTTTTGTTGAAATTCTCTGGTCATTACAAATTCTGCAGCTGCACTGTTGCCCTTGAGAGGTGTGTCTTCTCTCTTAAAGAGGAGCCCCACCAAAAAGAAATCCTTTGTCTGCCATGCTTTCCTCTCAAGCAAGTAATGCATTTCCATCATAATTTCCCATTTCAGGAACACTTGCATGCTGTGGCAGGAGAGGTGCCAGTGAGTGCTCTGTGCGCTTTCCTGCTGTAGGCAGGGGAAGTGCGGCTGAGCCGGGGGGAGACAAGGGGAGGATGGCCTAGAGAGGGCTCTGGCCGGGACACAGTCCTTGGCTGGCAGAGCTGAGGGTAACCTGGATAGATATGTGGCTGCAAAAGAAACGGGGCAAAGGGGAACCGAAGAACCATAAGCTGCTGCCTGTACTGCTGCTGCCTGTGTAGTGCTCAGGGTGACAGCACCGGGGCTCAGCGCACTCTGAGCGCACAAGGGCCCAAGTGCAGTGGGGGCACAGCATGTACTGCAGGGTATGGAGCTGTCCAGCTGAGTGCAAAACAAGCTGTATCTTTTCAAAATCATGCTTTCCTCTTGGATTTGAGTTAACTCTGGGTCTGGCAACTTCCATGCACTCAGAAACAGTGACTTCAGAATGACAGAACCATTTAGGTTGAAAAGAACCTCTAAGGTCCTCGAGTCCAAATGTTAACTCAGCACTGCTACGTCTACCACTAAATCATGTCCCTAAGTGCCACATCTACACGTCTTTTAAGTACCTCCAGTGATGGTGACTCAATCACTTCCTTGGGAATCTTGTTCCAATACTTGAAAACCCTTTCTGTGAAGAAATTTTTCCTGCTGTCTAATCTAAACCTTCCCTGGCACAACTTGAGGCCATTTCCTCTTGTCCAGACGCTTTTTGCTTCAGAGAATGCAATTGGAATTTATTTGTTTTCATTAAAAAAAAAAAGATTCTCCCTTTATATTACTCCTTGCCTGCTGTATTACAATTGTGAAAAAATTAAATCTGTAGTTACAGTGCTTTAGGGTGGGGGGGGCTAAGGTTTAAGTTTTGTAGATTGCTGTATGGGGGAAAGGATGAAGGAAGCCCGAGAAAGTGGGAAGAGACTGTCTGTAACAGAGTGAGTAGCTTCAGGCTTTCTTGTTGTGTTTCATTTGGTGGTTCTTGTTGTTATTATTCCGAATAAACCTCAGACATCTTTTTCACTTAACCATGGAAATACTTGTTTGGACCCCAGTGTCAAAGCAAGTGGAAGCTTTAAACTTAATAGTTTTGTAAAAAGACAATAGGGAAAATAGGAGATTGATTTCAATGCCACAAGTCATCTTCTAGCACCTTTACTTTTGCATTCTACCCCAGATCAAGGATAGAGTCCAGCCTTGAATGATCTGACAAATGAAGCCTTTTTGTCTGAAGACAGTGTAATCATGTTTCTTCTGTTCTTCTTACCTCCCACACTCTTGGTCCCACATACAGAGGACTTTGGCTCAAGTCCTCCCCCAGTTGTAGATCCAATGAGCAGCACCAAGTGTCGTGCTAAGTGTGATGTTCATGGCCTCTCCTAGCAGGGCCACATCAGCAGAGAGCTGAGAGGTTCATGGTATGTTGTTTTGTTGTCAGAGGTGAGCTCTGTCAGTCAAATTTCTGAATTTGTAGCCAACTTGCGCACTGGTATATGCATCAGGTCACTGGGTCTGTGTTCAGGCTGGACTCACTTGCTGGGAAGGTTGTAGTGGACAAAATGATGGTGGATAGCTCAGTTACAGAAAGATGTAATATTACAGATCTACAAATACAATATTTATTAGAATCATACAATCATTAAGATTGGAAAAGACCTCTAAGACTGAGTTCAACCCTTAGCCCAGCACCACCCTGTTTACCACTAAACTACATCCCCAAGTGCCACATCCACACGCCTTTTGAACATTGATTGTTCATACTTAAATTAGCCTTAGTTCTATGCCATATCAACGTACAAATTTTTCAAAAGCACAGAGGACACTGTACAGGACCAGAGATGGCAAWATCTTGTTGAACCTTACTTTACAGCAGTTACTAAAATTTGATTTTATGACTTTGTCGGTTTAGAGTGAGTACTGGTCGGCATGATTAGCTGGGGAGCAGCATTCAAAACCAACCGAGGGAACAGGGGCAGTCTCCCTCCCTCCTTCATGCTCTCTTTCCTAGGGAGAGGTAGTAGCTAGACACCATAGATGAAGGCAGGCTAAGGAGGAGAATATTTGAGGAGACCAGAGGGAAGTCAGAGATATAGTTATCTCTAGTAACATTAGCATGCCATTTTTTTTTCCTCCTTAAGATGTTTTAGCAGCTGAAAGCATCTTCTTTCAGCTTGTCAACTTGCTACTGCAACCTTGAAAATTTCTACCAGTTTTAGTGAATGTTTCAGATGGCTGTAATAGAAAATATGCCTGCTGTGGGTCTGGGGAGGGTGTTGTCACCTGCCATGGTGGAAAAACAGTGCTTCTGGTTGGCAGTTTCTAGTCCCAGTAAGCCATGACCCTGATCTCTTGCATGGGTTTATGAGGCTGCCCACATTAAAAAAAAAACATAGTCTCCATTTAGCATCAAATGCAGCGGTCCAGATGAAACATGGGTCACTATGTAGCTGTGCTTTGTTCTGCATGGGCTCAGTTCAAAATCTCTCTCCTGTTTGAAACTCGTCTGGGAGGACACATGTAATTGCCTGCAGGATCATTTCTCCTTCTTGCTCACTGCTTCCAGCAGCCTTGTTTGACAGCAGGGAAATGCTCTGTGACAAGTGGAGCCAGGCCAGTGCTGGCCATCAGGCCATGGTGAATTGAACCTAGATTACCAGAACCTTCTCCTGCAAGAGCTGGAAATGATCATAGGGTGCACTTCATGAAGATCTCTCCTTAGAATTTAATTTCTCCAGAGTAGCTTTCTTGATAAACTACTAAAGTTTGAGTTCTTCATAAACTCAAATTACTTGATAAATAGTAGATAATCTCAAATTTTAAATTATATTTTACAGAAACAAATTTTTTTTCATAGGACAATGTTGTTGAAGAAAGAAGAGAATAACTGCTATTTTGTAAAACTCTTGTCACAGGTCAGATGATACTTTATTTTGGGGACATTTCTGAGGTCAACTAAAGAGAAGATGTATTTCACCCAGGGTCGTCTTTACTTGATTTTTAACTATAGTGTCTCATAACTGGAATCAACTGTATAATCGTTTCCTAGGGAAAAAAATGTGGATTTGAACGGTGAGCATAGCTCTATAGACTTTTTATAATTTAAATGCTTTGGTTTCATGCATATTTGGCTTTTATGCCAGTATTGATACCACAATTTATTTTGTGATTTTAGCTAGTCCATATGGAAGGTCTTAAAGGTAAATCCTCAAGCCCACAAATCTTGCTGTTCACTGAGTTGGTTTTCTGTTTTTGTTTTCTATTTATGATCTCACTGAATTTATATTGTAATGTTAAAGGTGATCTTTAGCAAAATCCTGTAGCAAGAACTTGAGAGAAGCAGCTGTTGTATTTAAAATTAGCACATAAAGTGTCATTAAAATAATGATAGAGGTTCAGAGTTGCATTCTAAGTGCTAATCATCCTATCTTCTGGATGAGTTGACTGCTGTGCCTTGCTCCATGGTGCTTCATGGGTTTGGATGATTGGCCTAAATTATTCAGTAAAAGGCTGGAGGTGGTAGAATTAGGAGCACATATATACGTAATGTGTCACATCTGCCAAATATCTGCCGGGTGAACCCAGCAACTAAATTAACATTTCCTTCTCCATCGTTGATCTTTGCCAGTGTCATTGTTAGGTGCAAAGTATTATCCTCTCAGGGGCATAATGAGGATATTCAGTGTACTGGCTTGAATTGGCAGGGGAGGAAAAAATGACCATGGACTGGCAATATTCTGAGTTGTATAGGGAGATAGCAAACTACCAGAGCTGGGGTTATTTTTTGGCAAGCTAAGATGTCAACATGAAGAAATGGTGATTCACTAAGATTGTCCAGGGGAGCTGTAATTATGATTATAATCCATAATGACTTTCCTCTGTTCATTTATCGAAGTTTTCATAAAAGGACTCAGTCGGTCAAGTCAGCATGCATACCTTTACACATGTGCACTACTCCTTTATCTCTTACCTGCTCACAGATTCATTGTTTCCRTAGTACACTGGGAAAGACTAAAATTTGTGTAAGAGTGGAGTTTAGTTGCAAACAATGCGTGAATGGTTAGGAAGTCTTTAAATATTAGAGTCAATTAGTGAATAGAAGCAAAATTAAGGGAATAAAGTTGGGTGTTTTTTAAGTGGAAACCACTACAGTGGTGGTATTTGTAGCTCAGTGTCTGTATGCATTAATGGATTGCAGCCTCTTCACTTTCAGCAGTTTGATGCACTAATAAACTTCTGTCTGTTTTAAAGTGTGTATGAGCACACCAAAAATCTTTGAAGAAGGGGATGGTAGCCGCACATCTGGGAATTTCAAAATAGATTGTGTGTTTATAACAAAATGCTGGACAATCTTTTATGGCCTTTTTATATCAAAGTGCTGTTACTGTGAAGTTGGTATTGTTTTGTACCGTAAATCACTATGTTGGAAACCTTTATTTTTATGAGCTTTATGAGAATAAGTGTTACAATATTTTTTTGAAAGAGACTAAAATGATGAATGTGTAACTTCCAGAATCCCATTTTTGATTCTTACATAGAAATTGTGTACCAGACTTGCTGATAGCCATGCTCACTGTGGTTTGCCAGGGTATTGAGTAGGGAGCTGCTGAAGTAGTGGCCTGTTTTATTGTAGCTACATTTAGGAATGTGATATTAAGTGCCATATTTTAGAAATGCTTTCAGAAATGATGGAGTATAGATTTGTGATGGATTTTTGCATACTTTTCCTTACATTGTAAAACATAATACAGTATCACCACACAGAAAAAAGTGTTATTGGCACGTATATGTCTTGACTTTCACAATGCACTTAGAGAGCAAAATGACCTGCATGAGCCTGACTACCTGCAAAACCAGGGCAGATAATCCCACTTCAGGAAAGATCCCAAATCAGGAGAGCATCCAGCCCATGTCTGAATCTAAAGCATTCTGCTGGCTCTAAAATCCCTCTGCCTTTTCATTGGGCTTTAATAGGAACAAATGATCCTTTAAATTGACATACTTTTTCAGAGCAGGGTCTTAAGGAAAATTATTGCTTTTACTATTGGTGTAGTAGCCAATCTGACTGAATTGAAGATATCCTGGCAATATCAATGAACAGAGTAATCCTTTTGTGTTTAACTTTCTTGTTTTAACTTCTGATTTAATTTGAATAAATCTATTAGGAAAAGATAATGGGAACATTTTATTCTTTATCATAATCTTTATTGAAAAGAACATCTTGAAATAACTTACATTGTTTGTATGAAACATTACATTTTTATGGATCTTGGCATGAACTTGGGGAATAGACATTCTTTGATCTCTGTTGTCACTTGACTCAACTTTTAATTAACTTTTTATGTGCAAATCTCAGTAGACTTTTATACTGAAAGCAATGGGAGCAATCCTGAGGCTAATGCAGTCCCTGAAAAAATCATGCTAGAGAGAAAGAAATGTACAAAACAGTGGTGGTTAAAAAATAATTTCTCTGCCAAGACTTTACGTTCACTTTGTTTTGTCTTTAGCTTGTCATTGACACTTTTATATTTTTATTTCATCCATATAATGCTGGCAGTAGCACTGTCGTCGTCGTGTGTGCTTCTCTGCTAAGCAGAATATTAAAGTATCTGAGCCAAAAATTCCTGCATGGTTGCAAAAGTATTAAGAGTTTTGTTTCCAGAACTTCATACCTTGTTTTCAGTTCCCACTCAGGTTCTTTGAGCTGATGATGGTGACAGAAAATAAATCCAGCTCTCACTAGCTCCTTTGTTCATTTGCCTCTCACAGAGAGAAGCATTAGGCTAAAGCAGAGGAGACAAGTTTGGGAAGGGAAGAAATGAAGTATTASTTCCTGCTGTGATACTGGTGTCTTGGTGTCTCTTGCCAAATCAACTTCTCCAGTGGTTTCTGCGTTGGCCTTTTGCTATAGGAGTAGGAACTCAAAGCCAAGGACTTTTACCATCTGTATGATTTCAAATCAGGCTGCTTCAGTTGTACTGTGTAGTTAGCAAAGGAAATACAACTTGTTAGAGCATCTTGGGAGGCTATCAAGGAGTTGAGAAGTGGGATTAGTCTCTTCCCATTCATTTCCCCCCCATGCTTTTACTTCCTTTCTTTTTCCTCTGCAACCTGATAGAGTTTGGTTTTGCTCTTCTCTCCCGCTTTCTTACTTGGTACACGGCATCCTGTGCATTGCGTATATTTCTTTTCTGTTATCTTTTCTGTCAGACTTCATCTCCTTTTTTATTCCTTCTATTCTGTAATGCTGTTAAAATGTATTGACCCTACAGAGGGAAGGAGTGTGGACTCAAGGAAGCAGACAGAAGGAATGCTGCTGTGTAACATGCAAAAGCACAGCTCTGTTGTTTAGCATCTCTCGCCTCTGGTCTGACCTGACATGGGAATATGAAGCATGGGAGCTGCTTTCACAGAGTTGTTTGGTGGAAGCGTCTTTTGACAGAGAGAGAACAACAATTTTATTGTAAGCTCTGAGACAGAATGGGTTCAGAAAGCCTACGGTCAGTACCACCGGATCAGCTGCCCTTACAACTCCCTCAAGGACAAATCTGCTTGGGTTTGTAGTTTACATGGAAATGGCAGGTGACTGGCAGCTTTGAACACCTATAAACCTCATAGACAATGAGCTTATTATTTATTCTCTTAAGGCAAGAAGACAGGAACAGTAATGGAATTTTTGTGGAGTATGAGAGACAAGGGCAAAATGTTAGCAAGCTGTTTTATTAGTCTCACAAAGAATAATTTAAGTGAGTTCTGTATTATGCGTAGTGAAAGGCAGGGTTTTTTGCTGGTAGACCACTTTAGGTGGGTTTTAATGTATTTGTTTTTCAAAGTGATTGATGGGAACCCAGGTTATTTTTAAAGTAAATCTGCCTAGACCTTTACCTTACAGTAAGCAATTTTACCCTCCGCCCCACCTCCCTGCAAGACTTTTCGACCAAACAGGTCTATTTATTTGTTTATTGCAAACTCTGCAAGGGCTTCCTGGGTCCCCAGGAGTTCTTCCTTGTATTTGATGCTCATACAGCATGTTCACCACTGCTTCTTGTTATCAGCCTGTACTTTCTGCACTCTTCCATCCTCTACACCCCGCCCTGCTGATGCTTCCATTCCCTTATTGCTCATGCACTCCCGTAGAAGGCAGATGCCCTTCCTCCACGGGACTGCCTCTCTTCCCTGCATTCTCCTCTCAAGGAATGCACCAGGGAGGCTGAAAGCACATGGAACTGGCACTGTCCATTGTCAGAAACACTCCAACAAAATTGCCAGTTCTAGTAACTGGTTTATTAAAAGGCAATCGGGGACGGCAGAGAGGAGTAGCCCCACTGCCAGGCAGGGCAAGGCAGAGGTACTGTATCAGCGCGGCGCAAGGCTGGGTGCTCCCTCAGCGAGCCAGGCACCTTAGCAGGACCCAGTGCGGRGCACTAGGGCAGTTTAGATAGTCTGTGGCTCGTTTCCTGATTGGTCAGAGCACTTTCCATGCCTCATTTGAATGTCCGTTGTCATTGGTCAGTTTGCAGGTGGATTCTGGACCAATCATTCTTCTAGGGGCTGATTCCATGGGCTCGTTCTGCTGTCCGATCTTGATCTCTCTCGGTGACGCATGGGATGATGTTATGTAGTTGTCAGTGTGAGGATGTCAGTCTTAGGGTTTTCCAGAGCACCCTGTTTTGTGAGTGGAGCCCACGCCTGCGCGATGCATTCATATATGTATCTTTCCTCCTTCTCCCCATTCCAACATGACCTAACCATTTAACTGACTCAAGTAATAATAACATCTGAACATACTCATACATATATTAAGTAACAAGAGTCAACTGAGCTTACAATTAGATCAAAACCCTTTCCCTTTTAACAAATTAACAATTAGACGAAAACACTTACAACATCCATCAGGAGAGTTAACAGTAGTTAACACTTGTCCTACCTCCCGCTAGGAAATGTTTTCAGAAGGGTTTACATTTCCAGCCGGCCAAAACCAATGCATATCTTCGGGCTTTTGTAAGAGCTGGAAGTCAGAATGTGTTGGCCGTGGAGGGCAGAAACTTGGTTTTTTCAGTTTTTTCAAGCTATTGGGGCAGGTGATGGTGCCTGTTAGTATTAATGGCTGTGTTTGTTTAGATACTTAGTGGTGTTGCACACCTTAATAACCAGATTGCAGTAGAGTAAAGGCATCATTTTTTCTTAAGGGCCTTTCAAGAGGTGTGTCACAGTAGTCTGTGATCTTGCAGGGCTCAACAGACAAAGGTTAAAAGCCACTGCCTTAACCTGCAATTCTTGTGGGTCTCAGTGGCTTGCTTTGCTGTTCTCATGGTCTGAATAAGTGTATTCAACTCTTTGACTCTGCAGCAAAGCACTTGCTTTGTGCGATATGGAAATCATAGCTTGGAATAGTTGCATTTTTTTAAATAACAGTTGTTTCTTGAAATATTTTAAAGATCAAACTTCTGCTGTTATCTGTAAGACATCGTGCCCTGGTTATTGATATAGATACTGTCCTCTGTGTTTTCTTGTTGATTTGGTCAATAAAATTCCAGCAGTGCCTGTGGTTGTATCTTCTGCTTGATAGGGGTGGTGTTGCTGGTTATATGACAGCTTCCTGATGTGATTAATAAGATATTGTTGTCACCTGGATTTCAGAACTGCAGCAAGTAGTTGTGAATTGCTTCTTGCATGCTTAAGAATGTTTTTCCCTTCCTTCTCAATGGCAGTTTATGTTAGTGTGTACTGTATCCTGCACCAGGCTCTCCTTTAGAGACTTCAAATCATGAAGGAAATAGTGTCTGTGAAATGACGATGTTGTCTATTTTGATGAACTTTCATTTTTCAGAAGTTTAGTACAGATGTATTCCATAGCCTGAATAGTGTGCAGATGTTAATATATTTAGCACTTGATTGGGTCTGAAATCTTACACACCATGTCTTATTAATAGTTRTATTCTACTCTGGGTCTTAACTTCAGCTTGGTTTCCCTCAGTCTTTCATTATAAAAACCTGGACAAGGCACAGGCTAGCCATGATAGAGTGATCTGGACTCTGGCATTCATCATGCTGCCGGTGTTCCAAAACCAGGGCTTATTTGACCTTCAGAATATGGCCAGTCTGGAAGGTTTGAGCTTTTATGTTAAACATCATGTTTCTGCAGAGTCCTTTAGCTGTATCAGGTTGATTCAACTTATTTTTAATATGTGATATTTCCTGTTATTTTTAATTGCTTTCTGCTGTCTATTTTGAAATTATTTTATAAATTTAATAAATGCATTGTTAAAATTAAACATGCACATATACAGTTAATATGATAGATCTGAAAATGCTGGCAATGTGCTGGTAATACAGAGAATGATTTGATAATTACCTCACCATTACTGTAGTGTTGGGACAAAAAGTTTAAGTAGAATTTTCACACTATGAAAAAAGTAAATCCATGTTTAATCTTTCTGCAGTTGTGGTGGGCAATAAATTAATGCTGTCATTGTTTCTAAGAGATTCTGTGCCAAAGACATTGTAAAGGTACAGCTGGGAATCCCTAAAAAAGAAGGAGTCCTGGTTAAAAGGCTTAGGAGATTGGTGCATAGAAAGATTAAAAATTATTTGCCTGCCTTCTTGAAGCTTATAGGGATATAATTTTTCATGTCTGCCACACATCGTTTGTATCTATTTCTTTATTGTTATATTTTCCATAGGATTGCAAAAAGCTGATTCAGACATGGACCAAGTTGCATGTAGGCAAAGATGTGGGCAAGCAGATCTAATAATTACCATTTTACAGAATTTGAGGAATACTGCAGACAGTGAACTGCTTTCTCTAAATAAGCTTTGAAATTAAATGGAACACAGGAGACACTGGCAGATAAAGACTGTTTGACAGGTTAAAAGGCTTGCTGTAAAGAACCACATGCGTGGATAGATGCTGTCTGGAGCACAGAAGGTGGCCTAGGCTTTGTGTGAGTTTCAAGTAAGACAAATATGTATATATTATTTTGTCAACTTGACAACTCTTTTGTTACTATACTTTATTCCCATTTCTAAAAGCACACAGCACTTTATTTAAAAAGACTCTTGCTCTGCACTGTGTTCAGACTTGTCACATCTTCCAAAAACAATGAAGTTTTGCTGACAAGTGAACTTAGTCTAAATTATTGTGCAGTCTCTGTGGATATATT
Source organism: Amblyornis subalaris (assembly GCA_018881555.1). Classification (NCBI taxonomy): domain Eukaryota; kingdom Metazoa; phylum Chordata; class Aves; order Passeriformes; family Ptilonorhynchidae; genus Amblyornis; species Amblyornis subalaris. Next base: position 3,084,075 of record JACAXG010000083.1, read on the forward strand.
GAGCAAGCTCTTCCAGAGTAGGGGCTGAAAGTAGGACAGTATTTCACAAGGCCATGAGACGGGTGCCAGGTTTATGGCCTGACTCTTGAAAGAAATGCATTCTGAAAGGTCTGTTTTTCACTAAGCCTGAGCTGTGCCGATTTGGACTAATGTGCCCCATTTGGACTGTAAATAAGAGGGACAATCCCACTGGCATGCCAGTATATATACTGTGATACTGGTATAATGTTTATGCATCTCCTTGTGGCAGGTTAGAATTATTCTGTGAAACAAATAGAGCTTGTTAGTGGGATTAAAAAGAATAAGTATAGTGCTGTAAATTTATACAGTACAAAGATGGAAAAGTATGCTTTACTCTTAGTGTTGTCCACACTAGAGTTAAACTTGTGGAAATTTTTGCTTTAGAATTAAATGGATACTCCACCAAATGAATATTCTAGTCAGTGTGTACACTGTGCTTCTGCAACAAGATCAGCCAGTGTTTGTGCTAAGTCATGCCCAGTAAGAAGAACTGGTAGGATCTGAGCCTAAAGCAGCAGGCTCAGTAATCTGTGTGATTTCTGGAATGAACAGTATACATGAGAGATATTTTTTGTAAGATCTTCTGAAGAATGGAAGAATGTTATTAGGAATAATAGAATGATAGTTAAAGCAAGGAAAGAAAATTGCAGAGTGATGGAGGGAACAATTTTCCAGCTGTGAGATCTGATGCATCCTGTGGAGCAGCTTCCAAAGGAAGGCGATGAAGATGTCATCACTAGAGACACTTACAGGCACAAATAGGCTGAAAATTACATTATATAATTTACTGCAAATAGCATTAGTGCAGCATTGGAATTGAGGCGGGATAACTAACCTCATGAAAAAATTACCATTTCTAACTTCTTGTCTTTGAAGATAGTGTTGTGACTTTGCTTATTCTTGTTTTTCCTGAAGCAAACTTAAACACCTGTTTTCTAAACTGTTTAACATATTATACTTATTTTTTATGCCACTTGAACAACAGTCTTACTGGTTCAGCTATTAACCTTTATCATTGCCTTCCCCCAGCACACTTGCAACTAGTTTCTGCTTTCCCTGGCATGCAGTAGAGAAGTTCCTAGTTGACATCCTCTCTTCCCCCAATCCCTGGCGACTGTACTGTCAGCATTCTGGGCAGATGTTCCTAATTTGCTTTGTGTTCTGGTCTGCGCAGGTGGAAGATGGTAGATATCTTCCTCTCGTCTGCTTCCTAATTGTCAAGCAGTCAGACTGTAGGGAAAACTGCTGAGATCAAGCTGAAAAAGCACAGGCACAGTTGGTGCACAAAAACATTGCTAAGATCTGCTGGTACGGTGGAGGTGCCATTAACAGTCAGATGACCACTATATATGTCTCCTGTAGCATTTTAAGCACAAATGTAACCGCAGATCATACCACACATCGTGTTTGGTTAATATACAGTGAAATGCTGTTGGCCAGGAAGCCAATTGCCTTTTGTCCCAAGGAGGCACAGTGGTGGGCAGCCACAGCAGTCAGAAGCATGGTGGCTTAGCTTCAGGGCATTGTCCAGAAGCCACGGGATGTGGCTTGGCCCCTTTTGCCCTTATCAGGTACCACTGTCTTCCCAGCCCATCTGGGAATGGGTAGCTGAACCAAAGGTAGAGAACAAAGGTAATACTAAGGTAATTGATGCATTTTTAAAGTTAACATCTATTCATAAAACTGTTCTTCCATGAGGTGTGGCATTAATGTCATCCGATTTTCTGTCTCTTAGTCTCTGCCTTAGCACAGGTCTTGCTCCTTTCCTAAACTCCCTTCTCCAGGAGCCTTGTTGGAAGCTTTATCATCTTGTTGGCATTGTTGTACATCTGTCAAGATTGGCTCAAATACTCTCGAGGGATGCTGATTTAGCATTTGGTTACCAGTGTTAAACAACGTAATTGAATTTATTAATTATTAGAACTTTGTAAAGGAAACAGTTTTCAATATWTTTTTTCCCCAAAAAACCTAAGTATGACTCTTTCATACAATGCCAACATGCAGCAGTACATCAGAGCTACACATGTGCAAGAAGGGCAACAAAACCTTCCTATGGACCAGGGTGTTCAGAACAAAATTGAAGCTTGAATATCTGGAAATGTTTCCTGTCGGTGATATCTGTGTCACTTAGGAATTTCATTTTAAATTAAAAGGTTTATAGCCCCATCCTCTAGAATAAGGGTTTCTGCAGAAGTTGTATGTACAGAAAAATCCCAAACTGTATTGGAAAAGAAAATAGTTTACATCCCTGGTTTCTTCAAGCTTTTTTGTGCACCAGCCTCTTCGGTTTCTAGCTGCTCTGGGTAAGCCTCACACATATCACTTATGTGATGCCTATATTATTTTCATAAACAATAAACACTAGCTCAAGACAACAAAGTGAAACTCATGTTGAATTTTAAAATTATCTAACAATTCAGTGATGATTCTGGTTTATGGCATTCATGCTTAATGCTTGAGGCTGTATAAACAAAAAGACATATTTATCAGATTTGAAGTAGTTTGTGGTTGGGGTATTATTTGAATAGGATTACTTCTTTATTAGATAATCCACTGAAGAGAATTTCACCATATGCTAATATCTCTCGAGACATGTTTTGAGCTTTCTGCAGATCCTGCATGTTTTAAATGGTCTTGGAAGGCTCTGCATTTTCATGAGCAAAATAGCTTTAGGAGGAGATCAGCATACTTAGTCATTTAGGAAACCAAGCATTTCCATTCAGGTGCCTAAGAACAGGCTTAGGAAATTAACTTTGGACAAGCAAACTTGGAGGATATTCAGATCATTTTTCAAACAGTCAAGCTTGCTGAGGTACTGTAAATATCAATAGGAAATRGATTCACAGTTATGCATAATTACAGTACCCTACTTCTTCTAGATTAAAACTGAGCTGCTACTGTAATAAGTAACCATATAATTCAGAAAAAAGAGAATTAAATTTACATAAAGTATAATAAAATTGAATAAATTTTCACTTTAGAGAGACAACACAGTTATTCATTGGTGCTATAACTGTTAAAATTAAGTTTCTTAGAAAACCAGAGACACGTCTGCTAAATGTGGAAAAGAAAATTACCAGAGGAGCTATTCTAACTCTTCCTTCTCATAATTTTTCCACGTCACACACACCAACAAATGTTACTTATGGAAGCATTTGAAACTCTATGTTTTCTTAATAAAGACTGCTAGAGAGCACTGAGCAGAGAATTTGATAAGAAAGGATTAAGATTAAATACATCCATATTCGTCCTACTTGGAGCCTAGTTCATTAATGACTACTTTACATGCAACGCCTAGGAAATTTTAGGTAGTTTTAAGCACTGCTTTGAAGACCTGCATTGCCATTTCAAAATTCAAGTCTCATTGGAAGTGATTGAAGCCATAGCTCTAAAATGAACTCTAAAAATTGTTATTCCTCTGCACCAGTAGGAGAAATTAATGCTTTCTTTCATGGCTGGAGCTCCCATAACATATCTGAAAGGGTTAGCATATGGGCAGAGCAAATTGTTTACATGTTGCTGTTTCACGAAGCATATACATTCAAAGTCTGTACATTATACATCTGGTGTAAGAGCCTAAGACAATTTAGTCTCTTTTTTCAACAGTTTATAGTCCATTATGCTCTGACACAGCTGTGGTGACATTGTAGTAACCATGAATGTTCCAGGATGTTAATTTTTCTCTAGACTTTTGCATTATTTAAAAGCAAATCTTATAAAAACATCCTTCTTTCCCAGGAAAAATACATTCTCTGAGATATTTTTTTCGTTATTGTCAGAGCGAGCTAGCAAGACTGAGTGTCTAGCTGGGAGTTTGGGTACTCTCAGTTAATGTGAGAGTGGGCTTCAAGTCCCTGCTCCGGTAAATGTTTCAGCTTTCTTACAGAGTGGAAGATCTTTAACAAAAAGGTCTGAGTTTAGAAGAGAGTAAGTTGCTGCAGGAATGGTCCTAAAAATTATACTGAGACTCTTTGTAAGCCTTCCTCAGCTTCAGAGCTTCTCTAAACCACAGGCATCAATTTTTATCTGTAAAAGCCTCTAGCTGCAAGCAGTGGAGATAACCAAGAATGCTGCAGCGCAGAATTCACCAACTGTCCCTGGTATGATACTGTGCAAAGAAAATACTCTTTTAGATAATGCTGAGCTTTATGCCATTTAAAGATAACATTCAAGATAAGTTTCAGATATAGGAAGTATGAGAACTGTTGTGGATAGGTAAAACCTTGCAAAATGAAGACCTTGTTACCCTTATAAAATCATGGTTCACTTCTGTTACTTTGGCTAAGTAAAAAGGCCTCTGGGAACCAGTTCGGCTAACTTAGAAGTAGAGAAAACAAGTTATATAACTTTCGCATGATCACCTCATGGCTTATGGTGACTGGTTGAATTATTGTTTGTTGTGTTTCAATGGTATGTATTCTGATAATGGCTAACTGCTTAAAAGGATTTGGTTTTTGTAATAAAACTCTCTCCTTCGCACCTGCCTGGGAACTCTGTATCTCTCCATCGACACGGAGAACCTATGGTATTTTGTGCTGTACTGGCAGGATTCATAAAAATTTGTTGCTTTTAGTGAAAAACATTCTGCTTTATAAAGTTAAGGAGCAGCAAATTTCAGTGAATGAAATATTACAGATCGAGGAATGCCTGAAGTAACAGCTATGACTCTGGTGCTTTTATTTTTTGAGGAACTAATCTTGGGGATGTTCTTCTCTCAGTTGTAACCAATCCACGTGACAATTTATGGTATTGCCAGTCTCTACCTCTGTATAGGTATGTGATTCTCTGAGGTCCATGCTATCCCAAACGGTGCAACCAACAACACATGAAGTTGATCTTACTCCTCTCCACTGAGACAACTGGAGGTAGCCAGCTGAAGATGTAATGTGCTTCTTTGAGGAGTCTTGGGACTTATATTAGTCTGAGATTTTTCACAGTAGGGAACATTTGAGGAACACCTCAGATTTCACTTGCTTGGGTTCTGAAGTCTACTTGGGACCTACATGGTCATGCTCTAAAACAGTTTAAATTCAGTTCTTATTTGGCCAAAGCACTGCTTATTCTGTGGTGAGACTTAAGTAAAGCTGTTGGAGAATGAGAATGAAAAACTGAAAGATGGAAACTCTGTTCTCCCTCATAATGCTTTCACATCTACTGTTGAAAAAATTTAATATAGCTTTCAAGCTCCTAAATATTACAAAATTCCCCTGTGTTTGAAATACCTCGTATACAAGTTTGATGCCACATTATTTTCCCTGCTCCCAGAGGAATGCAGGTTTTGCAGTAAAGAAGCAGATACAAATGGTGACATAGAGCTGAGAACAAGCACTTTTGTGGGAGAGACAAGGTACCACAGTGAAGCATCTTCACATTTCCTCTCCGTGTAGGAGGGCCGAAGTGACAGCTGCCGAATTGTTCAGTACCTGTTCCCAGTGGGGTGGGAAGAAGCTTCTCCTTCGTATCCAAGAGGATGCAGCTGTGCTTAGTCTCCTTCTGAGGCCACCTGGTGCTCCACAGAATTTGGACAGATTTACTGGGCTCTGTAGTTATCCCGTGGACGTGTGGCAGCCACAGTGAAGGAAGCATCCTCTAACCCCTTTTGAAGACTTGGAAGAGGGAATGCCCTTAGGCTTTATCACATCTGTAAACAACATTCTTGTGTCAATAGCTTTCACAGCCCCCAAGAGAGACACGAGGATGCTTCAGCAGTCTTAAACTGCCTGAAACATTGAGTGTCTAGACTTGACTGTTGAGGAAGTATCTTTAGGCTTTCCTTTTATTCCCACTTATGTGCCCCCAGTCAGTATCCTTCAAAGGATATTAAACTAAAACCAGCGAATATCTAAAGATTTCATATGGTCATTTTGCTGACACAGTACCAGGCACTTTAGATACATATCTGTACACATTGTCCAGTGTATAATCTTTCTGGGGTTACATTCCTCTTGTTTTGTTACAGTCTTTAGAGCCCTTAGTCTTGGACACATGCCCCCCCTGTATAGTAAGAGCAATGCAGAACAATATAAATGGGTCACAGCATGGTCCCTAACTCAAAGAATGAATCAGTTACAGGATAGAGATGCCACCAGGTTAAAAATAGGGAAGAAAGTGCAAAAAGCTGTTTATCTACCACACAAGCAAAAGGCAATAAGCCTACAGTAATAGCTATAAGCAGTAGGAGTACTTGCCTGTCTGCTTGATCGTTATCCTTGTAGTCTTCAGTGGTGTTCAGGGCTTTGAAAGGATGATGTGTAAGCTACTGTTACTGGTGTATGGGGCTCTTTCATGAAGACAAGTAAAAGGAGAAGACAAAAAGGTAGTTTTGCTTTGTCTGGTTAAGAATCCTGATAATCTTCAAGGTATCACCTCAGATTAGGACTATATTCTGCCAGGAAGGAGTAGATTAACACAGTGTACATCTTTCACTATTGCACATTTACATCTGTAAGAAACATGCAAAATATGAATTTGAGTGGAAAATGACCCCCTGCCTGTTAACAGCCTAAGAAGGTTGGTTTCCTGTAGTCGCTGAGTGAAGAGATCTGCTGGCATAGCAGTCACTTTTATATGACCTACTGACTTGGTAAAATTGTTTTCTCTGAGTTGTCTAATTTCTTAACCAGAGGGAATTATGAGGGGGAAAAAAAGCCAGTGATGTAACAAAAGCAGCTGCACGAGTGGATGGGCATGGCTGAGCTGGTCTGCTGTAGGGAATGTGGCCACCTGTGGAACAATTCCTTCAGAAGTGGGCAAGAACTGGTGCTCGGAGTGGCAGCATTTGCAGCTGCATGTTTCAGGTGAAGGCATTTCTGTGCTTCGAGGCGATGCAGTTTGGCCTGTGAATTCTTTATGGACTGTGGCTCGCTCCCTGCTGATGATCTGTTACTATTAGGGGTGTAACCAGGTGAGAGTTATGCTTCTGAATCTAGCCTCTTTCTCCCTCTACTTTCTATGTGTGGCTTCTTAAAATATATCACAGCTTTTCCTGATCGTGAGTTATCTCCTGTTTGGTGAGGGAATGCTTCAAACCCTTTTGCTCCTTTTCTTTCTTGGCTTGCTGAATTGAATTTCATCGCCAAGTCTATCAGTGCTGTAGAGGGGGAAGCTGGTAATACAGAACACTCCTACAAATCCCCCAGGCTCTACTGTCATGAGACATTTTTGCATTTTTTAAGACTCTCTGTGGTAACTATAGAGGAGATGAAGGCATCAACAGTTTTAATTTATTGGTAAATCCTTGTGGCCATATGTGCAACTTTGTTAATACGTACAAACAGTTTTCCTTCTGGGCACCATGAATGGTGTCTGACATTTCAGAGTTATCAGGACTCCCTTGTCTCTCTAGTTACTTTGTTCTTTAGGGTAACATGTATTTCTGCATCTGTCTCATCTTTATATTGCTTTCCTGTCTCAATTAAGCATCTCAATAAGGCTCAATAAGAACTCTTTCTAAAGTTGGTTGTGTTTGTTTTCCTTTGCTTCTTGGAATCCTTTACACCAATTTCTAGTTATGTTTCCATGTGATTTTCAGTGTGATTTCTTCCAAGGGCACTGGAAGAAAATTCCTTCCAGTTCTAGGAACAGCTTACCAGTCCACCAATGATACAATGGCTCACTGTTCTTTCCCAGTAATAATTGGGCATATTTTGCATTTACAGGGGTTCAGAAGTTTATGAAGCAATTTTTGGGCCTTCGTTTTGCTATGAAAATCTGTGGACAGATACAAATGTAATGCAATCACATTTCTACAGTACCTAACTCATATAAGCATCTGATAAATTTTCAATGTTAATAGGCTCAAATTAAAATACTAACTTACTCACCTGTGCAGTCTTGGTTACTTTCACATCTGCTAGTTACTATGTAGAAAACATTCGACTCTTTGCTCAGGCTCCCTAGTAAGTATTTGAATGTGCACTCCCCTCCCCTCCTTGGTGTTGTTAATCAGAAAGATTTGCAGACTTGTCCTGTGTTCTGTACTTGGGGTAACTGCAGGTGCTCCCTAGTCCAGTGCAATATTGGGAAAATCTTCTTCCAGCATGAAAGTGGAGCTGATTTACTCATTTGCTCAGTGACAGAGATTCAATGAAAAAGGTCTAGTTGTGAAAATTCTTCTTTCCTTTTTTCCCCTCTCTCCAATCTGATGACAATAATTTGTATGTTAGAAGTCTGACTAGGAGAGGACTGTTTTGTTCTGTAAATAGATAAATTTTTCGTAGGTAGTACTTACATTCAAAGGACGCAGACGTCATCACTATCAATCAGTTCTAGAGAAATTGTATTATGTTTCTTGCCCACTTTTTAATAGAAAAATGTGTGTCTCACACTATCTGCTTTCGTGTTCAGCAACTGCAACTAATAATGGATGGGACATGTAAGCCACATGGTCAATTTCTTTGTCTTAAGCCTTGAGCCTTGTCTTGAGTTTGAGCTCGATGGTGCCTCTTCTGTGAAAGAAAAAAGATATATGCTATTTCCTTCAGAAGCTTCAGTTCAGTCTTACTGTATTTTTTTTCTTTAAAGTGGGGGTGTATGTTCTATATATGCAATAATATTAGCTTTTCCACTTTCCTCAAATGGAAGGATAAGGCTTTACATACCTTTTTCTTAAATTGTGTACCTGGATATATGTTAATATTTTTTCCGTGCTTCTCTATTTCCTGTAGCTGGCAGCTTTATTTTCTTGGAGTTCGTACTAGCATGTAATATAATCAAGCCTTTTACTTTTCACCTTGTAACACTGTAGTCCTAAAACAATGGGAGTTCATTTTACTGTGGAAGAAACAATTATATTGGCTGTTGTGATATTTTACCGATATATGTTCTTTACTACTTACTGCATTTTCATCAAGGTTCATGGCTATAAACCATTATTTTGTCTTTTCCTCTTTTTTCTTTTTAATTAATTTAAGCTTTTTGTCATTGCATCTGCCTAACAGTAGCAGACTTCATTTCAGAAGCTCTGGTTTTAAAAGATAACCAGCTCTTTCAGTCGCTTCTTTGAGATCTGGTTTTAAATTAAATAATGCTGACCAAGCCCTTATCTCACTGGTATAAAAAGGGACTGCTCTACTTGATGCAAGTTTCTAAAGAGAGGTCTTGAGACGTTGCAAGATGTAAAGAGTGCGATCAGCAAAGAAGGGTTATACTGTCAAGAGTGTCAGCTGAAAAGAAAAGCTGGTTCTCCAGAAAAAGTTTATATGGTTCTGCTTGATCTGAGGATGCTATATCAGATAATGTAGTCTTTGCTTCCTCTACTCATTGATCAGTGTTTAAGCATATATTCATGCACATGCTATAAACACGTCAGTCCTTTGCAACTTGAAGAAAAATATGCAAACAGAAGGATTTGATGGCACTTTAAAATCTTTGAGTATTCCATTAAAGGGAAAGCAAGGCAGAAGCCTAAATTCTTCTGATTCCTTTCAATTTAAATAATAAAATGCATGTACTGTTTCTTCTCTTTTATTCACATTTCTTTCCTGCACTTATAGCTTGTCCTTTTTAAAGCTACAATATAGTTGATTTTTTTCCTTACCATCATTCTGCTCTTAAGAGGGATGTAGAAGTGACTTACTTTCTGCCTAATGCTGCTTCTAATTGGTGACTCATCTGCTCATCCCACCATTAGTGGTCTTCTTCGCACTGAAGTTGATCATTAGGTGTTCCACATAGCCTCCTATTTAGACACAGACAGGTACAGTGCTGTTCTTAGGCACAAATGTGCCTGGCCTATTTGGCAACAGCTTTCTGATGGCTTCCCCAATCAATTGTTACAGCAGAAAAGGAACCATACACTGACAGATCCTAAAGGAAAAGGCGTACATCTTCCCAGCCAGAATATTCAAAAGCTTCTGGAAGCCTTTTACTCCTCAACAGGGATAGTACCTCTGTCACTCAAGTCTTCTTCATGTGAAGCTTCTTAACATGAGAAAAGGGAAATTTCCATCATTATGTTAAAACTGAAAAGGCCTTTGTATATCAGGCCTGTTATCAATATGTGTTATCTCCAATTTGAGTTTTAGCACATCCTTTTCAGCTCTCCTATTCAGAGCCTTTGTCATCGAGTCTAAACATGACATTGAGCATTGAGTCAGCATGCAGAAATACCCATCCTCATTTGGCTTACAGCATCTCTTGTGATCTTCATTGCTAGTTCACACAGTATTTAGATAAAAATTATGTTGTTTTTAACATTATCTTTAACAGTAACCGGAGGTGTTGCTTGTTTCTGTTTAGATGAGAGTCCTTACACAAAATCTGCAAACCAGACAAAGGCACCTGATGGAGCACTGTCTGTGAGGAGACAGAGTATTCCAGGTAAGACTTGCTTTGCTTTTTGTAACAGCTAACCTGTTTTTGTACAGCAAAGGGATACAAATCAAAATTCAACTAGTTATAAAAAGCAAATGTATTACAGTTGCTATCAAGCGACTTTACAAGGAAGGTTCCATGTGAGCTGTAAGGAGTTCCCACAGTTAGGTGACCTCAAGCTTATGCTGTGAAGAACATCCCTGTATCTCTGTCTTCTGCAGCAGATTTGAGACAGTGAGCACAACAACCTTTTCATCAGAGGCTCGTGTATTTTCAGGCCCTCTGAAATCTGTTCTTTGATATCTGTTTCAATAATATAGGGAGATTGGTTCGTATTTTCCAATGTTGACCAGCCAGGCTCACAAATCTAACAGAGCAATGCTCTGTCAGAGTTCTTGTCTTCATATGCTTTTCTGCCACGTGTAAAATCACTTGTCCATCCTTGTCTTCTGTGTCATCGCATTGCACAAAGCTGCACCATTAGATCAATGGTCAGTTAAAATAAGTGATCTTTGAACCTGTGTCTCTTTTAATTATGTCAGACACGTCTGATATACGTACAAGTTTGACATACATATTATGCGGCAATCTAAGGGGATTTTCACCTCAAGTAACATTTTAGAGACCTTACAGTGAAAACAAATGAACACTGACAAAGGTTGCACTCAGGTCGAATTACTGATGTTGCCATTCTCACCTCAAGCACAGTAAACTCTGAATCTAAGGGAAGATGCATTGCAATAGAAATCAGAAGCTGTAAGGTCGTGTCACCCACCTTCTAATGACTAATGTTAATATTACCTGTTCTCCATGGCCTTGTTATCAAGCAAAGACACACAACCCRCAGAGAGTCTGTGGGTGGAGGATGGAGCTCAGACCTTTATCACTGGTAGGCTCAGACCTCATCCCAATAGCTATAGTGAACAGCCAAAGCATATTTTATGGATGTTTGTGGGCATATTTCTATGTGTGACAGCTGGCTTATTTACTGTTACTTATAATTAACATTCTTGTCCATTGTTGAAAACATCCTAGTGATTTAAAATTTGTTATTTTTATGGTAGAATCATGAAAGATCATAACCATTATGAAATGACACAACTATACTGCCCAGTGTGCAGTTATTGTTATACGAAAATATTTAATTATACAAACATCAACGAGGGATTTTTTACCCAAGTTGATACAAATCGGTATTCATTGTTCCTCACAGTGAATTAAGACCTCTATAGGGTACCTTTTCAGGTGATGCTGTAGCTCATATGTCAGCTATTTATAGCCTTGGAAGTGTTCAACCTTTTGGTTTTTTTGCTGTGATCTTAGTAGTTATCATTTATAGTGTGGTTACTGTATTTATAAAACACCTGTGCTAAGGTCCGAGTACAGACTGAAGTTTGTGGTTTCACACGATATTTTGAGAACTGATGATTTTCACTTGTGTTCTTTAAAGAGGAGGTTTGATGAAATTGTACCGGTACAATTTTTCTTTAGAGCATTTGATAAGATCAGGAATTTCAAGTGTTGAGTAATAGTTATCATGAGTAATGACCATTTATTTTGATTTTTTTTTTTATTTTGGTGCACATTCTGGAGTTTTTGAGAGCATTGCAGATAAATTTGTGGTGTGTGCTCTGCTTAAGTCACAGTTTATTCAAAGAGATAATACAAGTGTTTGGTGAGATGTGCTTTACTGTATTTCAGGTGTTCTGATCTAAGCTTGTGTATGTTCTTCAGCTTTTAATATAGTGTGATATTTATCTGAACGCCTTGTTCCATGTCTAGACCTTAGGAGCCCCAAAGGATAAATGAGATTGAGCTTCTTGGATATTAAAGAAAAAATTATAATTAAAACTTCTTCATGCCTGAACAAATTCCCATTGTAGCACAATGGGTGTTGTGGGTTTAGATACAGAAATGGTTTTGCAAAACTAAGTACTACTTTGAGAATTAACTTGAACATTTAGGAGTTGACTGAAGTTCCTGAAAATAACATAAACATTTCTATCACTTGAACACTGAAGAAATTTGACTCCACATTTTATATGTGAGATAGCACCTTGTAAATAGCACCTTCTATTCTTTCTTGTGTGAGCATTTTATTCACATTATGGATTAGTCTTGACACAGATGCAGAAGCATCCCAGCTAGCCAGCTTGGTTTGGCAATAGGAGGTGCACTGTTAACTAGTAGTTTTAATTAGTACAAGACCAGAAGCAGTACAGCCGCTTTTTTGGGAGCAGGATCATACTTCTGACATTATGTAGGTCAGCTCCAAACAGGTTTTGAATTGGAAGGTATGATGCAATGAACCCAGTAAATGCTACTGGACCTGGGTGGGAACATGTCAGCTGGAGTTACTGTCAGTAATCCTTACATGGAGAACTTATCCGATATGGAAAGCGTTCATTTCTATCCCCCCCAGATGGTATGCCTGATAAAACATCACATTCCTGAACTGCTGTTTTTTCAAGCTTGAAGCATAGGAGTGCCTTTGACAGTATAGCTGTCTATTCCACTTGATGCTCTGTCATTCCTAAGACATGGACAGCAGATGTTCTATTCCCAAGGAATGCTCTGCCTATTGAATTAGCCAAGAGAAAACTTCTGGGTTTTAACAAGGTAATTGATCTTATACAGAGTTTTGCACAGGTTTCAACAGTCTGTCGAAAAAATGCTAGTGAAAATATATATACAGGATGTGTGATGTAAATCTTCCAGCTTGGCATGGCATCGTGGCATCTCCCTGTGTCTGGTGAAAGTTCCTTCTCATGACATTTGAATTCACTTTAAAGGATTTCACTGCTCCATCCTTTTGACCACTATCAGAAAGGGGAGCTATTGTTGCTGTGACACCTGAAACTCCTATACCAGCTGTAAACACCAAGAGGTGGGTTTTATCCTTCCATGTGAAACTGTATGGAAAGAGCAGTATTGATGAGCACTGACCAAGTGCACAGAGAAGTAATGTAAATCTGTAGAAGTTCCATGGAGCTCAGGCTTGGTTTATTTTACAGAAAAAAATGTTGAAATAATCATTTTATAATTAAAGTCAAATGAGCACATACTGTGAGATCAGTGCACTGAGTTTAATTCCTTTCATCCCCAGAAGGAAGGAATGGATTAAGCATCTCCCTGGAGCAGAACTTGCTTATTCGAGATGCAGAATGCATTATGCATGTGATGAGACTACATGTCATATTTACCATGTCTTCACGTGGTGCAAAATCAACAAGCAACAGATCCTTTCAAAGGGATTTACAGCATTGCTGAAGTTATAGTTAATTCAAATTATATGCATTAATATAATGCAGTTTGAAACTTGGASTTAATTTTGCATATGTGTAGGTGTTTAGTTACAGTTATATATACATGATTGTTTGAAACATTACTTAGCTTCACAGACAGAATTTCTTAACTTAAAAGTGAGGCTTGAGGTAATGCTAGCATGACAAGCAGTCTGCAAAGTCAGAAACAAACAGATTTTCTCCTCTAAACGTTCGAATTTAGACTGTCAACCAGATTATAATCCAACCTTATTGCTATCCTGTCCTTACAGAAGCCAAGGGGGTGAGTGTATTGTGCCCCATTGAAGAAACTATCATTGCAGGACTAGTGCTAAGGCACATAAGTAAAAACAATGTGTTTCAGATTTCATTCCCTCAGAATCACAGATGCAGTTAAAAACAACTGTAATTTAAAAATAAGGTATTTGATAGCCACTTGTTAGCTAACCTCTTGAATCTCTAGGTTTAGATGGCCGTAGTTCTCATGGAGTTCCTGAACTGAGGTTTCCTGGTTTGCCAAGGGTACAAGCAGTGCCCAGCCGAGGGCAAGTGTTAGGTCAGTAGCAGCTGAGTCAAAGGTGTCCTTCCTGGGATTGCTTATTCCTGCAGGAGCTTTAAAAATTACATCAAATGTTCCTGTGGCACTGATACAGTGTCAAGAGCTGATGGCACTGTTCAAGAGGCACGTTGAAGTCAAGGAGACCTTAACATTTACTTCAAGATAAGCATGTTCTCAGTGCTGTCCTGAATATGGACAGGCTGAATAGCTGCTGCCATGCTTTCCAAACTAAAATCCAATGCCCTCTTATCTGTTTTAACAACATGAGTAAATCAATCAACAGTAATGCTGTGCAAACTGTTCACTTTATTAATCTGTTTGTTTGTTTTCAATTCACTTGCTGAAAGCTAGGGGCACAGAGGGGAAAGAAATGACCTGACACAAGAATAAAAATAATTCCTTTGTCAAGCGAAAAAAAGACACCATAAATTTAAGACCGATTAAAATATGTCATAGAATCTGCAACAAAAGTTTCATTTTGTTTTTAGACCGTGTTTTTATTGCGTCTTAAAAGTTACCGTTATTAAAAAAAATAGTTAAAAACACCACAGTTTTTTAAGATTAAATGTTTCAGCTTCTCAACGTTTGATTTTTATTGGTTGAATTCATTGGTAAGTTTCAGTTAAGTTTGCAAATGGGTCAAAAGTCAATTGTTTTTCGGGAAAAGTGAATTTGTGCCCTATCTAGTTGATATTAAATTTAAAAATTTTTTAAAATCCATACTTCTTCCTTCTTGTGTCTACTGACCTAGACATCTGCACTATAGCAGACTGTTGGACATGTAAAGTCTTGTTGCCTGATGTAGTCAAGGGCTTGAAAAACTATAATGTGAACTATATGCTGGCTATGTGAATCATCAGTGAATTCAGAGGTTTTGTTTAGCTAGGAGGATTGCAGTTGTGTAGCTGTCTCTTTCCTAAGTAAATTCTTGTTCAAGAAACTGGCACCAAATAATGAAGAGACATAGTGGAAATATTTCCTCAAACAGAGGAAGTTCCCTGTTCTCTGGGACAGAAGAACAACCCAGGTTCCTGCCCTCTGCCCTGCTCAACACACCTGGCAAAAGGCCCTTGAAGTCTTGTCTTCATCGTGTTGTCCAATCCACTGTTGTTTTGCCTCCACGTAACCCTTGTGCTCCAGCTCTGTCTGCCTCTGGGACTCACAGAAGCCTTCCCAAGTTTCATTCCGGCCACTTTCTACTCCACAGTGATAACTGATCTGCTGAATAGGCAAATTATCTGCATTTATGGTGAGAGTGCATATCAACCTTCATAGAGACAAGCAGGAAAAACCAAACCTAGATGTTATAAATCATTCTTTTGACGTTTACTCCACCAACGGAAACCTCTTTTTCTCCCTAATAAATTTTTTTATTATTAGTTGTCATTTGCAAGTTTTGTATGCAGCTGCAAGGATGTACTAACAGGTCAGTTGTTAAAGTAGGTCACTGTACTCTGAAGGAAAATTGTCAAGACTTTGAAGTYTGAAATTAAAGCAACTAGATTTTTCAGTTCCTTTGTACATGTGTAAATACTGCACTTTCTTTTCTCACTACCTGATTCTTTGAAGCATGCTATAATACAGGTTTTGTATTTCAGCACAGTGTTTGATCTCAAAAACAGGGGTAGCCATCAAACTGGAGGGAAAACAGAGTGAATGTACAGCCCTGAGCACATTCTCTGCAGTGGCTCAAGATCTGGAATTGCTGTTAGTAGCTGTTTAGCAGCCCTTTTGGGGGGAGCTTGGTAACAGGATTTTAATGCAAAAATAAAATGTTAAACAAACATAATTTTAGGGTAGACTGAATTTTGAACTGCTTAGCTGGAAGGGAGCAATGCAAATCAAAGAAGCTTAAAATGCCTTGAAAAGATAATATTTACAGAGCTGATACTAAAAAAGTAATTACTGTCTGATGTAGTGTCCTCAGTAATTGCTTAGGACACAAAATATTCCTAGGAGAAGTTATGAAATACTAAGTTATTGTAATAAAACCAATAATTAACATCCTGGGAATTTTCAGGCTCTGAAATATTTAAATACACAATGTATATGTCATTAGAAAGCAGTAAGGCAGTTTTCTTCCTGTCCTTGGCTCTGAGCACATAGAGGAGCTGTTTACAAAAGTAGAGAGGTATGTCTTTTTTTCTTCTCCCTGACCCACAGCCTGCTGTGCAGCAAATGTTCATATTCTGTCTCGGGCTACACTGAGTGTGGCTTTCCTGAGGGGTTTGTCTACTGCCCACAACTGATGAATTCGAATGTAGGTCAGCTGGAAGCTGAAGAATTTTGAAGACCCTTCTGCTTTCTTCACTATGATTTTCAGGGTTTTGTGACATCTAGAAATGTCTTTAATCCTGAAAATAAGAATATACTACTATCAGAAAGCTAGCAAGGGTTATGAAGAAATAAGAAAATAATTGAGTTTTTATATATATATATGTATATAAAAATACAAAAATTCCAGAATCCAGTCTAGATTAGGGGCAGAACATGTGATCCAGATACAATGTCCTTGAGTTGCCAATATAGAGTTGTATTAGCTAAATTTAATATCGTGTGTGCTGTGCCACAATTTAAATGAGGAAAAGCTTTGTACTGCATAACATAATAGTAGAATAGATGGAGGATGGAGTGCATTAATTTTCTGTTGCAAGATAATCTCAGAAATAAGGGAGAAATGTAGAAAGTAATACAGTGATATAGAAGGGTTTTAAAAAAGGTCCACATTGATTGAAAAAAAAAAAATTAGACTTCTGAAGTGATCCTGGGATATAAGTTCCATTAAATGACACTGCTTAGGAGGGAAGAGGGCTCCCAGGTTATTCCTATAGCTCAGCTCTGAAGATCTCAGCCAGATTTCCAGTGACTGACAGATGTGACAGAGGGATGATCCATCCCTGTGGGTAGGTGTTTACCTATGTGCAAACACAGAGCTCCAGAGCCAGTTTTGTTTTCCTTGGTGATTGATATAGCACTGGCGAGACAGCGGGTGTTCAAAAGTAGCTATTCCTATGCTGCACTTAACTTGGTCCAATTCCTTCAGGCTCCTGTCCCAAGTAAAACTGCAGAAGATTTAAACGATCCATTATTTTTTGACAGAGTACTCCTAAGATCAGCAGGCCCTGCTGCATCATTTGCTGCAGGGCAGCCACCTTCTCAAGCAGTGTTACCTCACTTGTGCAGACGTCAGTGACTTTTTCCATCCTCATCGGAAGAAACCTGCCTTGTCTTTGACTTCAGCTTCCCTCAGATTTCAGAAGCACTCTGATGTCACAGGTGCAGTGCTGTGCTACCTAATCCTTCATCCCGCACCAAAATGTGAAATACTCTTCACTGGCTAACTGGTTTTGCAGAGTAAGAGCATGATTTGCCTGAGAAAACCTATCAAAATCATCCCCGACCTTTTTCATAGTTCTCATTGTGAGAAAAAAGAATTCATTGCAGAAGTAAAACTTGAAACTAAAATGTGTATCAGTAAAAGGTGGTTTAGGAAATTTAAGTATGTGTCTACAAAAGCACTTTTTTCCCCTCAATTTGCATTTGTCTCATAGACACTTACTTTTACTATGTACTTTCTAAAATCAGCACAAAATGTCACTGAAGAGATTTTAAGCATTTAGAAATCCATTAGCAGTAACCTCTGCAGTCACAGTTATGATAACGATCTTGGGTGATTTCTGAGCAGAAGCAGGCGTTTTGACCTGTGAAATGCAGATCACAGGCTAGTAAGCTTTTCTGCACTTGAGGTGTTTATTATATCTGCAAAGTCATTTGCTGATTTTCATGTTTGATGAGAGACTACAGTTGCTGTATCATTTACAGGCTTCCCTGTGTGTTTGTTTAACCTGCTGGAGGTTTATCAAATGATCTGTGAAGCAGCTGCAAAGCTATATGTCTTTTCCTTCCCATTGACACTGGAAATTCCTGAATTTGCTTTCACATATTTAGTACTGAAAGAAGTAAGATTTCTTTCTTGCCATTCCTCCTTTTCACCTAAATAACTTTGTTGAAATGACTTCCTATGTCGTTCATCTAAACATGTTTCATACACAGATAAACCCAAAAGAAATTTGTGTCTTGTAGAAAATGAACAAATGTCACTAAGTTCTTACCTAATTGAGATTGCTGATTATTTATTTATATATTTTCTTTACAGATCTGCTACATGGTAGTGTTTTTCAATACTGAAAAAGATTAGAATAGAGAACAATCTCATTTCACTCTTACCATAAGGGAGAAATTGCATTGAGGGCAATACTGTACATGAGGAACGTGTACTTTTTCAAATATTCAACTGATACAAGGTCTGAAAATTTAACTAACTTCAAACTGTTTTCACTGTTCACACGGGCTGTAGCAGGACTTATTGCTGATGGTACCAAACACCTTCGTTCATGTGTATTGGGATTTAATTGCATATAGTTTTGCCAAACTATAGCCTTTGAAAGTAAAATGTATTAATTTATTGCAGCTGCAGTTTTTTTCCAGCAAAATCGGTTTAGCTGTATGTAGTATAGGACGATATTCCATGTAGTGTCTATAACATCATTAACAAAACTGTCTCAGCAATTTAGCCCTTGCACACCCACGTTTTGGGGCAGAGATGGCAGTTTTGAGCGAATCATTCTCAGCAAATGTGCTTGCAGTGTGTACATGTGCGTGTACGCCATTGGCCATTTATTRGCTTGAAGCAGAAATCCCTAGCACCTGCTTTCCTGTCACAGTGATACCACAGGATTCCTCAATGAAGCTTGGAACCTGAAAATAGGCTAGGAAGCGTCAGTGCATCTCCTGAGGTTGAGGGGCCCCTCTTCTGGGACAGCTGTTTTCCTGCACAATTCTGGCATGCTCTCTAAGCTCCACAAAGGAAAGATACCCTTGTGATGGTTGGTTTCACTAATTTTAATCAAAGTGTTGGTGATGTCTGTTGAAAATTTTATTCTCCTTTAAAGGTTCCAGTTAGAAGAGGTAGCATGCTGTAGAGGACATATGAGGAGAGAGGAATAGGAAAAAAACAAAGATGGTCAAACTAGATTTGAAAGAGGAGCATGGAGAAGTCTCTGAAACAGACTCTGGACATGCTGGGTAAGCTTGGAAAGAGTGAGGAAAATCATATGCTTGTTAAAGGTCATGGCAAGAGGTGACAAGCACAGGGAGATTTGTAACCCTGGGATTGTGCAACTGATCATGATCCCCTCCTGGCTGAACATAAAACTCATCAATCCCAATAATCACTGCTGTCTACAAGAAGTTATAAAACTTGTTTTGTGAAACTGGACTTTGACTGTCCCTTGTGGAATACAGCAGCCCATTACAGCTACTAGAGGTTCTTCTAGGGAACTGAGAAGCTAAAATTTAATGTTGAGCTCTTGAAAAACGACTGCATTTTCACAGGATAGTACAGCTGGGTTTTTGTGGGGCGAGAAAAGGGGGTATCTTCAGAAAAATGGATATTACATGAGAAGAAGATGCACGAAGAATGCTCAGGTTCTCCAGTCTGTTCAGATGTAAGAAAATGTATTTTAAAAATTTCAGGCAATATCTTTTTGTCTGAGTGGAAATCTATTTAAACATTCTTATCTATGCTGCTATCAGCCCAGTATTGAAGAAAAAATGTGTATTCAACAGAAAAAATTATTTCTGCATCATTCAGTTGAGACAGTCCTGGATCCAGTATCTCTATAGAGGAAGAGTAAGCAGTAAATCCATGTATACAGACTGAGTCAGTGGATTCAGAAGAGACTCAATGAATTAATTGCCAAGAGCTTCATATGTAAATATTACAAAGACTAAGAAGCATTGTACCTTCTAATTTGACAGTACTGGATGTCAGGGAATTGTGGCAGGACTCGACTGAGCAAAGCAGGCAGGCTCTCATTCTCTCTCTAAACAAGACCTCATTTTCTTGCTTCCCAAGATGGAGCAGAACTAGATGGAGTGTTGGTCTGACCTAGGAGGGCATTGCTGTCTGTCAAAAGTCCTATGTTGCACAGTTCTGTAGACAGAAGCATATGACAAAATCCAGGCATGTTCCTTTAAGGTCTGAGAAGTTTGCTGATGAGAAGTTGAGGATAATTTTTTTATCATTTGCCTACTTGAGCCTTTTTGCACTTAATAATTTCTTTTTATCTTACAGTTACAGATAATTAACTTGATGTTTTTAGCGTTCCTAATGTATTTTCTAATATCTCTTTAAAGGACTTAATGCCTGATTTCCATCTGTTCAGGGGTTTTTTGATATCGCTTTCAGTTTCTGCAGTGATTATCATTTCAGGGCAAAATATGCTATCCCAGATCCAGATAGCAGTTTGCCTCTTCAACTGGATCAGTGGGTCAGAGCTACTCATCCTAACTCTACACCTTGACTTCCGCATAAAAATCTTATTTTGGGGGGGTGGGAGTGTTTTGTTTGGTTGATTGGTTTTGGGGGTTTTGTCGTTTGGGTTTTTTTTGTTACGAAATTGTATGTCCATTTTGCCAGTATGAAGTGGCTCAGTGTTTTGTGTGGATGGGGAAAAGGTTGTTCGCTTGTTTGTTTTAATAGCATTTTCATGCTTTCTAKTCACTTCTTACAATCAAAAGAGGAAAAGAGATTTTCGTGCTCATGTGTCTTCCTCATCACATCCCTAGTACATGGGGGAGACAGAGATATGAATACCTCATAGTGTAGAATAAAAGAAGTAGATATGTTTGTTTTGTGTAGGATTTGTAAGACCAGACGTTTATTATAGCGTCATCATGAACTAGCTTTTGTTTCCTTTCTTTTTGAAAGTGCAGTGGTAAGAACAAAGAACTTGTCTATTCAGGTTTCAGTGTATTTATTATGAATCTATGTGGTGTTTGTGGGCCAGAAGAGGTACTAGACATGCAACTTCCTGCAGTTTCTTTGTGTCTCAGCTTGTATTTGAACTATATTTTAGAGGGATATTCAATCTATTTATGGTTGCCAGTGATACAAAACCCATCACAGCCTTTTGTGGTTAGGCTCACTGCTTTTATTTTAAGTTTGAGTATGTGCAGCTTCAGCTTCACCTCATTTATAATAAAGAGTTGTTTTTCGTCAAAATCCACTTCATCCTTTGTAGTCACTTCACTATGAAATCACCCTTTGTTGGAGTAATCAAGTTGTGCTTCGGGGGTCTTTGCTCCCAGATGTTTTTCTTTAACTATTCTGAAAACTCTTTTGTGACTTCCCTGCCCTCTCTTTTGTTACTGATAATCTTGGTGAATCGCGTCAAAAGGAGGAGATAAAGCATCTGAGTAACAGTCACTACTTCACTAACACAAAGGTGTATTAAGTACTGCTGTGTTAAACTGTCTTGTTTATATATTCATGGTTTGTATTAACCATCCCGGCCAGTGAGAGGTTTGATCACCTGGGAGGGTTCCCAAATAATTTTTTGGCAACATTATTTTCATAATTAATTTACTGGGCGCCTTTTGGGGGTTTTTATATATAGGTGAACACATCCATTCGTATCTCTTACATTGGTAGAGTGAGGGACTTTTTTAACTTTGTAGGTGATATACAGGCTAGGAGAATGCAGACACTCATCTTTTTTGATTTATTGTCCTTGTCCAAATTGCAGATATCTGTCTCTCTTTCTGTCTGTGCGGTTTGGGGAATCTGCTAATGTTGTGTGAATAAACACATAAAGAAGGCTCTTCAGTAAAGTCTCTCTTATTACCAAGCTGAAAAGAACACAGAAAGCAAAACAAGGAGTATTTTAACAGGGGAAAATAGCAACAAGGCCAAAATCAGGAGATTTCATTGCTCTTATTCACAGAAAACATTGATAGAATGACAGTGTGAATGTCAATCCAAGCAGGAACAAATGCCAGTCTTCAATGCTAATTGATTTTATCAGTGAAGCAAAAGGAGCCCAGCCTAATAGTTAACTGTGAGACAAGATCCTGCCAAGACCTTCTTCCCATATCAGATGACATTGTGACCCTGAATACTTGTTAGATAAATGACATAGAAAATGAGCATTGACCTTTGAGGTACTAAAGACCCAGTGTCATAGAAAAATGAAAGACACGTGTTAGAGCTGAATTTTAGATATCACTGCTGAATGATGAGTGATCATACCTGATAACACAATGTGACTATTGATCCCCAAAGTATTGCTTCTGTAAATGAACATGAGAAGTAAAAGTTGATAGGGGTCGTATAGGGAAATCATGCCATTATACCAAAATTGCAGGAAAACAGACCAAATCTATCAAGAACAAAAATGCTCCAGTACAATTAATAATTTTTAAATGACTTCTATGGTACTTATATTCACATGGGAGTAAAAATGTGCTCTTTCAAAAAGATTTCAGATTTAGTTCTGGAACTGAAAGTTTAGCAAATGTATTTGAAAGTTACAAACCTGTAGCTACAAACACAGATACCTAGTAAGGAACTTCTGCCATTTTATGATAAGGATGGTATGTAACTCTGATGAGGCCATTAAAAGCCAAGGGCTTTTTCCTCAGCCACTAACAAAAGGTAATGGTGCAATAGGGAGCATATAGTGGATGGGAATATCTATCCAATCATGGAGCTCTACAGACTTAATCACACATCAGAGAAAATAATAGGAAGGCTGTTTAAGTCAGTCTAGCTTAAGTGCTAGCCAATGAGGACGATAGCTGGATATGATTATAGCATGTGGTAAGCCGTGCTTTTCATGGACTGAGCTAAGGGTATTGGGAGAATCAGAGTATTTTTGACAAGTTCTAAATACATTTTATAGTCCCAATTTTCTCTGTGTACAAAATTGGAGTAGAGACTAGAACATTTTATTTGCTGATCCACTGCAAATTTTAATGTATCCACTGCCCTATAAAAATATCATCGACCAGTAGTCAAAACATGGGAATCAGAAGATGTCAGGGCATCATCTTCTATTTTTCTAATGCATGTATGACTTTAAATTAAGCTTTATAAACTCAAGCCTGTACCAAATATTCTTATGAGATTGTAACAGCTAACATTAGGCTGGTATCTCTATCTCCATCGTTAGCTCTGGGTCTTCACTCAGGAAAATATGAATGTGCAGAGCTGTTAGAGCCTGAAGGTCACTTGCTCCAGACTTTGACAAATCAAGAAGGGAAAGAAAATCTGGAGTGAAGACTCTTTTACAGACATTTTGTAAGACCACAGGGAGCAGAAGTTGTTTCATTTCAAAAACACCACATATTGGTTTATCTGGAGAAGCAAAAAGTTTCAGAATACACTTGTTTGTGTAACTTATCAAAGTTTTATACCAAACTGGAACCATATGAAATGTAAACATACAATTTTCCCATAGCTTTGCCTCTATTTCTGGTTAGCAAATTTTACTGTCAATGATAATAGAAGATCTCTGCACTGAAGCCTATGTACTGAGAGAGGCCTGATAGATTCCTTATGTGATTTTTGTAGATTTAAAATTATTTAGAATTTAAATATTTTCTTTTAGAATACTGGCAGTATTTCCTTTAACAGCAGAGGAGAAAAAAATGCAGACAGTCACATTTTGTGAATTGTTTGCATGGAGTCAGCAACCTGAAGAAGTGCTCACAAGCTGCAGTTTCCTTCTGTTTGAGAACAGCCTTTATGAAGTGACAGCTCTTTTTCACAGACAATCTTACTTTTAAAGAAGTATTTTCAACAGGCATGCTTTGAGTTGTGTTAGCAGTTTTCCCCATTTGCATCCTTCTTGAGATTCTGTACATTGCACTGTGCTTGCAGTGAAAGATGTCATTGAAGCTTCCAGGTAGTACTGTTTAGCTGAATCTTTATCTGTTTCAATCTGTTTGAAGATTTTAGCTATTTCTTCAATTCATATAAACGTTTGCCTGTCTGTTTTAACCTTTTGGTCACTGAAAGAAGAGAAAGTCGTTGCAATAGACAGAGTGGACAAGATGTTTCTTTGAAGTAGAGGTGGACTAGAATATACGGTTAGCATGTCTTAATGTTTTTGGAGAGGAAGATAGGTGTGATCTTTGTTCCTTTTCACCTGAAGTTTCTGGAGGATAAGAGGAAATGTTGAAAGAAAAGCCAAAAAACTCTCCTGTGAAACTTCCATCACATTTTGGAGTTTGACTGCAAAGTCTCTTTTTCCTGTCATATATAATAATGAGGCTGCTCTGGGATAATATAAGCCTCTTATGTTGATGTCACATTCAGATTTTTGCCAAGACCTGCAACCAGCTTCTTGAAGTGACCTGAAGATGTGAAATGTTCCTGTTGTCTCAGAGGCTAATACGTACAATGTCACTAGGTGCTAATATGATGCCATCTCAGTTTCTGTGCTAATTCAATGGGACATGCTGACAATTTAGATCAAAAAAGAAATCACATAGGTAGATTCTTGCAGCTGGGCATTTTACTGTTTCGCTGCAATGATTTGTTCACCAAGCTTGACTATCTAATAAGCTAGTTCATGCAAATGGAGGCATCTGTCTTCATTCCTCTTTGCCATTAGTTCATTATGCATACATTAAACTTCAGGGAATATGTACAGAGATTGATTAGAGAGTTCCAGAGCACGGATTAGCAGCCAGGAAATGCCTGAATTATACCTTTTCTTTTTTTCCCCTCTTTTACCCCCGTTGGCAAACTTATTTTACAGGAATAGTAAATTCTTGTGGATTTTAATTGCTTATTGACAGATAAAATCATCACTATTTCTGTGATTTGATAAATTTTAATATAAGCCAGTAGCTTGTTTTGGAGTTCTTTAACCCTGCTTTTCCATCAGCTTTAACTATATATTTTCTTCATCTTGAATATTGAGTAAGTTAATGATCCTTTTGTCACAGACTCTTTTTTTTTTACTATAAACACCTAGTAAAAAAATCAGTGCATCCTATCTGTTAGATGATGTTGCATATTAAATCCCCCCTAAGCCATCCTTGTAACTTTAGTTTTATATCAGATTGAACTATACAAAAAGAATGAGTTGTTGACAGATCACTTTTTAAAACATTTATAGCTATGCATTCTTTCAGCCTGTTTTGAACTACTGTCTTCCAGAAGTCAGCATTTCTGAGTTGAGATTTTCCATAAAGGTGGAGAGTAAGCAAAGCATAAAGATATCAGTGGTCACTGAGCACAAAGGACAAAAGGTTAAATGTGTAGGAAGCACTCACTCACATTTTCCATTTTTCTCTTTTTTTCATGCATATCTCATTTTTTCCAAGGATTGCGTAATCTTCTACACAGAGACTTTGATAAACCCTTTTGTCATGCTAAATCTCCCTCAGTACTGCCAAGTAGAAAGGTAGGGTGTGCATATCATTCAACTTTGTATGTTCTACAAAGAAAGAGGTATGTGACACCTAAAAACTTGAATATCTGTTCCTTAACCCAAGTACTAGGAAATGTTCTACTGGCCCATTCCTCCAAATTTCAAATATTTGAAAATTCACTACCCACTATTTGCATACATGAACAATAGTTTATCTAAAAAGGTGTGACACCATTACTAAATCCTTTTCTGATCCTTACTGCTTCAGTTTTGCCATGACACTAGTGATCGTAGCTCCATGTCTTAAAAAGGAAAACCAGTGTCTTGTGTTAACTAAAATGTTAAATAATATAGCAACTGTAGATCATGACAGGCAATGCAAGGTATGTTTAAATAAATGACAGCTCAAATGGACAGATGTGATTTAATGATGCTGTTGCTAGAATTTACCTCATAGCCACAGCATGTTAAAACATTGTTGCAAAACATCTCTTAAACAGCAAAAACCTAAGCAGTTCAGACAGGCCTTAATCTAAAAGGGAAAGAAGATTAAGAGGTGATTTGATCGGAGGTTACAGTTCTGTATCTGCAGGGACGTCTTGAATGTAATAGTGGTACTATAATGAGATCTTGGTCTTGAAGGCTTGTCTACTCCCAGTTCAGATAGACATTATCTACACATGTAGCAGATTTTCAATCACATGATGCTTTCAAAGCCACGCTGGATATCTTTCTAAAAGGTAATCTGTAGCTGGAGATATCATTATATCAAGTTTCTCTGCTTGTGCCAGAAGATGAGGGAGAGGATTGTTTTCAGTGGCTCCTTCCTACCTTGAAATGCACAAATGCAGTCAATCCTGTAATCAATCCTGCCTGATCCATTTTGGTAACTGTAGAAAGCAGAGAAACTGGAACAGTCAGGCTGTGCTTTTGTGAGTAGTGACACATCAGTGCAAAGCAACACAAATTATCAATGGTTCTCTTGGTGTTAATTTCTCATTAAAAAGAAATGAAGTTGGAGGTGAATTCATCAGAATTATGGGAAGAAGTTTCATAAATCTAAATCAGTGTCAAAGCTCTGTGCTGTTCTGCACAGCAGGATTCCCACTAGCAAGGGAGGAGGGTTAATGAAGCCTTTATCCCATTCAGACAGAAATTTAGAAAATACTAATGTCATGGAGCTCTGTCCTTTCTTCATCAATAGTGTCAGCAGAGACATGCAGAGGAGTTCAGGGTAGCACTGCTGATGCACAAGCCRTTCTTGAGTTTAAGACTGTTGATTATCACATGAAGCAAAATTTTCAAAAGGATGAACTTGTTTCATGTGGGAGATACAAATTTGAGATAACTACGGGCATAATCTTCAGTTCAAAACTACCTTCTACTACCCATTCTCCACCCAAGCCAAAAATTATATGGTGTGGAAGCAAGGAGGTTTGAGCTCTGGAAAGTTCTGTAATGTCTGCTGAAGAGGTGAAGGTCGAGACCATCAAGTCGTTCATCACTGTGCTTGTTTTTGCCTTCCAGTGTCCTTGCTTCAGAAAGCTCCACCTTGACAATTTAGTGAGCCGCTCTGGACCCCACACATGTTCAGGAATTTGACTGCCATCATAGATAATGAGGAAGCAAAAAAGTGCTTGAACTTTCTGAAACCTAGCAAGTGAAGGTGGAACTGGTCCTCATTTGAAAAAAAAGAAGTTGATTGTTGCAGATTTTAAAGCAGTTAGTAATCAGTGGATAGTGTAGATACTTTCCCAAAGAAAGCCATCAGTGAAAACACTAGAACTTCCCAGCTAGCTTAAGGAATAGATGTGCTTTAAGTACACCACGTCATTGAGCAAGTTTGTCGTTTGCATTGCATCTTTATTCGAACCCTACTGCAAGGTGGCATGTCAGGAATAAAAATATCTTTTTTGTAGATAATAATGCAAGAATGCAAGAAAAAAAAGGGTTTGTTGTTGTGATTTAACTAAATCTGGATCTTCTTACAGTAATATATTAAAGTATTCATATTTACTGAAGCCAAATGTTTAAATGTTTAATAATTTTTTACAATAATTTTTCCTCTAATTGAATTTCTCTGCTTAGGGATTATAAATAGTAATTCTGTGATTTTTGACACCTAAAATGTAGCTTACTTTCTAAATCCATTTTAATTAAAGCTTGTTGGTTGTTCTTCAATGTATTTATATGAATTCAAGTATGTAATTTGATTGGTTACCTCTAATAGAGGATTATGATATTTGTGTGTTTTCAGTTTCCTTCTGCACAGATGTTCTGTAGTGTATTACATTCCATCTTTATGGACATCTATACAAATTAAAAAAACAGGACGCATAAGAGCAAAAAAATGACATAAATATACCTTAAAACTAAAAATATCTCCAAATGGCATGGAAATTTTAAACGTTGTCTCAGTGGCTGTGATTTTGGCCTTCCTCACCATTAGGCGCTCTGACTCAGTCAAAAACTAGGTGGAATGAAAAAAAATTTTCATATATTTCCTTAGTAGTTGCAATCATTTCATTCCTCCATAAGCTCTCTCATCAGCCATCTCAAGAAAATATAGAGAGGGAATGATTGTGTTTAGCCTGATATTTCCAGTCCTTGATGCAGAGCAAAAACAGATTACAGAGAAAAGAATTCAGAAGTGTTCACTGACCAAAATTCCTAATAGCCTCAGCTCGTGGAAGAATCAGATGCCATAATCTGTATTGAGATAACTCAAGTTGATCTCTTTGAATGCACAGTATCTGTCAAAATAATGTTGTGAATAATTTTAGGCTGATAGTACTTGCAATATTTGGGAGGATTTGGAGTATCAACGTCTATTTTCGGTTTGTTTTCTGGCATTATTGTACAATTCAATGATGACTAAAAGAGAATAAAACAAAAAAAAACCCCATGCTCTAAAACTGTCTTTTATTGTGGAATTTTTGCAAGCAGGACTATCCAGAGGACCAAAAAGCCTGTTGTTCCTCACCAGCACTTGTCTGGCTTGGAAAAGCATCTCGACATGTGGCCATACAGCTCCTGTTTTAGTCTGGATATCTGCCACAGTTAGCCTGGAAGCCTGGAGAAACATCTCTGCTTCTTACGCTGCTGCTGCCATGGACCACTTTTCCCTCTAAGTTCAACGTAGCCTTTTCTTGCATCCTCATATGAAGCCATGCCTTGTACAGAGGCTGTACGGCGATCATTCTTGTCTTTTCTGTGTCAAGCTGCTTCTATGTGAAAACTGATTTTACACCATGCAATGCTATTTTTTTCATTTTCTGGCATTTCTCCTGTCTACAAGGAGTGGATTCAGACACAAGTAGGATGTTGTATTTTGAGCATGTGCCAGTGGTAGCATGGCTTTGCTGCTGCTGGAGAAGCACTGGGACTGCACTGTAGGCTGTGGGATGGAAATGTTAAGCCCTGGGAGGGTAATAATGGTTTACTCCAGTCACTGTTCACTGCTGAAATGTAATTACTGAAATTACTGTAGTGTGCATCAATAACTGTGTCATATATCAGGTGTTTCTTCCAATACTCTTCTGCTAAGAAATTAGTGAGATTCTTTCATTAAGAGCTGACTTTTTTTTTTGTCTGCAACTGGCTTTCGGGTGGTTATTTGATTTCAGGCTTGGGATATTTTTATTAATTTCTGATCTTTTAGTTAGAAACAGAATTTCAAATATAATGCTTATGTTTGTTGTTAAATTGAAGACCGTTGAATGCCTCAATTGGGATTTAGAGTTGGCTGCCAAGGATTCAGTTTCTGTGAATTAGAAAATGTACCCAAAACCAAATAGCACAAGAGCTAAGCTCATTTTAGGCAGACAACCAGGGAACCCAAATGTCCTGTACATCATAGCCTGTGATGGACCATAAAATACCTTTATTACCTTTTCTGTGTCATGCCTATACCAGGCATACTTTTTCTAGTTTATAAGCGCTGGTGGAAGGTATTTGGTTTTTAGGTAATGCTTTTGCAGTGGCAAAGTCATCTTGTAGATGCTCTTATAGCTGAGGAAAAAAAGGAGATCATCCAATGCTGTACACACAACCAGAGCAGCTGTCAGTATAAACTGAATCTATTTTAGGCAGTTTTTTTGTAAGTGTCTTAGCCTTACTTCTCTCCTCAGCTTTCACTGAAAATGGTACAACATTTCACCTGTACATTTATGCGCGTTAACCTGACTGCTGACCCAAGGCAACCTGCATTGGCAGTGTTTTAAATTTACAGTCTTGTTGGTAACTGCAGTGTGTTGTGCCTTGTAGRTGTGCTCTGCTGCACCTCATACCAGTTGTCTTCCACTATAGGTTGCTGGGTTCTGAACTGGGAGTTGTTTGGGGATTGTTACTCCACAGGGCTGGAGGAGGGGGCACAGAGCAGGTTGTGATCAGCTTCATGTTTTCAGACTCTCTTCACTGATGTGGTTTGTTTTGGTTTTTTTTAATAGAAATTTAGGTGTTTTAGAAGTTAGTGACAGTCAGAAAAAGGACAACAAGGAATGGACCATTTGTCATCTCTTGATATCCCTCTTGTCACACTAAGAGAAATACACATGCCCGCAGCACTTGAAACACTGAGTAAATGTGATGTCTCCAGTATAACAAACTGCTGTTTCCTAAAAATTGACTTTATCTTTATGTGATTTCTTATTAAGCCATGAGATGCCTACTGGGATATAAAGCAAAATGTTTCCTCTGCAGAATTTCTGCTGACATACAAGGGAAAATCCATTCAAGGACAGCATTGACTGTATTTTCAACAAACTTACCAATTACTTACTAATTGATTAGATATGGGTTTGGTAGGAAAATATCAATAACAGCAAGTATTTTTTTTTCTTTTAGGTTCAGTTCCATTTATGCCCTGTTCCAGCTGCACTGAACAAACTCATTCACTAGGTGGAGGATAGAAGCAAGCACTTGACCTGATTGTGTAGATTTTTAGATGTTTTCTTGGGTTGAAAATGGTTGAAAATGAAATTTCATGGAAGGGACTCAATATCTGAAATGAAGGCAAATATTTTKCAGTTTTACTTTAATATGTACATTAAGATATAAAATTGTAGTAATGTAGAAAATAAATGATAAAACTTTTGACTAAGAGTTCTCTCAGCTTTCAAATATTTTTCTGTGAAAAGATCTCTTCTGTCATCTAGTATTCAATTTTCTTTTTGAAGAAGTGAATATATTCCAGGTTCATAAGTTCTCATGAGAATTTACTTTCCATACTATTTATTCATTGAAAGATATTATTTACATACCTCAAAAAGTAGAAAATGACAAAAAGTCTAATCATATATAAAATACCAGAAGCTTTATTATGTTGSTATTATTCTTGAAGAAAAGTTGGTCATGGTATTTCTTCAATTTTACCTACCTGCAAGTTGTTCCATGTATTAATCKTCTCACAGCAAGATTTACGCAGTGCTGAAATTGAGCATCTGCTCATCTTTGAAGCTTTCTGCTTTCTTGTGCTACGTTGAGTATCCCTGTAGTCTTCCAGGCTGCAGGGCAGATCGCAGTATTCATGCACCAGCTGACCTGGCTGCAAGTCAGGCACATGCAGGCATGATATTGCAACAGCAAGCCTAAGAGAAGCATCCAGACCAGGAATTTAGCAAACACCAGCAGTGTAATGTTTTCTTTAGAATTCAGCTGCTGTGTATGCTCCAGCTTACAGAACTGGAGATCTTTGGAGCAGAACTTTTCTTTTTCATCTTGTGTCTGCCTCTGTGTGCAAGTATGTGTGTGTGTGTACAGGTGTGCATATTTGTGCTCCCCTTGCCAAGCCATCTTCGGTATTCGGTGGGATTCATGAACCCCGTATTGGAGGTAGGTGGATGCCAAGAAAGCTGTAGAGTGGCTGGTGCAGCATGGACAGGCTGGGATTGTCCCTGCAGCAGCAGGAAATGATGGAAGTCCTGGGGCAGTCCCAAAACCCTCCACAGGCTGAGGGAAGGCAAGTCCCAGTATGAATTCATAAGAAATCTGGAAATAACTTCCATACTTTTCCTACTGATGCTGGCTATGCTAATATTATTAGCAGTGTGGGAGTACATGTAGGAAAGAACAGACTCCAGAGACTTCTAACTAATTAGGCGTTTGCTGGTTGGCATAAGTAATGAATTATGAGTGAGGTGATACATGAAGTGGTTTGATTTTTAACCCTCAAATTGTAACATAGCATTGTCTTAACTAGGAAATAGAGACTGACCTTGCATTAGTTGGGGAATAGCACGTACAGATGTGGTTGCGTGTTGGATTGGAAATGAAGTCCCCGGGTTATTCTGATATTGGGCATTTCAATAATACTCTGATGGGATTAGTCTGCAATAATAATGCCAAAGCAATGCAGATGAGTAAAAATGTAATATATAGCATTATAAGAACAGTAATCATGTGCGATTTAAGAAAACAAAGATGAAAAATGGAATGATGGGGTATCAAATGGGCCTGGTKCAGAGCACTTCCAGGGATAACAGTCTCTTATAAGCAAAACCAGCTTAGGTAGTTTAATTTCTTCCTGATATGATTATGTACAACAAAAGCTACAATATCCTTCATAACAGCAAACCTAATGAAACTGTTGTACACGCGTAGATGACCTTATCTGTCAGTGAGCAATACGCACTTCGCACCACCCCTCCCTCACAGTGCTGGTGCATCTTTCCCTCCTGCCTACCAAGGAAGAGTGTCTAGAAGTCATTGTTCTGGTGGCAGAGGTAAACAGAAATTTGTCATAATAGATGGTGAGAAGGAACAAGCCTGGTCATCACTTTCCATGCCAGTAGCTGAAGGGAATTGTATCATTTTTAGCCTGCTTAAAATACTGCATGGGTCATCTGTTCCACATGTTACTTCAGGCAGCAGAGTATTTCCCAGCATTAGATTGCAAACTCAGAACCTGTGTAAAAGATCAAAACACATGACAGTATTGTGCTATGGCAAGAGATTAGGCATGTGCAGTGCATTGTTGATGTCCTGCATGTGCATTCTGGCAAAGTATTCGTTAAAAACAAAAAAATCTTAGGTGGTTCCTGAGAACCAGATTGTGCTACTGAGAATTACGAAGGAAGGATTCAGTTTGGGAGGTGGGGAGAGAGGAGAATTTTCCTTTTGACTCCAGATCTCATGGTTGAGTAAACCCTGAATGAATGTGTCACACACTGGCAAAGCACCCAAGGTTGCATTGTGGGTGCAAATGTACAGTATTTTCGGTTGCAGTAAGTACCATGACTAACTCTTGTATTCATTATGAATACTTACAGGTTTTTATAAAACTGAAAGCAGCATATTGGTCCATAGCATCTCTACAGCTATGCAACATGTCTACATGTTCAGAAGCAGGTAATCACATCTGTTCTTTCTGAACTGTCAAAAAGGCCAGATGTGAGCAAACATTATGGAAGCTCAACAGCTTCCCAGTGGTACCAAATGGTTTGATGTCAGCTAAGTTGGAGAATGCACCAGTTAGCTATACTGCTATCTGCTTCTGACAACCCGTGCTGCTGGCTGAATGCACTGCAGAATTTTGTTGTAGTCGAAACTTCATAAGCATAGGAGAATTCTTGCCCAAGCACGTAAGTCATGCTGTATAATGGTAAAAATGTGAATAGCTGAAGTGAGGTCATCATCAGCTACAATACAAAGAAGAGCTTGTTAGCCATCTAGAAAAGAACAGGAGCATAGGATGATGCCACATCGAAAAAGATTCAGCAGTTAATCCTATTTGAGGTACTACCAAGGATTACAGGACTGTCCACCAGCACTGGAGTCTCTTCTGAATTATTTCCTCTGTCTGCCACCATTTCCTCAAATACAGAGGTTATGGTGGTAGATTTTGCAGTTGTTGTTCAGGGCAGAAGTTCTTCATTGTAAGGTGAGAATGTATTAAATCATCTCAGTCATGTGGAACGATCTTGATAGAGCCTTGTTGCTGTTTGTATAGTGCTACTTCTAGACTTACTGGTGAACATTTGAATATATACAAGGACTTTGCTTGGTTTGTGGGTGGCTTTTCATCTTTAAATCTCATGCTGCCACAGCAAAGTTGCTAGTGCACTGCAGACTTACTGTTTACAGTGCATAGATGAGGTTTGTATCTGACCAATTCATCTAAAGGGTGCATGTTAGTACTGAAAAGGATGGTCCTGAGATGGATGATCCTTCTAGGATTTTAGTGGATCTTTAGGATTTTGTTTATTTTTCCAAAATACCTGGGCAGCTGGTGGTTTTACTAGGTCTTCCCTGACTGGAAACAGTGGACATGAGGCTTTCCAAACTGTTGCAGTCCTGCTGGAACTGTGCATGTGTGAGTTACCTTGTCCACCCATGTGCAATAAGGGTATCTCTTTTTGAAAGTTTGAGGCTTTTTGTTGCAGGTGKTGTTGATGTCTGTGGAATTAACTTTAGCATTTTCCAAGAATGCTAAGTAGAGAAATTGCAGAATAGGCTGTCTTAGCATGTGAGGGAAATTTTATACACACTTATGACTATGAAAGTCCTTCACTTACTTTATACCTGCTCTGCAGAGATTTCAGAGAGTTACAGTGGAGCTGTATTTGTGTAAGAATAAGGAATAAAACTGTTAAGATCCGATGTATCTCCCTCTGGATTCTTGTTA
Organism: Amblyornis subalaris; assembly: GCA_018881555.1. Lineage (NCBI taxonomy): Eukaryota > Metazoa > Chordata > Aves > Passeriformes > Ptilonorhynchidae > Amblyornis > Amblyornis subalaris. Next base: position 3,118,101 of record JACAXG010000083.1, read on the forward strand.
TGTTCAATTGTTTCAGTTAACACTGACATCTGCTAGTGGCCTCAAATTGAGTCTGAACCTAAAATTATAGTTCTGTTATATCATTGTGTCTTTTACCCTTCTATTTAATCAGTTGAAGTGCATTATAAAACACAGAGGTCAGAGGGCGAGAGCAGAAAATGAGGAAATACATCTTTTTTAAAATGTGAAACAACTACCTTTAGTTATAAGTGTTCCCAGACTTCATATTTATGGGCTCTGTATAGTATACTAGCACATTGGTGTCGTTTTTAATAACCTTTTACAGAACATATGGCTCAAGATTTATCTATATGCAGAGCCTTGTGGACAGAACTTGTGAATTGTAACATAAAAAATCTCCAGATGTACATGTTATTTCTTATTAACACAGAATGATTTTCTTGGGAAGTAGATGGCATGTTAGAAAGGCAACATCTGTGTTATTACTTAAATTTTAATAATGTGAATAATTTTCTTTCAACAGAGGAATTCAAGGGCTCTACAATAGTTGAATTAATGAAAAAAGAAGGCACCACCCTAGGGCTCACAGTATCGGGTGGTATCGACAAGGATGGGAAACCAAGAGTATCTAACCTTCGTCAAGGAGGAATCGCTGCTAGGTAACCGCATCTCAAGCCACAAAATGCATTATAAGATGTGATTGCTTCAGAAATATGTACAGCATCAGAAAGGTCACTAAAAGATATGTGACTGGATGCATCTATAATGGCAACCCATCACACTGGAGAACCTCAGAGGGAAATGGCAACAGCTGGTCCTGCTCTTTGCTCAAGGCTACTTTGATAAGAACTAGAAATACCAATGACATATTTGAAAGTCATTGTAAGACTAAGATTTCTTCTAAATTATATATGTTTTATTTTCTCTATTTTTTTGTCTCTGAACAAAAATGTGAGAGAAGTGAGAGGAAAAAAACCAAAATGGAAAAACTAATGATAGMGCTACCATAATTTAATTCTCTTTTAACTCTTCATCAGCTGGCTTTGAGATTTAAAAGACTCTAAGGTCATAGGTACCTTGCTTACTACTACAGTGGAAAGAAAAAAGCTGTTAATCATAAGTGAGACAACTCAAAAGATAAACGTTGAACTAAATCATCCCAAGTAATTGAGCAGAACATATGCTTTCAGGCTGTGGCCCATCTCCTGTAGATGTAATGTTAGCTGTGAAGACAACCAGTGTCCACAAAAACCCAAAAATTGTTTTGGACAGTTCCCAAAGACAAAGATGGAGACATGAAGAAGGCAACTTCCCAGATCCTATGCCCAAACCAGTCAAATCATCCAACTCCTTTATTTTGCAGCTGGTTTTGTACATCAGGAATGAATAATGCAACAATGTTCTTCTTTTAATATTTAACAAGCTAGAGTAGATTAAGATCTTAAAATGCCACTTTCTGTTAAAAAGATTTACTCGTTTTAATCTGGATAAATGGCAAAAATATTTCTTGCAATCAGTAGACAGTAATTTAAAGGATTTAATTTGGTCCAGCAGATCTGTCTTTCGCGAAAGGAATGTGTACTTTTCCCTAGGAGTGACCAGCTGGATGTAGGGGACTACATCAAATCTGTGAATGGAATCAACCTGACCAAATTCCGCCATGATGAGATCATCAGCCTGCTCAAGAATGTTGGCGAAAGGGTTGTGTTAGAAGTGGAGTATGAGCTGCCTCCAGTCTGTAAGTAATTGCAGAGCAAACTGAAAACCTATGCAGAAGAGCAGACATCGTCAGCAGTGAGATGGGCATGGCTGGTGATAGTAATTTTGGTAGTAGTTGTTTTTTAATTTTCTGTTTTTAATTTCATTTTTTCCTGTAGCTTATCACAGAGTGTTGAAGCAGTACAGAAGAACTGGCAGTACAGGGGGATGCTCTCGGATGTTTTAGAAGCGTAAATCCCACCAGCAACAGAGCAGAGTTGTCATTCTCTGCTTTTTGTTGGTTTGTGGGGTCTTTTTGGGGGGGTTGGTTTTTGTTTGGTTGGTTTTGGTTATCTGGGTGGGTTTTGTTTTGTTTGGGGGATTTTTGTTTGCTTCTTTGCAGTTTTGAATACTGGAGRTTAGATTAAGTAGAGTCCAGGGCAGGCAAATCCTTCTTGTTACGATAAGATCCTCTGAGAGGAGACCAGTGAGTATTTGCTAGCTCTGCCTCTGCCTTTTCCTTCCTTCTCTCCACTAGCAATACTGTCCCTCTCTCCCAGATAAACAACATCCTTTGGGACTTTTCCAGTCTTTTCTGACACGACTTTTAGGAAAAATTTCATTTCTAGAGCAGAAGACCCAGTAGGGTAGGCCATGAAGATACATGAACTTGCAAGAATTGTTTGACTGATACAAAGGTTTCTCACTGAGCAGGATTTTCTTCAAAATACAAGTTTATCCTCACACCAGAGTTACAGAGTGCTATTAAATGTTTTCCTTGCCTCTGCTCTGTGTCTATGTGCTTGTGTCTGTAACAGTGTGTGTGTAGGAGAAAATCAGAGGGAATTGAGTCTATCAGGTATGAAGTAAAAGTCAGAGAAACAGTGAGTTGGAAACCTGGGACCTAAAGTGGAGTATCAGGTGGCTGCCTGGCACTAAGGGGCTGCACCAGGCACACCCTTTAAAGAGTGTGTGCTTATTCATACTGCTCACTGGAGGGGGGAAGATGTGGTTTCCTGGTGTTTGGCCAGAAAAATCTCTGGTGCCAACTGGGAAGCTCTTGTCTCCTTAAATAAAGGGTTTCCTTGCAATAGAAGCCAAAAAAATCCATCACTGTGTTTGGTGCTCAGAAGCTGACGAACTTCTCCACTGCTTTCTAGCAGCTGGAGGGTTAGTCTAATTACATATTTGGTTGTTTTGAGGACCTCATGACAAGAACCTTAAAAATTTTTGAATGTCCTCTGTTGATGAGTGTTTGCTTGTGGTGAGGAAACTTCATGTTCTGAAGCACAGTATCTGAATTAATGAAATCAGCTGAGTTCAGAATTATTTTGTTGGAAACATAATTGTTTTACCAGCATTATTTGTTTTGCATTTATTGAACTGGGCTTTCTTTTGTTTTCATCCTCTTTTAGCGTATGTGCCACTCTTGTCCACTGAGACTGGATTTTGACATGCAAAGTTATAGCAGCATTTATAACTTTTTCTTTAAGTCCTTGGAATTTCCAACCCCTCCATACAAGCACAGATAATAAACTTGGAGATAATTAGCATTTCTAGTTTCCATTAACTTCTAGTCAGCAACCTAGACACACTGCTTTCGTTATACACAGAAGTTTCCTAGTAAGTCATGTGGTGAAGTCCTGGCACTTCCTTCTCGGCCCCATACATAATGAAATTCTGCTGTTGTTCCCATGCTTGCTCCCTCAGAGAGAGGACTATCATAGTTTCAGAGCCAGGAAATGTCAATTGTTTAATAATGGTGGATTAAATTTGGCTGCGTGCTTGTAATCCCACTCGCCCTAGTGCTTCCTTCCATGTCTGGAAGTGTTCACAGCAGGCGCATGCAGGTGCTGTTTTCAGCATGAGCCACCTCAGTGTTTAAAAGTGGAAGGTGAATAGTGTCTGCCTTTTGCTGTTAGTAAGGGCTAAGGGGTTCTTTCCCATAGCAGGCTGAGGCTGGGGTGGAAGGATACTTTCTGTTGATAGGAATGAAGGCAACAGTTGTCTTCTCCTCGTAATTCATTTTTTTTTTTCAGTCAGTAAAATGTTTCTAGCTGAAAAGAAAACAACCACATGGACTCGGTAACACAGTCTTGATCTTCAAGCTGTAGCAGGAATTACTGCAGCACAGAGCAGTGCTCTGAAGGGCCATCTTTCACCTGTTTTCCTAAGGAAATGAGATTTATGTGACTTCACTGGGTGGTTCTCATGGTTTCCTGCAGTAACCTTTTTAATGGGGATTGAAAAACTCCAAAAAAAGTACATTACAGTACATCTCCTGGAAATAAACACTTGAGCAAGGTGCAAGCAGGGGAGTCCTCAGAGGGAAAGAGAGGCAGAGAGCACCGAGTGGGCACCGCTCCTTCTGGTGCTTTTCATGATTGGCGGCACACACAGGGTAGCCTGTGGCATCCATTGCCTCCTCAGGGTATCCTGACAGGGAAACTGATTATTGCAGGCAGGAACATTAAATGACACAAGTTTTTATTTGTTCTGCTGCTCACAGAGCATGTATTTTATAGAGCTGGGTTGGTTTGGTTTTGATTTCTTTTTAAGTTTATGTGTGTTTGTGGTGTTTGCAGTATTTGATTGAAAGGTGGAAAGTGTGAGCGTGTGTGATTTTGCACAGTTTCCTTTTCCCATTGGAAAAGAGAGTTCTTAGACCCTGCCAAAGTTCTTCCTGTAAAAGCTAATAGCAAACTGTCTGCTGGTCTCTTAACAACAGTGATTTCAAATTCTGTAAAGTGGATTATCACACCCAAATGCCTTGGTCTGTGCATTAGGCTTCTCACCCCCTCGTCCAGCTGTACACCACTCCTCTACTACTTACAGAGAAAATACTGACTCAACTAGAAGCCAAAGAACTTTTTTACTCACCAATTATGAGGGAGAATGCTACATTTTGAAAAAGGAAAAAAAAAATCCTTGTGATAACAAAATACATTTTTCATCTTAATCTAGTAACCTGAGATCAGAGATAGGCCCCAAAAATCCTGATTGTCTTCTGTCTAAGCAACAACAGTAAATGTTTTCATAGCTAAACAACAAGCTCAATAGGTACTTTTAAGAATTTCATTTATAATTTTTGTCTCACTGTGTAATTCCATATTTTCTAGCAATCTTCTGTAACTATAAGAATAGCAAAATTATGCCATAATTTGAAACAGTAAGACAAATTCCTCACCTGTCATATGCATCTGTGTCTTTTTTTCCAAACCATTGTCACTCTGGCCCAAAATTCTCTGAAAAATAGGATGAGTTGTATTTAATTACAGGTCTTCAGTCTGACTGTTCTGTAATTGAGTCTTTTTGATTGTATATGACTCAATATCTATCTTACATTGGAAACGGTGTAAATCTATGTGTATAATTAGAAAAACAATAACAATTAAGGTTTGGGTTATTTTTCTTTTTTTTTTATCTTCTAGCTGTACAAGGATCAGGTCTCATCTTTAGAACTGTGGAAGTCACTTTACATAAAGAGGGGAACACTTTTGGATTTGTAATAAGAGGTGAGCTGTTGTTGAGTTTGAACTCTCTGTATTCTCTAAATAAGCAGAAAAAGTGATAAGTTTTTGTAGCACTCAGAAATATGTCGAGAGTTATGGCTTACAGTTTGTAAAAATCAATGCATTACATTTTCCATACCCTCATGTATTGCTTTTATGAGCTGCTCTAATTTTTGTTTATGGAAGAACCTTAATTAATCAACTATACCAAGCAAACATGACAAACTTTGGTCACATAAGACTAGATTCTACTACCAGTGAAATCAGCAGGAAGATCATAGTTCTTAAAAAAGATTTACATATACTATTTGTGTATATTAGGCATGAAATCTGATTAATCCTGCTGATCGTCTAAATTTTAAAACTAAAATATAATCACTGGCTTAGAGAACAGAAGAAAAATGCAGCTGTTATTTAATATACCCTAATGATGAATTATTACTTTCTTCAGGGAAAACCTCTTTCTTATTTAATACATAGATTTCTTAGTGGTCACTCATTATTCTGAGTAATAAAGTATAGGGTTGTTTTTTTTTTCTGTGCTGCAGACATTGCAGAACAACAAGTGTTCACACCGAGATCACATTTGCAAAGTAAAAGTTCTAAGGAAATAAAATAGACTTACTAAGAACCTCCCATAGAACTGTTTTTAAAGATACATCTATACATAGAGTAAGTTGATTTTATTTAAGGTAAAATTCAGTGAAGGGTCATATTAATGTCTTGGCCATTTTCTGATTCTTTAGCCCATCTGTAAAGGTGCATGCTGCAAGATGTAGGCTTGCCTTTTGGAAACGAGCTTTCATAAAAAGCATAAAATGAAGGTGTACTTTCTCTCCCTTTTTCCTTTCTAGGTGGAGCACACGATGACAGAAATAAATCTCGTCCTGTTGTAATAACATGTGTCAGACCTGGAGGGCCTGCTGACAGGTACAATTCATCTTTCTCTGGAGTTCATGTGAAAGAGAAATGGAGAAAGGTGAATTATTTGGGACAGAAGTTAAGATTTTGAGTGAAATAGAGGTATTTAAATCCAGTCCTTTGAAATTCAAGCGTTTGTCTTTAACTGTTGTAATAAAAATAATGATAACAACTGCAGCAATAGTAATGGGCAACCACAGAGGCTCAGCACATTATGGTGTGTATGAACTTTAATTTAAAATCTTGCACCTAAAATTATTGGAGTAAATGCCTGCAATAGGTCAGAGCACATTTTTTTGCATTGTTCAGGGAAGTGATGTAACTCTTAATTATGCTTTTTATACTCGAACACCACAATCTTTTCTCTTGCAGTTCAGAATAACACTGTCATGTGTTTGAGTGTTCTATTATTCTGTTAGGATGTTTGTACATATCTGCATGTGACGTTACATGTAACTTTACCTAGACAACTGCTCAGCACAGATTTATGTTTTGGCCATATTTGTATGTAATACCATTTTGTGTCTGTATAAAGAAAGAATATTCTCTTTATTTTTATGTACGAACTATATTTTCAAAACTGGCATTTGTGTCCTTAAACCATTARAAAAACTCAAAGGGCAGTTTCTTTAAAGCAGATTGATGTCTGTAGCCTATGCTGACATTTTTGACCTTGGAAACATTAATTGAGAAGAAAATGTTTCAAGAGAGCTTTTCTTTTGTTCCCTCACTTTCTTTTCTCCCTCATCCCCTGGTTTCCTTGTTTTTCTCTATGATTCTTAGCTGACAGTGTTAGTATTTATTTTTCTATTATAATTCCAAATAGGTTATGAGACATGCCTAGGAGACAGTGTTTTAGATTTAGAGCTGAATTACTTCTATGTAGGAAGAAAAGAAAAAGAATTATCCAAGTAAAAGATATTTTTAAAGCAAATCAATAAATGGACATTCATATTTTGCAATCTGTTTCTGCACCCGTGTGTTTGCACCTCATGTTTATTTTTAAGAAAATATTGGAGGAGGATGTGTTTATGTATGTATGAAAAAAGAGTTGTGTGGACAAGGCAGAAAGAAGGCATATGTTGAGCAGAAGCTATACTTAGTTGCAATTTAACGTGACTTGATTATTTCACTATGTGGTAAGCTGTTTTCCAGTCACTGACTTTCCAATTAAAGCAATTTCCTTTCCACTGCACCCTCTGATCATTCTCACTGTCAAAGTAAATGTTAAGTGTTAGGGCAAGAGGGATGGATGTCAGGGAGGGGGCAAGAGTATCGCTTTGCATAAAAATGGTATTATCTCCAAATCAATTTATCTTATACTAACAAAGATCATTCCTTTATTCTTCCTTCAGAGAGGGCACAATCAAACCTGGGGACAGGCTGCTGAGTGTTGATGGGATCCGACTGTTGGGAACAACACATGCTGAAGCCATGAGTATTCTCAAACAATGCGGTCAGGAGGCGACTCTGCTGGTTGAATACGATGTCTCAGTGATGGGTAGGTTTTGGGATAGGAAGTGGGGCTGTAATTCTGGGAGCGATCTGTGATGTTTTGCTGCTTGTTCTTGATGAGCTATTTTAGAAATGATTGTGACCTGTTACGCTCCTAGTAGCACTGCTATTCCCTCCTGCATTGTATCATTAATCTTGGGTTCATAAGGAGGTGAGCGGTATTTTACTGTAATTTAGCATTCTGACATTTTGTGGTTTGTAGACTGAAACCATAGTGTGGATACTAGCAAAGTAACTTTTCCAGTGACTAGTTTATAATAAAGGTTAATGAAGTGTAAGCATTTGTGTGTCACATGAAAGAGGGGAATACTTGATCTAACAAGAATTCTTTTGCCTTTTGCCAATGTTGCTAGATGGCCAAGACATAATTAAAAAGTCACAAGACTGCCGCAGAGAAAAGAATAGGGAAGAGAAAATTTCTTAAGAAATACAAAGGTGGCAAATCATGGCTTGAAAAATGAGCTTACGCTTTATACAAACTTTGATTGAATGCACTGAAAATATGGGAGGTTTTTTGGAAAGTCAAGTAGACCAGATGATTTTTAACAAGAGATTTGGGATTGAGTTGTTTCCATTTGTTTTGGAAATTGTCCTATCCCCTCAATATTTTCAAGATACAGAAAATTCATGGCAGCAGGAAATAGAAATACTCACCAGTCAGACTGAAATATTTCTTGTCTGTTTGGGGATTTTTCACTTCTTTTTCTCCTCAATTCCACAGTCAGGTTTCTAGCCTAGCAGTAAAGCAGCCTCCTAGGGATTTGTGAAATAGCACTGTCAAACTTCAAAACCTTGGAAAAGATTAATTCTGAAAAGAATAATGTCAGATATTTGTTTATTCTGGAACAGCCCTCTTTATTCTTCTCTGAGACACAGATACTTTTTGTTTTATTGCAATATATATCTCTGTTTACTTAACTATCAAGAATTGAGGTGGCAGGTTTGTGTAGTGTCTGGCAGGCCTGATGGACAGTTGTGCAGATTCATGTCCAGAAAGGTGGAAACAGTTCAGATGAGCTCTAGTTTCTGATGAGGACTAGAATTCGGGTGTTTTCATTTGTTTCTTCTTTTTCTTTGAAAGATGATGGATGAACAAATCCTATCTATCATCACAGTTAAAACAAGATTCTTTATACTCCACTTTTTCTAGAAGTCAGGTCTCAATGAAACATGAACCCCGGGCTTTAGGCAAAGTTCCCAGTGAACTTTCATTTCAGAGAAAACTCTCATCCCCATTCTTTTACATACCCCAGGGAAGGAGTCAGCCTCCATTTCACTGAGGATCTTTTAGAAATCTTTGCAGGTTTGTGTGAGGAGAAGGCCACATGGTGAAAAACTGTTGTGTTCTAAATGGCAGCTTGTTCAAGGCAGGAACCTTCTTTTCAGTGTTATCTGGATAGAGCTCAGTTCAGGAAGATACAGAACTTAGCTGGAAAATTCAGACTTATAACTGTAAAGTCAGCACCTACCAATCAGTCTCTTCATGTCATTTTCTATCTGAATAAACTCTCTTTTGTTCTCAGCAACAAATCTGGATTTATCATTCATGCCTTCCTGGCAATGAATGTGTTATCCAAGGGAAATTAAAAGAGATAGAAGAACCTGAGACTTGTGGAGTCAGAAAGAAGGAAAAGGGAATCAAACACTGAGAAATGTATGGGATAGTGGTCCAGCAGATTCTGCAAGAAGAAATCAGGAGGRWACAAGCAGACTGTCTTTCTAATGCRTTGTGATTTTTTTAGATTTTACCTAACCCCCAGTAGATTTTGATTTTTTTCCAATTTGCACACCCTACATAGTATTTTGGCAGTGGAATGAACAAAAGATTTTGTGGGGAAGCTCTCTTATGCGTTTACATTATGACCATGGTGCAAAGGCTGAAAATCATTCATCCTAATCCGTTGATTCCTGGGCCAGGAAACCTTTGCTGATTTGAATCTTCTCTTAGTTCTGCTCAGGAGCAGTGAAGTCAAAGTTGGGAGTAACATGAAAGACAGAATATGAGCCATGAAGAGAAATTTTAGAATTTCAGAAGTGTTGTTTTGTTCCCCAACGCTTGTTACCCATAAACTATTTGTAATGCTATGTAAGTGTTGATGTGTATTTGAAAATAAACTAAAACAAGAGGAAGAGCATTGGATAAGGTGACTTATCAATAACTGGTGCTTTAAACTTTATTAGTAGGTTAGCCTGCTTTGGGGGGGGGCAGGAACAACCCAAAAGTTACATAAAAGTCTAGTGCCTTCTGTAGGGTCCTCCTGGTATAAGCTTTCAGTAGAACATATTACTCCTAGAGATATAATTGTAGCATTATTTGCTTTAATACCCTCTCTTCTGTTAGTGTATGGTTATATCCTGTAAAGTAGCATTGCATGTGGCCAGAAGGAAAGAGCTATAAAATACATTCTGATAGCATGAAATTGGAACTTGATTTGAAATGGTTACACTCGATGAAGAAAATAATCCTGAACTATTTTTCAGCTACAGTCCTGTAATGTGTAACTGACTTTTCTTACTCCTGTAAGCATAAGCTGTTTCAAAGGTGCTGTATTTCTCAAAGTTAAGTTCCTTCAGCTGAAGTCTTCAAGAGGTCACTCGGGAAGCTTGTACATTTTATTGTTTCTGTAGCCTAGACAAACTAGAGTAAAAAAAGCATCAAGGGGTTCTGTGCAGGGTAATGAAGTGTGTATATAATGTAGGAGATGTGGCTATTCTTGTTGAACTCTCTGGGGTTACACCTGTGCTTGCTTCAGTACATCCTGAAGACTCCTGCTCAACTGGGTCCTAGGAAATAAACTTGTCAATTCAGCTTCTTGGAAGAGATCTTTTTTTTAACTCTGCTGAAAATATTTCCAGATTGATGTGTGCAGTGTACTGCTGTGTAGTTTCAAAGAGACTTTTACATACTAGGAGTTTGGAAATACCAAGATAATCCCTAAAGAAAATAGGAAAACATAATTTCTGTGAAAATATTTTATAATGTGATAAAAGTTACATTTGAAGTTGTGGAGGGTGCAGTCTTCCAAAAGTATTTCTGTTTTCCAAAACACGTCCTCCAGTCTTGAAGCAGTCTGGTTGCTTATATKTCTTGTTGATTTTAGAGGAAAATACCTGCATTTTTCAACTTTGTGAGGCTTTAATAATGCTGCACTTCAGTGTTTGCAGAGGACATGGATATGGTGACTCGCTCTACACACAACTGTATAGAAATAACTTAACCTTTGTGGGCTTTATCTCTTTGCTGTGTAATCCTGACACCTGAAGTGTCCAGCCTTTCTGGTCACGTGGATCACCTGTTTTCATCTAGTGGTGGGAGAGGTCTGAATAGTACAGCTCTCTGGGCCTTATGATTACACCTGTGCCCCTCATTTTGAGGAAGGAGAGAAGTAGAGGCAAGGTGGTAGCTAGAAGTGACTTCCTGCCTCTGTCAAAATAATTTTGCAACCTGAATCTTCTCCTGTGGCAGTCAAATAGAAAATATTAATTCCAAGCTATAAACTTAGGCTGGGGAGACTGAAGTTCTCACTGTTAGGCAGTGGTCAGGTGAAGTATCCTAATGAGCTGCTCACAGCTAGAGTGAGGGTGAGAATTGGAATGCAATGCTAATAACAAGCTACAAACAAAGATTCAAAGTGCCCCTGTCTAAAACAAGAAATAAAAGTTTATCAGTACACTGAAGCTGAGCAGATGCAGTTTCCCTTCAGATTTTCCAAGATCTGCCATGATGCCACTGGGCTCTGTGTTGTCTCTATAATTGGAGTTGCATCTGCTTGGGTAACCTTCCCTATTTTCTCTGAGAGGAGGCAATCAGACAAGTTCAAAGGTAATGGCTACCTTGAGTTTAAATTCTGGCCATTCTTACGTAACTCTAATTCATAAATGACTGATAATGATCTTTTGAGCAACCTACTTTTTAAGTCTTATGTGTTCCTGCTGGAGTAATCTTTGAATCAAGGATACTGTAGTTAAACAAAACTAATAGCTATTGCCAGGACTTTGGCACAAAAGGAAGCTTTTTTTAGCTGTTTGGACTTGTGAGACACAACATCTTTCTCTCTCATCTCTTCACTGGGTGTTTGTTAGGTCAAACCACTCTGCGGTCTTCAGGAGTGAGGGAACATATTGCACGTTCAAATTCCATCTGTTTCTCTGGCTTCTTTAACAGTTCTTGCACTTATTTGAGCCAGAATAGATTTGCTGGAACGTGGCACCCTGTAAGCGTTCTCTACAAAACAGATACAGTCAGCTTGGTTTTTGTTGCAAATCTACCAGAGTCACCCTGACACAGAACTGCTCAGTTTTAACTAGAGCAACACCCTCAGTTTTCTGAACTCAATGTTTAACACTGATAGAACTTTCTAGAAAGGGGATTATTGATGCAGTCATTTGCTAGTAAATCTTTAAAAAACCTCATCCAAGGCTTTTGCCTCTCTAAGTTCACCCATTAAAATAGGCTGATTAATTAATTAATGCTGTAATGATCTCATGAGTGTACATTTAAAGAAATCTGCCTCACCTTGTAGCAATTCTGCCTGACCAGAAGGGCACTAGGGAGAGAAAACCTGCATAGTTTAAAGATCAGGTGAGGTAATCTGTGGTCTAGTGTAGACTTTCAGTAATTTATGGAAGGCAAGATAAGAGGAGAAAAAAGAACTTATGGGCTGCCTCTTAAGTTTTTTAAAGCAGTATCACTCAAGTATATCCAGAGCTGTGGAGACCCTTAAAAGCCAGACCTTTTACAAGCCCAAAGGAACAGGAGCCTCAGAGACTCCCGAGGACTGACTTAAGATCTTCATAAGCCTTATAAATGTTGCAAGACCTTGCAAGTTGAAGGAAAGTCAGGAAGTGTGTAGGATTCCACACTGCCTTTTTCTTTCTGTTTCTTTACAAACTTAAAATTTACATTTCCGTTGTCTCTTACAGGGTTTTGACAGAACAGAGGTAGCATACTCTAGCATTTGACTGCAGCTGCAGGTCTCCTGGCTGTCACAGGCCAATGGACTTAGATCACTTGAAATTCTAAATATGAGTTAGTTGTTTAAACCTTTGAAGAAGGTTTCTTGTCTTACGTTGTTTCAGAGACAGATAGAATGGAAATTCACGTGCAAAGCAAAGGTCATGATAGCTGTATTAGTTGAAAYATTACTTTAAATATTGCTACACAAACACGTACACAAGTTGTGTTAGAAGACAGTGATGGAAGTCAAAATGTTGAGTGTGGCAGATGGGAAATGTCAGAAGTGAGGCTGTCTGCTCAGCCACGTGTCACGTGTGCATGCAGTACAGTCACAAGACCCACAGGAGAGATAATAACCTTTTTATGCAGCTATTCTTTTTGAATTTTCTTTTTGTCTACAGTGTGTGACCACAGGCTTATTGAAGGCACTGGCCAGATCCTTGTCCAAGTGAAAAGTTATTAATTTCCTGGTGTTTTTTCCTGAGGGCCTAATCCTGCCAGTTTGAGCGCTTCAGGCAATATGCAGATCTCAAGGAGAAAACCTCAGAGTCCCAAGGTCATTCTGAACGTATTGGATCTTACAGCAGAAGATGACACAGACATATCTTTAACGGTTCCAGAAATACCCACTCACAGATATGGCACTAGGTAAAACACAGGATTTTTTGTCTCTCCCGGAGGGTAATGAGTGATTCACATTCACTGAGCAGTTACTTAAATCTATGTGCTATGGCACGTTGGTCTCATCTTACTGTGCAGTTTACTTGTTTATCAAACACACTGTGTGTTCTGCTGTCAGTGCCAGATGCCTGCATCAGGGACACCAGTATAAACTGACAGTCAGCCATGGATGTATACAATAAATAAGTTCTCTCTTGGTAGTGATAGCAAGCTGTGCTAAGGCACATGGAGAACAGAGAGGTGATTCAAGACAGCCAGCACAGCTTCACCAAGGGCAAGTCATGCCTGACCAAGCTGTTGGCCTTCTATGATGGAGTGGCTACATCAGTGGACAAGGGCCAGAGATGTCTTTTATCTAGACTTCTGTAAAGCTTTTGACATGGTCTCCTACAACATCTTTTGCTCTGAATTGGAGAGAGATGGATTCGATGGGTGGACTGTTGTTAGATAGATAAGGAATTGATTGGATGGTCGCATCCAGAGGGTAGTGGTCAATGGCTCAGAATCTCAATGGGCATCAGCGACAAGTGGTGTCCCTCAGAGGACCTGTGTTATTTAATTTGTTCATTAGTGACACAGATGAAGGGATCAAGTGCACCCTCAGCAAACTGGCAGGTGACACCGAGCTGAGTGATGCAGTTGACACACCTGAAGGACAGGATGCTGTTCAGAGGGACCCAGACAAGCTCAAGCAGTGGGTCCATGGAAATCTCATGAGGTTTAAGGAGACCAAGGGCAAGGTGCTGCACCTGGGTTGGGGCAACCCCTGGTATCAACACAGGCTGGGGATGAACAGATGGAGAGCAGCACTGCTGGGAGGGACTTGGGGGTGCTGGTGGAGGAGAGGCTGGACATGATCCAGCAATGCGCACCTGCAGCCCAGAAAGCCAAACGTGTCCTGCATCCAAAGCAGCATGGCCAGCAGGTCAAGGGAGGGGATTCTGCCCCTCTACTCTGCTCTGGTAGACCCCACCTGCAGTGCTGCATCCAGCTCTTCAGTCTCCAGCACAGGAAGGACATTCACCTGTTGGATTCAGTTCAGAGGGGATGACAGAGGGATGGAGCAGCTCTCCTGTGAGCAAAGGCTGAGAGAGCTGGCTTTGTTCAGGCTGAAAAAGAGAAGGTTTTGGGGTGACCTCTTTGTGGCCTTCCAGTACCTGAAGGGAGCCCACAAGAAGGATGGAAAGAGACTTGCTACAAGGGCCTGCAGTGACAGGACAAGGAAGAATGGCTTCAAACTGAAAGACAGTTGGTTTAGAGTAGATACAAGGAAGAAATTCTTCACTATGTAGGTAGTGAGGCACTGGAACAGGTTGCCGAGAGAAGCAGTGGCTTCCCCATCCCTGGAAGTGTCCAAGTCCAGGTTGGATGGGGCTCTGAGCARCCTGGTTTAGTGGAAGGTATCCCTGCACATGGCAGGGGAGTTGGAACTGGATGATCTTTAAAGTCCCTTCCAACCCAAACCATTCTATGATTCTATAATTTCATCTAGTGAAAGATACATACTTTGGCATATGACTTACCCCTGGCACCAGAAGATACGTTTTCCTTCAGAGCAGCCTGAGGCTTGTGATTTTTTTCTGCCATCAAGTTTTCTGGCTTTCAGGACTGCTCTTTTACAATAGGAAGAGTGGGTTATTCCTTTTAACCCTCCATCTCTCATGCTGTTACTAAATATGACATGCAGACTTCACTTAGTCTCATCATGAGCCTGTAAGATGATTGATGCCTATCGGTTTGGCATAAGTTCCTGCTTCCTTACCTGCTTAAATCTACTCTATCTGCTTTAAAAGAAATATAAATACCTTTTTAACATCTCTTAAGATAAATGGGGTAGCATGGAAACATAAGTTAAATAGGCATTATGGTTTAAGAAAATATAGCTCTATGGGCTGGATTCAAAAAATTCAAATTGAAATTCAAAATCCAGTTCTTGATGTATCAGTTCTTTGTGTGATCAAGAGATACAGTTGCTGGCCGCTGATAGTGAAATAAAAAAATGCTTGCGATTGGTGCCCAATGCAGTTGGTCCTTTTCAGCCTTTACAGATACTGTGACAGAAAGAGAATCTGATCTTTCAAAGCAGCACCCAGGTATTCTGTCTCTCCATGTTACATAACCTTCTTTTCCTTATAGTTCCCTCTTTATGCCTTACACACCTCCTACCCAACCCATTCACTGCTAGCTCCTCAAAACTAACTGTGCTTTCACCTAGGGGTAGGACATTTGTTTCATTGTGAGGACTACTGAGCAGTGAAAGAGGTGTGGAACAGGGCCTTGTAAGAAAACAGACTTCTTTTTCCAGTGAATGGTATTCCTGTGTTGCATAAGCAACTCTCCGTTTGTTGTTTACCAGTATCTGTGTAAGCTTACATCCTTAACAGCGTTGACACATTTTTGTGTACCATTACCTAGGTTTCTCTGTGAAAAACTTCCAGCTTCTGACATCTGTACCTAAATAGTTCCTCAAAAGAGTGAGAGCCACTAAGCCCCCCAGCCTGCTCTCTGTTAGCYGGGTTACCAGACCAGCTGTCCAGCACAGTGCACCTGTGTTTCCTGGTGACCAGGAAAGTCTTGATACACACATGTGACCACAGAGTTTTGAAGATGTTTCCTGACAGTGGAGAACAACTGCAAGAGTTCTTGATCCTGTATTCCTTCCTGTCTGTTTCATGCAAGCATGATGCTTCTTTCCTCCATTCTTTGTTCTTATCCTGGTTCTGAGCTACGTTACTGTCTTTTTCCCAGTAGCCACTTCATTTTCCCTTTCTTTACTGACCTAGTTTGAATCTTCTTTTCTAAAWGGTCCTAAATCTCCAACATGCTATTCCCTCTCCTTACAGCCCAGTTTTTTCTGCTCTTTTGCCAAGTAAGGCTTAGGTAATTTTCCAACACATTTCTCTCACACTGCTGATTTCCCTCTCTTAAAGGCCTTTTGCAGTTTACATGCCTGTCCTTCTTTAGCCCTTTCTTCCGTCCTTGTCTCTTAGCAAACCATTCCCAAGTTTCTTGTTCGGCAGCTTCTTTTCAGATCAATAACCCTCTCACCTCAGTTCCTCCCAGTTCCTCTCCTCCTTGCCCAAAAAGTCCTTCTCTTCCCTCTTCTTAGCTCTTCTCTTGATACTCTGTGCCAGATTCCTCAGTTAGAGAAAACACATAGGGAACACGAATTTTCAATAGAAAACCTATAGAACTTACAGGGGGAGGGGCAGGAGAGGTGGGGCAAACCACTATGGCTTTTCCTAATGACCTGTTTCACCTAAAATAATTAAGAGGAGAGAAAAAAAGGACAGTCTGAGAGAGGTAACCATCATAAGAAAAAATCACACCAAATATTTATATTGTGGCCAAGTTGTAAGTTGCAAGCAATTAAAAACAAGATGTTCTAATCAGAAAAGTATGATTTCCATGATTCCCAAGTCTATTTGCCCTATAGAATTTTTTTTACTTTCTGTTCTCTGGTTGTGATTTGCTGCTGCAGTTTATTAGCCATCTTGCTAGTAGGTGATTACAGAAAGGAGGATTTCATAAATCTTACCGGTATTTCTTTCTTTACAAACTTCTTGAACATCCCTAAAGAGAAATAAAAGGAGTTTAGCTGAACCGTATAAGTTACAAATTACTCTAACAGGTCCAATTAAAATTTATCTCGAGTGCTTTTGAAACTATGACCTCATTAAAAGCAGCTTAATAAACATTGCTTTTTATGGGAGAAAAAAACTGTAAAGGTGAAATGAGATGTCCCTGAAACAGAAAACTAAAGGTACAATTTAATTGTCATAAATAACTAGAAAGGGGGAGGAGGCTATTGTCGTCCAAGTTCCACTTTGTGTATGAAAATATTCTGTTTTACTTACTGGGCACTGAGAGTAATGGACAAATTTGTCTTCAAAGACTTGTCTGGAAGGTGAAACCTATACTTGTATGCAGTTGGTCTAAATGGTCTACAATTATAAAAAATCTGAATCAATCTGAAATACCTAATGTATTTCATGATGGGCATTTATTAGAAGAGACCCTTGCAAATCTGTCTTAGTATCTCCTTACAAAGCACATGGTCTCAGTTTTTTAGATGCCAATTCAAGAGCTTGGATCCTCAAATGGAAGCAATCTCTACCTATTAAAAATATGCTATTTTGCTTCTTTTTATAAGTAATTAAAGACAAATGGTGGAAGGAGAACATTCGTGTAGTAATCTCTCCTGTCCACCATCCAGGCTTCAAGCAAGCAGAGCAAAGGAGCAAATAACCCTCACAGATACTTAGTAGAAGATGGGGAATAAAGAATTGATAAAATCTTTCCACTTTGCATGAAGGCTATCCAGATATGCCATGAAATGCAGCATAAAAGAGAATTGCCATCTCTACCACATGCTTATAGCTCTGGTCAGCTGGAGGTGGGTCAGTAAGTTGGCTTATCTGTTACTTAGCATGCTCGTCAACAGAGACTATGATAACAACAGGATAATGAAGTATCCTGGCTTGTACTGGTCTGAAAAAAAAATTCAGCAGGTAGCTGAAGTACTTAAATTCAGAGTGCGGGGGTGAAAATTTTACAAAGATGGTGATAAGTAAACTTCATGGAGATTAAAGGATCTTTTGCAGGAGCCATGCAATTCAATGCAAGAGAAACTCTGTAATCAGAAAAAATCCAATTAAAAAAAAATACAGCCCCAGATTTGGGTTAGTACCGTTGCAGTCACCTGAGAGACTAAGGAATTCTGACTAAGAGAGATCTGATTTTCTTTATACTAGAGAGAACTTGTGCTGTAACCCCAGAACCTATGTCTAAAAGGGCCTATCTCTAAGGAAATAACAGCAGAGGGGCACCAGTCCTGCCTCCATTTCAGGGAGAGGAAAACACTAAATGTCTCCCAAGACTTCCCCTGAGGGAGGCATTTTAAAAAATCTGGAACTGAACTACTCCATCCTCTTGACTTTTTTTCATGGGTATGAGATACCCAGACTATTGCTGACAGGTTAGGCCAAGGGGAAAATGAAACAAGAATCCCTCAGGTCATTTGCTGGAACACCTGTACCAGACATAAACTAAGAGGTTAAATTGGGATGCAGTAGGGCAGCTTTTTATTCCTTTACACTAAGGTTAATGGTTCATTAATCATTTTACAGAACATTTATGCTGAAAAGGGATGGATTTCAAAGTATGAATATTTTTAGATATTTTGCCTGAATATGAACTATCTCAATTAATGGTGTTTTAGTGTAAAACCAGTGCGAATGAAACCTGAAGCTGCTCCTGTGAGATTGCACCATMTAGTATTCAGCCTGTGGGAGAGGTGGACTGCTCAGAGAAGACAGTACTAAGGTCTATGAGCTGGAAATGTAGGTAGGAGGGAAAATTAACATTTAAGGTGAATGAGTTTATCTTGAAATGAACATAGTTCCTCCAGATAATTGCACCAGTGCCACATCTTACACCATGATCTTGTTACACAGAACTATACTTCCAGTGGTGTTGCTCATCTGTACAATGAGTGAACTGTTTCATTCTCTGTGCATTTGCTGTTTAAACTACATTCCTTACAGTGATTTAAACACCCATAATAACCTGGTTTTGTATCTTTTTACTAAATGCCTGTTTACAACTCCTTTTTCATTTAAAGGGATCATTTCATAGCCTATGAACTCAAAATTTGTCAGAGCAATTCGGGGAAACAGTACTGACAATAGTTGTTCTGTGTGTTAGCTTATGTTCAAAAAAATCCTTTTTTTTGCTTTTGTTTTTTAATCAATTCATTGGTGATTTGCATTAGTGCTGTTTGATCTTGTGTGAGTCCCATGATTTTCATTTGTAAGGAAACTGGCCAGAATATTCAGACAGCTATTATGGACTGGTCATGTTGTTATTTCAGTGTAAATGCTGGAGGACCCTAACGAAATGCTTCAGTGATAATTGAATTTGCATTCGAAATAAACCAAAGGCAAGCACCTGACTGCAGGTTTCATCTGTATCATACCGGAGGAGGGGAAGAGGGTGGCAGTGCTTTTATGAAGAGTGCTTATCTAGACCATTCACTGGTTTCATCTTTAATTGCAATTCTGACACTAGCAGAAAAGTCATGGCTCACTGCAGCCAAAGAAAAGAGTGCCGAACCCTACTGAAGAAATCAGTAATGAAGGAAATGACAGCTTCCCAAGGTTGCAAGTAAAGCTGTGGCAAGCTGAAGTTTCTTCCTTCCTCCTGTGTGCCTCCAGACATTTCTTCCCTGGCTGGTAAAATTGCATTTTTACATGCAGAACCCACACCAATATAAAAGCCCTCTTTCCTGAAGTGAGCCCCAAGTCATATGGTGATCCAGACCCTCAGATTGCCTCCGTGAAATTGGAAGCAGAGTAGGGCTTTTCCAGTAGATGAAATTGGCTGTAAGGCATCAAAGGCAATGAGGCTCTGGGGAGAAAAAGAGACAGACAACAGGGGAACTGAGATGGGGATGCTAATGAGAAAGAAAGGGCTTTTTAGGGTAAGGTTTCCTATTGTACTTACATAACAGCATCTCTAACCTAAATTGCCTCTGAATTACAGGGTTATAGTTTCCCTTTTTTTCTGCCAGATAATCCAAAGGTTATAGACATGAAAAAATGGTAATATGTACACCTTGAGGCAGACCTTTGGAATGTGTCTTATGTTACCTATGAAGTCCCTTAACACTTTTTCTAAAAACTCTTCATTGGGTTTTTCTTTATCCTTTGTTTTATATCCAAAAGCTGTTGATGATTCAAGTAATCTTGCCTGAGTTCTTAATTGAAATCTAAAGGCTTCAAGAAGCTTAAAACTAAGAAAAAAAAAATTGAACTGCAGACACACAGATCCTGTGTTTTCCTCTCTGTCATTAATATGATTTTAGCACAACATCCCCCACACTGCAAAGAAAATCTAAAACATCTCTCCTTGTGATCCTTCATGCCATTTTTTGGCTCAAGGAGGCCACCAGCAGTTTACAGCTAGCAGTTGTTATTCACATTTAAGTTCCTTCTTTGAAAATAAATATTTAATTTAGGAATTGCATTTATCTTGATTGTTGAATATGCCCTGCTAGGTGATTCTCTCCACAGAATTTAGTAGTTTTTGCATGCACGTGGAGCTGTGTCTAACCCCTGTCCACAGCAGTGCTGCAGTGTGCTGTCATAGGTGCTTAGGAGAAGAACAAGAACCACTGATCTGTAGGTCAGGTGCCTTTCATGAAGTTAGCCAAGGCCTGATCCAAACCTGTTCTACTCAGTCAGAAGACTTTCTTTAATTGATTTCAGCTGGGATTTAAAATAGGACCCAAAGGCAAAAACCCTAGCTCATGTCCTGTGTTTGAAGAGCTTTGCTTAAAGGGAAATAAACAGCAGAGCTGTGTTTCTTTGTCCCCCTCCTCAGTTCTCACCAAATGGACATCCAGTTTATACCAACAGAAATGTCTTCTGCCAGCATAAAAGTTTTCTAATTTAAGCACTGTTTACACCCCTAAATCAATATTTTATTTTCTTGCCAGCGTAAGATTGGCGATTTTACAGCCAACTCAAGTCTGAAGTTTAGAAAAGACTTGTATTGCAAAGACCTGAATATTGCAGATTACTTTAAAATTGTGCTGTTTAGTCTGTTTAGTTATGCCTGGTTACCACTCAGTCCTCTCCTTTCTGCTAATGAAAAGAGAACATGCCAGGCCCATTTTTTTTTTCACCCCTTTGCTAAGATATTTCCCTTCTGGTACTCTAACATTAGCATGGGAACAGGGTGTACACACGTGAAATAGCCAGCTTTGGGCTAAGTTTTATAGGTCATCTCACTTTGGATCTAGATCACAGCAAAAGTCTCTACCCTTGAACATGCCAGAGAAACTATTAGATGAACAGCCACCATGCATTTCATTTTATTTAGTTTTTGGCTTTCACATAACAGACCAGATTTCGAATGTCAGCATTTGGTTTTATAAATCGTGGCAAGGCATTAGTGCTGGTGGTCTGTCTCAGTACATCCTGTCATTCTTTAGTTGGATATGGAACGTGGGAGAAGCATCAGCTCCTATGTTTAAACTAGCAAACAGCTACAAAGGAGAAGCAAACAGGAAAGAATGTGTCCTTTCTGTGCTTCTTTAAGATCTCCCTTGCTGGAGGAATGGCTTTTTTGATACTGTCGTAAACTGACTCACAGTTTAACCCATGATTCTAAGAACAGTGTAAACTTCAGCAGTTTACACTAAGGTTTTTCTTGTGGCCTTTTTCTATCTTCCCCCAGGTAACTGCCTATATCTGCTTTTTGAATTTTTTTGGAAAGCACTTTCAGGCAAAATTGTTCTGCCATTTCCAGGAATAAATTTAGACAAAGTTGTTCTGCCTATTATGAGAAAGTTGGAGAAACTTTGCATTGTGAAGACTTGTCTATTTGAAACACTGGAAAACTGACATGCAGTTGAGTAGGTACTGGTTGAGGGAGAGAAAGCCTTTTTCAGGAAAGTCTCTTCTGCTTATCCTGGTAAAAATCCACCCAAACTTAGCTACATTTGGAAGTCTTTGAAAGGATGCAGCTCAGTGTGCTCAGGAGAAGCAGGATTTTGTGTCAGCTTTTCCACAAGATTTTGTGCATATGGGAGAAGTTTCTTCTTGTCTTTGCAAGGTTTCTTTCAGTTCAGCTCTTCAGGGACTGTAAATGTAAGAATTAAGGATGCCCATGCAGCCTTACTCAGATGCCTTGATGCATATGTTACATTATAGATTTTAATTGGAATGATTGTATTCATTTTACCTTCCACAGTCACCTGCTGTGTAGTACTAAGTCATCTGAAAAACAGTCAAGTGAGAGAAATGCTCCTAATAAAAGCTTACAACATACATTTGTTAAATGCCAGTTTTCTTGGATGGTTGTAGAGAGAGTTTAGGCTCAGGTGTAGCTACTTCAGGTCTGCCCTACAGAGGCCTGCCTTTTGGTGCAGTGAACCACAGCATAGGCGTCTTAAATCATCCTCTCCAGACAAATGGATGCTTTCAACCTTAATTTCTTTGGTCCTTGTTTGTTTATCTCTACAGTGGAGAAAACATCATGCTTTTGCTCTAAAGGGTGGTTATAAGACAAAATCATTAATAAACAAATGTGTGTTGTAGGGAATACTCAGAGGCTGCAGCAGACAATAGCTCTCCCCCACCACATATGCTCAGAGAAGATTGAGAATGCTGTTTAGTAATTAAGGCATGAGCATGGAAAAAAAGGGAGAAGTGTTGTCTACTCATTAAATACTTGCTGTCTACCTTCCACATGAGGCTCTTGAAGAAGGAAGTGTATGTGCTTATTTAATTAAAGAAGAGAGGTAAAAATAAGTACATCCAGGCAATATTCATTCTGGGGATCATTAAGTTTGAAGTGCTTTGTACCCACATGGTGACCATAATATTTTCCTTTTAATGTCATTCTGTTTGTAAACAGACGCTTCTGATCTTTATTGGTGTACATGTATTTTCATGATGATTTATGTTGTTGTTCTACAGATTTTAATCAACTTCTCATTTGGTTTTTTTACAATTTACATGAGCACAGTCTTTCTGTTATGGTCAGCTCAGCAGTGTTCTATGGAATAGCCTTGTTCTGAGCACTGTGACCTCTAATTTTTCAAGGTCTTTATAGCTTAGGTAAATTTGGGTGGATTTCATTGGTAAACAAAAAAGGACAAACAAAACCAAAGAAACAGACCAGAAAGAAACACAGATGAAAAAGGCTTTTCACAGTTTCTCCTTTACATAAATTCAGTAATTGTTGAATTACAAATATGAGCATTGGAACATCTTCAAAAGGAAAAAAAGTCGCTAGACAGGGGCATGAGAGGACCTGGAGTCCCTCTGAGCCTGGTAGCGGGAGCTGCTCTGGCAGGAGGTAAATGGCTTGTCCTGCAGCAAAAGAGGAGCCGCATGGGAACCTTGCCAGAGGTGACCCTGGCAGCAAGCTGGCAGGCTGTGTGCTGAGGAAGCAGATGATAGAGTGCCCTTCTCATTGCTATGACTCTTAACAGTTACGGGCCACTTGGGTTTCTAGAGGTTATTGCCTAGTTGGGATTTTGGGAGAAGAAATGTGGGGAATTGGTTTTGCTGGAAATGTATGCTGCAGAGAACAGGGGATATACAAACTTCCTTTTACTTTAAATGTGTGAATACTCCCAGTAGTACTGTTTTTGTATTGTTTGGAACAAGCACTGGGAAGGGAAAAGCTGGAAAATATAGGCAACAGGTAAGCAATCCTGRATTATTTTTGCAATGAGGGATCAAAGGGTTATGTTTAGAACCATGGCTTCTGTGTTGAATTTTAGGGCAATTTACCTAAATTACTTTCTCTGTTTCTTTGAAATGTTTTTGCTGAACTGCTGCTCAGGCAATACCAAGCGGAAAGAGAGTGCAGTTAATAAACTTATTTTTTGACTCATTCAATGTTTGTGCAACCCCTGAGAGGAGAAAAACTCTCACTCCAGTCCTCAGTGCAAAACCCCCCAGGTCAGATCTCAGCCTCGACCTTCTGCGTGGTAGCCTTTTATAATGTGGCTTACCAATGCACCAGTTATTTTTAAGATATGTGTGCTAGAACACAGGTTATTGAAGAGACAAAAGTTTCTGGGGAAAAAAGTGGTACTGATAGTACACATTTGTGGGATTAGAAATTCATATTATATGTTATAAATAGCAATATACAGTTTAATTTTTCTTGTTTTCTTTTTTCTGGTTCATAGTCACCCAATAGGCTTTGCAGAGGAGTGTTTTAGACTAGTCTGAAACTCCTGCCTGTTCCACCAAACCAAGACAGTTGACATCAATGTTAGCAGAAGCACACCCAAGGTCAGCTCTCCAAGGCAGAGACTACAATTAGCTTGTGTGCAGAGGTCAGTGACACATGCAAATAATACGTAATCATGAATGTATAAGTCAGTATATCTCAGAACAGAGGACCCCTGAGCAAGGTTCAGTCATGCAGCTCACATACACCAGGCAGCCCAGACATATGGGAATGGGGCTGCACTTGGGTCAGTCAGCCTGTTGACAAGTAGGAGTGGCTGTCACAGGCCCAGTATCTTGCTTATGTGGCTCTGCTGCTTCCAGGACTTCAGCTCCTACTTCTGTGGCAGGGAGACAGGGACAGCTCCAGTATCTCACTAACACAGCATTGACTTGTCCTTATTTGCCTTAACGTTCTCATATCGAGGTATCCGAACTATCCGTGGAACACCTTTGCTCTGAACCTTTTGGTATTATGTGAAGTGTCTTGTCTTGATAGAGCTTTGGACAGATGGGAACTGTCAGCTCAACACAGTTTGGGTGCTTGGGTGTTTGCAGTGTTTGTTCCCATCCGTGAAGTGACAGCAGCGAGGAGCTTTGTGCTCTGTAGGCTTTTGAAGAGAATTCGGTCCCATTCTAATTATTACTGTTCCTGTTAGATGGAAACTTAGGGGCGTTGTGTCAAATAGACATAATTGATGGGTACTGCAGCTCTTTATATTATCTATAGCATGTACTTACGGGCATGCTTTTTGAGGTTGGCGGGTGTAAATTTTGACACACCAGCTGTGTCTTAGTTTGCAGGCAAAGGTGCAGATTGTGTTGCCCTTATTTGTTCTATTCATTGTGATTAGTCAGACACAGAATCATACAAGAGATAGAGAGTTTTGACGAGATCAAAGTTCTCATGTATTTTATTTCCTGTCCTACTTGCAAGAGAAAATAAGTGTGGGAAGTTTTTTTGGACATATATATCTGTCTATCAGCCCCGAGAAGGTTTGGATGTCCCGTCATTGGAAGTGTGCAAGACCAGGTTGGATTGGGCTTTCAGCAACCTGTTCTAGTGGAAAGTGTCCCCTGCCCATGGCAGGGGGTTGGGACTAGATGGTCTTTAAGGTCCCTTCCAACCCAAACCATTCTGTGATTCAGTGGTTCTTTGATTTTATCTATGCTTTGTGCAGTAGAAGAAATAGTGTTTTGTATTGTGGGGCCTCAGCAGAGGAGTTATTATTTGCACCATTTTGGGGGTCTGTCTCATTTTGGAAGATGGTTTCTAAAACTAATTATTTGTGAGTTCCATTCCTGGAATGAAATGCAGGCAGAATTCCGTTGCTGCTGACTTCTGCAAACATTTCATAATCAATCTAATGCTATGTAGTGTTTCAGGGCAGTTTTCAGGAGCCATCCTTCAATGGAAAGGTGGTATTTGAGGCTCAGGTTGCCAAACTAACCATGAAGGTGTACTTATAAGCTCCCAAGTTCTGAAACCATGTGCTGGCATCGGGGGTAGAGGTTTGAGTTCTTAATAGTTCTATAAGTGCCACCTAAATTTTCTGTGTGGTATTCTTTCTCAAGGTAACAAAGGAATAAAATTGCAGGGCCTGGGCTTATGGCTAGCTATGCTCAAAGAGGCAGATTGGGATTTTTTGTATGGGTGTCATCTACCATGTCCACTTTGCATTGTAAATTGTGCAATAGACAAATCATCCTTTAGATTAACTGGACACATGAAAAGAAAAATACAGATAAATTAAAACATTGGGATTTTATACAGCTTTTGAGAAAGGAAGGGGACTAGTAAAAGTGAAAGGTGTGAGCGTGAAACAGAGTTAATAGGAGGAAGCAGCATCCCAAGAACTGGGTAAAGTCTGTTGAGTGAAAGGGGTTTAGGCAGATTTTTACGGTCTGAACATGAGAGAAAGTCTGAGAAAGTCCCAAGCTGATTTTGAATATATCCACACCCACACTGTGGGAGTATTTTGAAGGCAGGGATGGTTCTTCAACTGGTTAGTGGCATTTCTTAGCTGAGGTGGATGGTGATGATAAGGTTGCAAAGTATGAAATTAGGTAAAGGCAGCTCCTAAGCTTTTGATTTGAAAAACTTGGCTGAATTAGAGGCATATAAATGAGCTGCAGCAATTAGGCAACAAGAGGGAAATGGAAAGACTGTGCCAGTCAGTTGACAAGAATATTAAATTGCTTGTGTCTAGGGGGCGAAATAGGCGGCACATTCATTTAGAGAATAGCTTCTCTATTTTCTGTTCTGAGGTTGAGGTCTCTCTGATTTCACTATCACTCATTCTGCTGGCATCCTCTTGGAATTATTCCTATTTATCGTTTTTGAAATTTGATTATTCTAAAGGTGAGAGGGTATAAAATGCCATTGGTGGCTTTTTTCCTTAGCAGCAGTTTTATGGTTTTTTTCCTGTGGACTCTCTCGCCTTTCTTTCACTTAGTGGCCAGCAGCTTCGGTGCTGTGCTGTTACTGGCAATAATGGAAAATACACTGTTTTATGGTTTTTTTTAGTACTGTTTTTGCCCCTCTAATTCTAGTTCAGCCAGGTAAAATAAGAACAATTGTTGCTCATTCTACAGCCTGCCTGAAACACATGATACCCCATAATCAAGGGAATGCAAGGAGAACACATATTTTATGGTAGGTTGTAAGTTGAGCCTTGGATACTGCCACTGACACTTTGAACAATATTTAATTTTTAAATGGTTGCTTTATTATTAAAAGCTACCATCCTTTCTCCCCAAATATTACTTGTAATATATTGTCAGCTTACTCTATTTTATAGAATCATAGAATGGTTTGGGTGGGAAGAGACCTTAAACATCATCTAGTTCCAACTCCTCTGCCACGGGCAGGGATGCCATCCACTAGATCATGTTGCCTAAGGCCCAATCAAACCTGGCCTTGAACACTTCAGGAATGGGGCATCCACAGCTTCCCTGAGCAACCTGTACCGGTGCTTTACCACCGTCTGGTAAAGAATTTCCTCCTAACATCCAAACTAAATCTCCTCTTTTAGTTTTAAACTGTTCCTCCTTGTCCTATTACTATTTGCCCACATAAAAAGTCACTCCCCATATTTTTTATAAGCTTCCTTCAAATACTGAAAGGCCGCAGTAAGGTCTTCCCAGAGCCCTCTCTTCCCCAGGCTGAACAACCCCAGGTGTCTCAGCCTATCCTCACAGGAGAGGTGCTCCAGCGCTCTGAGCATCTTCACGGCCCTCCACTGGACCTACTCCAACAGGTTCACAGCTTTCATAGCTTTTCAGAAATCCTTTCTGGAGCTTGCTAGCTGTCGTTGATTCTGTTTTTCCCCATAAGATCTGAGATGAATAAAAGGTTACTCTGCTAAATGAAGCATGAACAAAGCCAGGGTGCAAACATTATGTAATATTAGTAGAACAGAATACCAAAGTCAGTACCGTGAATCATGTCCCATGTGTGGTTCATTTATGACCTTTAGTCACAAATGTATGAGGAATCAAATGATACTACTCTGAATGAGTAATAATGGTGCTACCCAGCTGTAGGGCATCTTGAATGTTGTTCCTGTGTCCTTTAAACACTGCAGAAGTCTTATTCCTGGCTCTCTTCCTTGCTGCTATATTCCCTCTTGAAACCATTGACCCATGATCCCAATCTCAGTTTCTTAATTGGATCATCTTTAAAAATATGTAATTATATCCTTTCTTGGCAAAATGAAGATCAAATTATCTTTGCAGTACAAGGAAAGGGTATTACATAAATAAGCGACCTCCCACCCTCCCCCACCTCTACTGCCCAAAAGAATTAGTATTTAAATAACAATGACTCAGCTCTCTGTAAGAGACTTGACTAGTCATCTAGTTGCTGTAAAAAATGAGTGAATGAAAGTGCCCCTACAAAGGAAATGTAAAATGTTAGCAAGATAGCCTAAGTGCTTTATGATGTAGATGAGGAGCAGGGCCAAAAGTGGGGTTTTGTCATCTCTTTTCATCTGGGACTTGATAAGACCTGGAGAAAGAAGAAGAAAGGTGTTAGTGGACTGAAGCACAAAGGAAGGAGGAAGTAGAGGAAAGCTTCCCCACTTCAGCAGATAGTTCTCTTGCACACACACTTCTGGTTGTGGCTCTTGTTTTACAAGAGATCATGGAAAAGACAGACAGATAAATTGACTGCCTATCTTTATATGGCAGTCTCAGGGAAACACGAGAAGGGAAATGGAGTAGCCACAGCATGATAGAGGATTATGAATCTCACTATCACAGCTAGGAATGCAGTCTTGCCACCGGACTGTGAGGAGTTGGGACAACTTTAAGTGTATCCGTCTTATAGAGAAAATGTTTTCGTGGACACAAAAAGTGTTCTTTCTGGGCTGGTATTTGTGTAAAAGAAATAGTCCTTAAGAATACAGTAAACAATCCACACAGAGAATTACAAGATTCATTAAGTGTAGTTCAAGATACTGTTCGACGGTAATGAATAGGCTTTGGTTTAATGAAGACAAGTGGATGTGAATGCACACAGAGTCCCTGAGTGCTTTTATGTAGCTCCACTCTCAGCTGAGAAGTGCTGTAAAGGACCTTGCAAAATGGTCTGTACAGAGAGTGTCATTGCTAAAGCCACAGGTCTTAGAAATAAAATTTATCAAGTCTGTTAGAAGTCCTGCCTATTCTTTGGGTTGGTTACCTGGTCTCAAGTTTGTACAACTAGCTATGAATTTCAAGTGCCCTGCAAGATACATATTGGCTTTGATTTTTGCATTTCAGCAATCTAGCTTCCCTAAGCAATGGCAAATACTCAAAACCCACGGTGATAAGCCTATGGTATTTTGATCCATGTCTGTTATAAAAAGAAAAAAACCTTTAACAAGTCAACTCTTGTTTCTTAACACAGAAAACAGAGGGGGCTAATTCCCAACATGCTGATTCTGAATGGACTGGCACAACCATGTAAAACCATGCCTGCTGTGCATTCCCCACCATTGATTATTCTGTCAAACATAGATTGGTTTAGGTTGAAAGGAACTTTAAAGATCATCCAGTTCCAACCACTCTGCCATGGACAGGGACACCTTCCACTACACCAGGTTGCTCAGAGCTCCATCCAACCTGGCCTTGAACACTGCCAGGGATGGAACATCCACAATTTCTATGGGCAACCTGCTAAATAGATACATGTGTACAAAAGAGCTTCTCCTACTTATTTTTTCTTTCGAGTAAGATAGGGAAAAGAAATCGAGCACTTGGATTTCTTCAAAACATTCCACAACTTCTTTGGGCAAGCACCATTGTATGTTATTCTCAGCTGAGACTGAGGTGCCAAACAAAGGCACAGATTTGGCTGCTTATTCTGTGCCTTACACATCAGACTCATCCCTGCTGTTTCTAAGTACTTTCCGCTTGTGTGCTGAGTGCTGACGGTGGCATGTTGGGATGTCTCAACCTTTCTGTAGTAAGAACTAACTGCAATGGAGTGTTTTGTATTGGACCCTTTCTGGAACTCACACTGGCTCGTATGCACAAATAGGCACACATACTCCCCCTACATTCTGTTGGTTTTTGTTAAAGAAAGCAAGTTCAAGGAAATAGCGGTGCATTTCTGCATTTAAGGATTTGTGAGTATCCCTCTATGAGAGTTTACTCAAGATGTTCCTTGGGGAACAGTCAATGATTGTCCCTTATACATCAGAGCTGTCACATATATGATTGCTGAGCAGGTTCTGGAAAAGGATCGTTGCTTTTTGTGAATTAAAAAAAGCACAGAGAGAGCAGAGTCTAAGGCATTTGGGAGTGATGGGGGGATTTAAACTGATTTCTTCAATCATGATTTTCTGTAAACGTTCCAACTTTTTGCTCTTAAAGGCAAGAGTGTCAAAGATTTCAGATTGTTTTTCAGTTCTCAACAATCTTCCTTAACTTCGCTAAGATATGCTTCTGTGATCCACTAGTCTGAACATGAGGCACACGGGTACTGGGTTACATTGGGTTACAGAAAAGGAGAAAGAAAATAAAGATTCAGGTGTAGTGACAAGAACTGAATGGAGAAAAAGAAGCTCCTACCTGAGGCAGAGATTGCTCTACTTAGAAGCATAGGATAGTTATGGTTGGAAAAGACTTCTAAGACCAACAAGTCCAACTGTCCAACCATACTTGCTGTCTGTAGGCTGCAAAGATTTTGTATGAAGGGAACAAAAACAGATGTGAGGAGTAGGAAAGCACACTTTCTTTGATCAAGAAAATTATTTCTGAGAAATATTGTCTTCTGGTTTTAACGTGAGGCACATTTAGATCTGTGAAGGCACTGCTACAAAAGTATTAAAACTTTGCATTGCAAGAACTACAAGGTTTGAAGACCTATGCATTTTTTACTGATCTGAACCAGCACCTTGCTGAATTTTTTTGACTACTTTCAGTCAGAGAATCACAACAGAGAAGGCTACATGGATCTGCTATATAGAATTTTAAGGCAAAAAACTTGTTAGTCTGTGAAGACCTAAAAGAGAAGAAGCTGGTAAAATTMGTGAGATAGTAAGATATCCACTTGTTTGTCATATCATTGCTATAAGGTACGGCAGCATCCAAGAAAGATCAATAGCAGTCTTCTGAAGCTGTGTGTTTCAATTGGTTCAGCTGGGTCTTTAGGGTCAAAATCTATTTTGACATCCTTCCTCTGTGTCAAGCTTTTTCAAGCTGCTCAAAAACATGATTTGTACCTTGTGCTGCCATGGCTTTGAAAAAAATAAGAAAAGCACCCCAAACGCTGCAGTTAGAGAAGTGAGAAGCTGCAGAGCACAGGCAGTAGCAACAGATCTCAGTGTTCCTACAGGAACAAGCTCAATAGCAGTACTTCCCAACCTTAAGTACAAGAAGGCTTTGGGAAGAAAAAAAAAGCATCATAGACTAAAAAAGTTTGGTTTCCTGTGGATTTAGTGTCGTTATTGATTGCAAGCTATGACGGAAGCTTTCCCTGTTTTAGGGGGAAAGGTACTGTTTATAGGTACTGTTTCACATGTAGATCCTCTGCTGCCTAATACAAGCAGCTCACTTTTTGATTTCTCCACTATGGGAATCTTAAAGTGGTTTTTTGTCCTCCACCACCCATCAGTTGTTGACCTGAATTTCACATGCCATGAAGATCGGTGATATATAAAATATATATTAACAGATATATACATTTACAAGGACTTAAAGAAACACATGCAATATGATCTCTTTATGAGGTAAAAAATACATTTCTCGACTTTCCAAATGATTTGTGATAATCGTTGGAGGTGAAGGAGGTTGGTAACACTGCTTATTTTATCCAGAACTTTTCCATATCATATAGAATATTTACATATCATAAAAGTACATTCAGAATAAACCCCCACTGTTGCCGGTGATTTAAGCTGTCAGATAAAAAAGGTGTGCTGCTATCTAGCTGAAGAAATGTATTAGCATCCAGAAAGCAATGCAGCTTCCTCTGGGAGGTTTTAATCAGGCCTCTTGTAATGATTGAGATGCAGTACTTTAAAATGAGAGAAATTATTAACAAAATCAAAAATCTAGAGTGTCTTTCATGCAAACATTCATCAGTGTATCTTATGTAATTACATAGTCAATAAATCAACATAGTGTGTAAGTGCTTCAGTCATGGTGTAAATATCTTAATGACTGAAACATCTTCACACATGAATAATTTATACCTGTAAGATTCATTTTTCATATCCATGCTTTACTTCAACATGAAAAACTAATTCTTCTCTGTCAAGAGAATGTGTGCTTGATTATTGCCTTCTGATTTCTCTTCCTTGTGCTTATTTTCCACCGTTAGATACACTCCATTTCTTCCCTTCTGGTTCCTCTAATGTAGTTATCTTATTTATTCATCCTGTCTGCCTTGGTTTGCCTTCCCAGTGCATTTCAACAGGCACCTGGGAAATAACACTCAGGCSTAAGCTGATCATGCATTTCCCAAGTAACTGGAAAAAGGACCAGCATCTTGAAAGACTTACACATTCTCAACAGATATTTGCATTTAGTTTCCTCTCTTCAAGGCAGCCATTGCAGAAAGAACTTGTGCAAGTTGGGCTTTGCCGTTTTCTGGATCAATGTGAGTTAAAACCTTTGTCAAGGTACTGATGACAAACATTGTTTGAGTCTTATTCCTGTAAATTTGTAAATGTGAAACTTGTTTGTAGCTCCAGAAACCACTGGAATGTTCAAGATAAAATAATTGTTTCTCAGTGCAGGAATGGGAATACAGAATACTTAAATTCTGCTCAGCTGCACATGCTTATTTGGCTGTATGCAAGGCACTGCATGAATCCTGCCTTATTTAGACCTTAATCAAGTCATCTAAGACAGGAGTTACATTGTGATAAACTCCTTCTTTAGTTACTAGAGAAAGACAGGTAGCTGCTGAGGGCAGTTCATCCAGCTTTAAAGCTACTTAGTGCTTTAAGCTCCAGGCAGAAATGCTACTGGGTGGACTCTTTTGTTTTGGCTCAGAATTTAAAGATCAGTTGAGATTTGTGGAGGAACTTATTTTGGTAGTGCCTGTGAAGTTTCAGCCTTTAAAAATTCAGCCCTAGATAGGCACCAAAATTAATCACTCAGGTTTAATGACCGCTTTCAAAATGACCAGATCTTGCCTTCAAGCCCTCAGGTTTCAAACTTGGAAAAAAACAACCCGGCAGGAATATAAAAATTATTTCAAGTTATAGGGGAAAAAGGAGTTCTATAATAATTAACTGATGCTTTTCTGGTATTGCATGGTATTCCATCCAACCTTTTTTCACTCCATTTCTATATGCAGTTTACCTACATTACTCTCTAACAAGGAAGAGCACTTTCACTGAGTGTTCATCACTCTCTCAATTTCTTGTATCATTATATAGATTGTTAGTTTTGTATGATAATATAGTTTCACAGTCTCTTCTGTGTCAGCATTACATTTTTTGACTAATTTTTTAGATGTAAGACTGAAAGGAGTATCTTATATCTGTCCTCTCCTCCATACTTGAAAGCCCAGCTGCAGTTCTTTTACAGCTTCAATCTCAGTGTCTTCTGATACACATCACAATTGAATGTTGTCTTCATATCCTTACAGCTGGCTCCGGTATATTGTGAATACCAATCTCTCCTGTTACCTTGGCAGGACATTTGGTAACTTTGATCCAGCATAAGTCTTTGTTTATTCAGTTTTTCCTTACTCTGATCATAAGCACCTCCAAAGGCTTCTGACAGCACTTTCTCTGTCTCAGTCTTTTTATATCCTTAAAAGATACCTTCTCTTACTTTACCTTACTCCACTGAGATAAGTTATTGATCAATGGGTATTGGTTGGTAGGAGTTCTCAGCCAATCTCCAGAATGTACTTCACCCTGATCACTGCCTGCTTTGTTTTGGCATTTAGGAAGAAGCCTGCCATCTTTTTGCTTTGTTGTGTCTGGCACTTGTCTCTCATGGGTATAGTTTCTCACCACAGTCATCCATCCTGACTGTTGCTCTATCTTATTTTCCTGTTTTCGTTATTCAGTGTTGGTCATTTACTATCTGAGCCCTGTTGTAAGGCAGTGTTTTGTAGGAGAATGGGAATGGGCTGCAGGCAGCCTCGACCTTGATGAGTTACAGCTGTGTCGGAAGGTGCTGCCTGGGCTGTAACTGCAGTCACCTGGGCCCAGGATGCACCATGGGAAAAGTACTTAATTTCCCCCCACTCCACCTGCAAGACCAGAAGGAACAAGATGCATTCTCTTTACTTAACCGTTTGATTTTTACCTGTGGAATTCCTGCTTCAGACTTCTCTCATGTACTTGGAACTGTCCTAAAACCAGCAGAAGTCGGAGACAACAGCCCAATTCAAGTCTTTCATTATCGTCAGTCGTTTGTCCACCGTCAAATGTATCCAGTGACAGGATTTTACAAGAATCTTCTGAACCTCCCCACACGTATTTTGCTTTAACTCCTACTACTTCTAGCTGTCATGCTTCCTGCACTTTCACCATTTTTTCCTAAATTGTCCTTTCTTTTTGCGAAGGATTTTCTGTAGACCCTTTCTTTACCTTCTTCATTTGACTATTATAGCTGCTGTCCACAGACCTTCATCTTCTTTTGTGAAAATTAGTTTGGCTTCCTTCTCTAACCTATTCACTTACTCATTTTTTTCAGATAATTTTCTACTTTTTTAATCAATTCCGGTTTTGCTGTATGCTTGTTTTAAATTTTGGGTAATTTGTATCTTCAGTTGTTCAAGAGGGTGATTCACTAACACATCCTGTTTCCCTCGTCTGATCCATCTCTGATTCTAACACACACTGAAACTTTTGGACATCCCAGCTTCACAAACTTCCTCTTGCTTTTATCATTTTCAACATTAAGAGTGGATTATTGACACCTTAACTGATGCTATTCTAGAATTTCTGGAAGTGGCATGTTATCTGATTAGAGAAATAGAATAGCCATGGAGATTTTATGTGGGGAAAATATGAAAATGGCATAAATACCACATTGGTATAATACTGATCTTTTGTTGTCTAATTTTAACAGATTCAGTAGCAACAGCATCTGGGCCACTGCTAGTTGAAGTTGCCAAAACTCCTGGTGCTGCTCTTGGGGTTGCACTAACTACCTCGATGTGCTGCAACAAACAGGTCATTGTCATAGACAAAATCAAATCTGCAAGTATTGCAGACAGGTGAGTGTGACAGAGAGCTGACACTGCAGGTCCATGCATCCATTTTACTTCTGTTTCTGTTTGGTCTAGTTTTAAAGGAACCCTTCCCTTTTTTGAGAAAATCAACTGAACCAGATCTTCTCAAGGTTGCACGTCTTAAAATTAACACTTTATCAGATTGCTGTTCCATACTGACAAGTGTAAGACTTCCAGGACACCATCTACTTCAGCTCATTCATGTAGTATTCAGTGACATAAGCCAGCCCCCATGTAATATGTGACTGGCTGCTTGCACTATGCAACACAGGAGTTGAGAGGTCTGCTCTGGATATTAAATGTAATGCTGTGGCAGAGATTAGTATGTAAAAAAAAATAAATAACCCACTGGAATTCCTGAAGTAAGCCCACAATATGGAACAGTTATCAAAGGAAGTAAATTTTGAGGCATTGCAACCTTGAAGTGTTCTTTTAGAATGTATCACTCATTCTTGTGGCACAGTGAAATGGAACTCCTTATGTCTGGATTCTTTTACTGAAATTCTACACTACGAGTGAGGTATTTGGAAGACTGGCCTCTGTATTTTTAAATTGTTTTGCTGTAATTTTTCCACTTCATGTAAACCTCTAAATAAAACCATTTAAACCATTAAAATTATAGATAGGTATTCTTCCCCAGTGTTCTGTACCTCTGGAACAGAGTTGTGGGATCTTTTCTGGGGTGTGTGTGTGCGTGTGTGTGTGTGTTTATACATATACAGTATAATTCTATATACATATCTCTATCTAAATTTTTTTTTTAATATTACGTTTCAGCAGCAAATTCCTCCTGCATGTCCCCAGTCACCCTGCCTTGTAACTCCTCTTTGACAACGGTGCTTTTGGTAGCACCCACTTGTAGCAGTGAGTCTACAGCTCCTCTGTGGGCTTTTCCCTACAGTAGAAACTTTGAGAGTGACGGCCATTGATCCAGGGGTGTTCTCCAGTTCAATGGTGCAGGATGCTTTAATTTTCTCCCTCTGTTTTTTCCCATTTCGCAGGGGGTAACCAATTAAAGGAGCTGTCCACTTGACTGGTACGTCGGGATGCTGACTGCTGTGTTTGCATTTCTCAACTCATCCAGTAGCCAGTCTCTTGAGTGCAGCGAGATTTAGCAGATAGCCCCCTCCCCACCCCACTTCTAGAGTCACCATGCTAGCCCTGGTTTCATTATTTGTTTGACTACTGCATAATTTCATCGTCATTTACAGCTTTTGTACTAATAAATGTTTGAACTATAACTCAAAAAATGATGAACTGGGTGCTTGTGTGAGGGATATGTGACCAAGTTATTTGAGTCTCCTTAGGCTCTTCTCATTTTATCCTGCTGCCATTCACACATATTTTTAGAGTCAGCTACCCCATTCCAGTTCTGTGAGTGATGTCTTGGCATATACTGTATTAACTGAATTGTTTTTAAGGTTTGTACTAATAGAGATAAAGTCTGACCAGTGACAGTGCCTACAAAACACAAATGTCTCTCGAAAAAAAAGAACATGTTCATAGTTGTCATGACCAGTTTGAAGGCAGAAGAACTCATTTTGCAGGCAAAGAGCATACCTGATCATACCAAGTTTTTTCCCTTTTGTATAGATGTGGTGCATTACATGTAGGAGACCATATTCTGTCCATTGATGGCACCAGCATGGAGTACTGTACGCTGGCAGAAGCAACGCAATTTTTGGCTAATGCAGCGGATAATGTCAAACTGGAGATCCTTCCCCACCACCAGACACGGCTAGCGCTGAAAGGCCCAGAGCATGGTAAGAGGATCTGTAGCACCAAATACCTTTCTTTGACTTTGCCTCTTTCTTTGACTTTGCCTGCCCATGCTGAATGGTCAAAGCTATCGCCGCAGTTATGCCTGTAAATGTTTTAGCTCCCCAGGTTATGCTTCTGAAGTTTCTCAGCAGCTCTGTGTTTTCTCAGTCTTAATGTACCCTCTGAGATTCTTACAGCTAGAGAGGGAAATGTTTTGCTGAGAAATAGCTCTACACACTTGTAGATGTACATAAAGACACCTGTTGACTCTACTGTTGCAATCATTGGGAGTGCTACGAGATACTTCAGTAAATGAATCTCTGCATTGCTTCTTAAATTTAGAGTGGGGAAGTAGAACCACAGGCAACTTATTTTCAGCATATTGACTAGATAGTTATGATCAGTTTGTTAATAACACCTCCCCTAAAATACGTAAATCCCTCCCATATTTTTTCTTCTTAGTGGCATTGTTATTTATTGCCGTTGTCTTTTAAAGTACTTCTGAGATTGCTTCATGGGTTCATTGTCAGTGCTTATGGAAACTGTTTGGAAACAGTTCTCTAAATCACAGACCTTTTCACTGTGATATTTATTTCATACCAAGATGCTTGAATAGAATGGCTTTCCATTTTCAAATTAAATGTATATAAAATGTCTTAGTATTTGAAGATGGAGGCTGCCTGTCTTGTCTTCTAACTAATGCTGAGAAAGTGGTTAATTCACAGTAAGTCATAAATTTAGTCTAAAATRCCACATGTTGATGAGCATCAAAGAAGTAACAAGGGTTATCAAGTACACAGAGAATGGGTATCTGTGTTGCAGCATGAACTAGTGGTATCATTTTTCTGAGCCTGTGGTACTGTGCTTCTGCCTCCCTTAGACAAGACAAGATTTCTGAGGTCTCAAAATGTCGGTCATGGTAAATGTTCTTTGGGCATCCATGTAAGATCCAGGTTGTATCTTGATAAGTGGTGCTCTAGTCAGTTTCTCAGAGTGTGGAATACTGAACTAGTGACAGAGGAGACAGGAGTGTCTCCTAGACCAGGGTGAACAACCTGGTGAAAAAGTAACCCTTGCGATTCCATGTTCTCCCATTACTCAGCTCTTTCCCTTTTCTACTTAAGCTGTTTAGAGTTGCAAGGAAGCACAAGCAGAATGAGATGGAGACCAAATTTGTGGTGTATTTCCATTCTTTTCAGTTATGACAGTACATTGCAAACAGATTTTTTGCTTTCATTTTTGAAGCAAATATGTCGCACAATTAATTTCTGGCTGGTTAAAGAATCTTTGAAGACTGTTTCTTTTAGGAAGACGAGTGCTGGGGCCAAAGATTTGTGTAGATGATTGTATTACTGAAAGCAGTTGTTTTGTTAGCCAACATTTAAAACAGATTGATGCTTTTAATGTGCTAGTAACCTTGACCCAGTGCATATGCTTAGAAAAAGCAATGGTCTTGCTATGCAAGAGTTAAGAACTGGCTGTTACAAAATCATATAAAGGTGATCTGCAAAAGATAAAGCCATCTTTTGGGGAAAAGTATCCCTAAAGTAATAAAGTTGCTTTCTTCAGTAAGGCAGAATAACTAGGATGTTTACAGCCCTTTCCAGCCCCTCACCAGGTGGTGCTACTCCAATACCACGACCAATTCAAGATATAACATGCTTTATGGAAACAAGTACCCTCTTGGAAACAAGCTTTCATCAGGCGTGGTATGGCCTAGAGGCTGCAGAGAGTGAAAATCTCCCTTGATGTGTCTGGAATAAGCTGAGTCATTAGGGCTGCATCTGCTGAGCTCAGTTATTGGTCTTGTGAGAATATGTTAGGAATTTGAAATGGGCAGGAAAGTCAGTATATAAAATAAAATGAAATTTTAGCCCTAAAATGAAGTCAAGAGCTCTATAAAAAATTGGCATTTTTTTCACGTTTTTTTCCTTTATACTGTGCTGCTGACATTCATTTCTCTTGCTGCCCCATTAGTTTTATGTTTGCTATACCCAAGCCTTGGTTGGAATAGCTCAAATTACCACTAAATTACTATGGTTACACACTATAGGATTTTCTTTTACAGAACTTTTGTTGAATTGGGATTATCCTTCTACAAGCTGAGCAAACTGAATTTGTGTACCTTCCCACTTTGTAGGACATTTTTATCTCTACTCTTGGCATGAAAATAAAACATAAAGAAAAAAATCTCAAAGGCTACCAGATAATTTCCTGCTGGAAGCAATCATTTTAATTAAACAAGACTCACAACAGCTTGAAAATAATGAAAATCCACCTGGCCACGTTGTTCTTATCAGATTTTAGTTTTTACACCCTAGTTAAATTTCAGAAATCTTGCTGTCTGTGCACGTAATCAAAGAGACAGTTTCGTCTGAGAAGACATGATAAGTCTGTAAGACACATATGGCCATATCAAGCTGCTACTGGTGCTTCTGGGACTCTTCTGGCTTACATGAGATTTTCCAAAGGCCCTGAGGGTCACAATGCCAGTGGGTGAGGAACTCCAGGGGTGCAGACCGGCCTGGTGCTGGCATCACACCTCTCCCTTACTTTTGATATGTGATATCGGGGGGAAAAATAATTCTTTTGATTCAAGCATATGCCAGGGCACAGAGAGTATTCCCAGGGAGAGACGCAGCTCTGGGATGATCCAACCGAGAGCAAGGGCCAGGTCAGGCAGTTCCAGTGTCTACAGGGTCTCCACCACCCCATCAGGCTACAGGGACACGGTGGGCCCCTGTGCTCCCCTTTCCCTGTCCCTTCCCTGGTGTGCACTCCACACTATATCTACGGTCTGTGGAGCTAGGCATTGCTTTTGAGTCAGAAGGGTTAGTCCGGTCAGGCAATCAGCAGATCACTGGTCATGTAATATGAAGTGAAACAAAAGGACAGCTTTCCTTCTGCCACAACACAGTGCTTGTGCTCGCTGTGGTGGCTACCCTTTTCCTCCCTCATTCTGTCTCATGGAGTAAGATATGGACTCATGGTGTAGGTCCAACCTAAACGCTCAAGGTTTTGGGCTACTGTTAAAGTCCAGCATGGGGACAGATGTGTCTGCAGCCGTTTTAGGTATAGCAGGTAGCAGAGGGACACAGGTAATACAGCTCATTAGCTGTATCAATACMGCCCAAAGACAGCAACCTCTGTTTCATAGAAACTGAAAAAGTGCAGATTTAGATTAGATATTAGGAAGCAATTCTTCATTGTGAGGGTGGTGAGGCACTGGAACAGGTTGCCCAGAGAAGTTGTGGCTGCCCCATCCCTGGAAGTGTTCAAGGCTAGGTTGGATGGGGCCGTGAGCAACCTGATCTAATGGAAGATTGGGACACCCATGGCAGGAGAGTTGGAACAAGATGATCTTTAAGGTCCCTTCCAAGCCAAACCATTCAATGGTTCTGTAGTATGAGTGAATCCCTTGGTCTTTTAAGAAAAAATTCAGTGAGTTCAGTTCGAACTCTGCCTTTATAGTTCAGCGAGGATACGGAGACGCTGAATTTAATGATAAATAGACTGTATTTAATCAAGGGTGACTTCAATCGCTTTCTTTAAGATTTGACACATCAACTGGAATGCTTCCGATTCTCTTGGTAAATACTGGTCTTCACTTCCGGCATATCCCAGATTCCACATGCGTAGAATCATCAATTAAATAATCAAATATGGTCTCAAATTTCATCCAGTGAATGATCATTTTAAAGTTTTGATGATCAAGTGAAAAAAAAACCAAAGCAAAAACATAAAATTGCACATCCAACTAATCAATACGGTTTCTTTTCGTTATTAACCAGGTTTCAGGATAGAGTTTTCCTGCTGCTGGCCTTGGGAAGTCATTTAGTGCACAGAATAGCATAATGCCAACAATAGATGTTGGCAAAATTAAAATGTCAATGCAATAAATTGAAATGGCAAGCAAGCATCTCCATTCTAGGCAGTGACATGTAAAGTATCTGGCTGGTCTTTTTAAAGTAGATTAATGCAAGCAGAGACATATTAACCTTCTGTTAGTGGTCACATGTAGTATCTTAGTATTTTCTGAGAAAGTTTGCAATCTTAGCCCCTAAGCCAGAGAGAGATTAGAAATTGATTCAGTAGTC
Source organism: Amblyornis subalaris (assembly GCA_018881555.1). Lineage (NCBI taxonomy): Eukaryota > Metazoa > Chordata > Aves > Passeriformes > Ptilonorhynchidae > Amblyornis > Amblyornis subalaris. Next base: position 3,158,648 of record JACAXG010000083.1, read on the forward strand.
ATCTTTTTTAAAACAAATACAAAAAAGCAAAAAAACTCCAATCAGAAGCATTTTTCCTGAGAAAAAATATTTCTGCTCCTCAAGTTAGCACCCCATGATTAGAAGACAAGACCAGGTTATTTATTACTTTATTTTATTTTATTTTATTTTCAATATATTTTCTTTCTTTCACTTCTGGTTTGTGTTTTTTTTGATTTTGTTTGTGCAATTCAGTTACTTTTACCTCTTCTCTGGTCCTTTTGTTTTCTGATTTTCCATCATCCCTTCATGCGGGCAGTGAAGGTTCAAAGAAGCAACACGCAACTGACCTGGGATTCGTGTGCCAACAGCCACAGCAGCTTCCTCACCTACCACCATTATAACACCTACCACCCTCACCATTGCAGGATGCCAGCCTTGAAATTCCAGAAAGCGCCTCCTCAAAAAAGCCTTCGTAATGTTCCATACTTTTTCCTGCTGACATACTCTCTCCTACTCTTCTTCTTCTTCCTGCTCCCTCCTCTCTTTTTTCACTCATACTTTTCCCATTTCAGGCTCTAAAACCTTTTCAGTTTTATGGATGCTACATTTTTTCATAGCCATGCCAAGGTTATTTCTGACATTTTACACCTTTTCTTCTCCGTAACAAAGCAGCCTTTGTAGACAGGAAAAGGCTTGAAAATTCTGGATGAATCAGCTCTTCTATGTATGAGTAGCTCATTGGATTGGAGTAGTGTATATAAAGCATGATTTTTGAATGCAAAGCATTGCTTACAAATCTTTGTCAGAAATCACCTACTACAAAAAGGCATTTCTAAAGTCAGTGTATCTAGATATATTGATGTGCATTAGTTTGGGGGTATGTGTTGAAAAATTTAATTTAACATGCTTTGCTGAAAGTAAGTTGTATACTCTGAATATACTTTTTGTATCTACATTATCTTTGTTAGCTTCCAGCGAGTGTTTTCATGAAATACTGGCTATACAATTTCTGAGGGTCACCTGTGTGGTTTAATGTCTTTGTTTATTGGAAATGCACAAACCTCTCCTGTGCATTATACACAGTATGTACATAAAATGTTTGATTCATTGATGAGTTACAGGCATGTGCTGCACTCTTCCATGAAGACTGAGTGCTGTATGCCAAGTGTTTGATTTTTTACAGCAGCTCTGGTGTCTTCATCCTTCTCTCCTACCTCCATGAGTGCATACAGCCTGAGTTCCCTGAACATGGGGACCTTACCTCGCAGCCTCTACTCCACCAGCCCACGTGGGACAATGATGAGGCGGAGGATGAAAAAGAAGGACTTCAAAAGCTCCTGTAGGTGGTAACAGCATTTGCTCAAAAATGTGCAGTGAATGGGTGGAGGAGGGGGAAGATACAGAAAAAAAGTTACACAGTACCTTAATTCATATATATATATTCTAGGCAGAAGAGAGAGTTTCTGTTAGATGTAGGGAAACATAAGGATAAAAATATTTGTCCCATGCTAAAATGAGATGAGTCAACGCCATGCAGCATAACTGTCTCGTCTGAAAAACATAAAGGAATGTTTTCTTCAGACAGTTCTGGAAGAGTTTGTTATACCGTTACTGAAGTGATTTTCAAATTCCTTTCTGACTCTTCCAGTTTCCACTAGGGAATAGAATTCATAGCTGAATAGTCAAAAACAGATTGCAGGTAAGCTCAACCAGCTATCACATTAGGGAAGGCAGAGCTTGCCACRGCACCTCCTAGGTAGTTCTAATGTTTACACCATGACCTGTACAGTTATTTTGGTGAGGAAGAGCAACAAGTAACAGCAAAGACTAAATAGCCTTGTTTGACCGCTCTCTGGGATTCAAAGCATGGATTGCCAATGAGTCAGTAATTTCCCAAGGCAGAGTAGATCTATTAGGCTATTCCACTTTGCATATTGCTAAGCATTCACTGGGCTGGAGAGAGTGTGGCTGTGTCAGCGCATTGTTTCCCAGACTCCGTGCCAAGTGCCACCTCTCTTTTGGCTTGCCTATCTCTGTGTGATCCATAGCAGCTCAGTTCCTCCAGAACAGGGAGGTGAGAACTGCTCTGTAAATCATTTGCTCTGTAAAGCAATGCTCAGAGGTCCACTCTGGAAGAACTGAGCTGCTGCACATTACAGCACTGCTGCCATGTTCTAAAGATTCCCCATGATCTTAGTAAAACCAGAGCAAACCAGCAGCTTCTAACTAAGGCCAGTCACTATGGAATTGTGAGAATATGTTAGAGAGGAACTGAGGTTTTGCTTTCTTGCAGTTTTGGTTGCTTGCTTGTTCTTATTTCTGTCATAAAGCACATATTTTTGCATAACATTTGCCTGTAAGTGCATTTTTTTATTTTTAATCCAATCAGCCATTTTTCACAGCTCATCTGTTGACGTGTTAGCTTCTAATGCGTTCTTTTGGGTCACAGGGAGATAGCATGTCTGTCGTGCTATGGTGTCAGTAAAGGTCCAGCTCTTACATGTTCTCGTCTGCACATGAGAAACAGTAGTAGTGTTACACTAGTAGTAATTGATTTGAATAGTAAAATCAATGCAAAAAATAGTTCTTCAATTGTGCTATATTGTAGCTGTTCAACAAAGGATGAAATCCTGAAAACTAATCCTATTATGGATCTTGGAGACAGCTGTTACTTGTGTTGTTAAATTTTTCAGATGTTTTTCTTTCAAAGAAGCCAAGGCCAGCAACGTGGCATTTAAGTGGGACAGTCACATAAGCACCACAGCCCACCTGAAAGATTCTTCAAGTCAGAAAGCCCTGGGGATGACAGGCTGCTATGATTAACAAATCTCTAGATAGGAGAAGTTAGGATGAGACTTTGTTGTGCAGTAGTTTATTACACATTTGTATTGTGGCGGCTTGATGTAGAGCATTACAAAATATGTGCAACTGGTCCCATCACTGAGWGGTCAGTGCCTCAGTACAAGCAGTGACTACATCAGCAACCCTGAACCACAACTGGCTTTGGAGGAGTGGACTGCCAACCAGACTTGTTTGCTGTTTCTGTGAGCTTGCTTATCAGCCCGTGCAAAGTTCGTTACTCGGTTACTAGACTTACACCCACACTTGTGACATGAGTAACAGCCAACTTAAGAGACCCACACTACTCTGAATGTGCTACAAGGGACTAGGATAGAGAATGTCTGGTCCTGTAACTTTCCACTATCCATTGACAAAATTTGGGAAACCTCACCCCTCTCCCTTTGTGGGAGACTCATGAGAACCAGGTATATTGGCTGCTGTGCTTTTCATAGGAAAGGACTAGCACACTCTTAATTTTAGTGGGATTTTTTGTCTTTAATCCAATTGGATCATTTGAGTGTTTTATTAAGGTAACTTCTAATAAATCTTTTAGAATGTTACTTGGGAAGAAAAATATGTGGGATGCTATAAAGTTTACGTTGTCAGTTATTTAAGAAAACTTGCGTAACATAACGTGATCATGGCATAATTCATGAAGATGAAGTGTGATGGCACAGGGGCTTGCAAGACTTTTATGGTCGTGATTTTACAATCATTGCATTAGTTATGCAGATCTTTCTAAACATGTGGCTGTAAAAAAGGGCATGCCCTGTTGCCATATGCTTTTCTTATGCCACTTGTTTTCAGTTTTTATTCTTCCTCCGCTTTGGTTTTTTTGGTTTAAAGTATGGTATTCATTGTGGAAACACTTAGCATATTATTTGGTTAAAGCTTAAATCTTGAAGTATTTTGTAATAGGTCCGTATTAGTGGTTGGAAGCGAGACATCATTTATACCAATTTACGTTACTAGAGTTGCGTATCTGGTAGAAATTGGAGAGGCTGTTAGACATGCGTGGGTGCTCTTTTCTCAACAGCTATCAGGAGGAATTGTGAACATTTTGCAATTTCTTATGGGTCAGAGAAGGAGATTGGAGGCATAACAATCCATAGATGTACTTTGAAATATATCTTGCTCTGTTTCTTGTATAACTGCAGGAGTAAAAGTAACAAGTACATAATCTTCAAATTCAAGGTCATTATTTACGTAATTGCAGAGCATATAGCAAACCAGCCCCCAGGAATGTTGCTAAGAGTTAGTCAAGAACTATACAAGTATGCTGGAATGTACTCCTAGCAATAGCAACCAGGGTTCACTGGAACTACATACACATCCCATGTCCCCTTTCTAAATCAACAACACTGCTTCCTGGCCTGTAAAAATTCTAATCCATCAAGGACCCAAAAAATGTCGGTGTTTCTTGCAACAGTTTTTGTTGAGTTACAAACCCCAACATGCTCTAAATCATGGGTTTGGGTACCTGTGAAATTTTACAGAGGCTTAGGAGGTAGCTATGTTACATAATTAGGAAAGGGTATTTTCATCTGTTTGTTGTTTGTTGGTTTTTTTGTTCCTGTTTCTCTTTCATTTTCTTTGGGAGTGGAAGGAGTTCCTGATTGTCACATTTAAGTGTCAACATCATCAAAATGTTTATCAGAATGAGTTTTAAATCCCACAGATAGTGCCTTAATTTCAAAATGTGAATTAAAACTTTAATTGTCCTAAAAGTTGAAATAAATTTTATGAGACACTTAGGTTCCTGGTAGGGCATTATAAAAAGAGTAAGAAAGTTACAGAGTCAGCTAGATACCTGCTGCATGTGGGGAATAGAGATATAAGCGATGGGAAACAGAGATGAAGTTAACAAGTAGTTGTTATATGACCTTTAAGAAAGGGAACTTTTCTGAAATTGGATGCCCTAAATTTAGATGTTTCTAGAAGGTGTGTTAGTACTATATTAATTTATTCTGTTTAGTCATATTTTAGCCTTTGCAGCAGTGAGGGCTGGAGAAACCTATTTCTCACATGCAGTAAATGCTAAAGCTGGTGGCAGTTTCTAAGAACAGATTTTTAGAATTTGCATTTGTGTATAAATACGTCTTACTGAGTACAGAYAAAAGAAACAGTAAGAAGGAAGCTATTGAGTAACCGAAGTAATACACAATTCTTATAAAGGAAAATTAAAATAAGATATGAGGAAGAATTCACAGTAATTTGGAAAAGGGTTTCAGAGTGGAAAAGAGCTTGTTGGGAGAAAACAGAAACTTGTGAGGTCTTTTACAAGTGAAAATTTTGCAGAGAGCTGTCATTGCCAACTGTGCCACATCAATCAGATTTATACTAACTGATTCAGAGCAAAAGTCTAATGCTTGCAGCCCCGAAGTGCAGGAAAATACTCCTATAACCTCTGACATCTTTGTACAGTTGTGCTAATATTATCTATAATGTCAAAAAAACCCTAATTTTTCCTCCATCTAAGAGAAAAAATATCCACAGGTAAACTATCCCTTAGATAAACCATGAAATTTTATCTAATTCTTGGCAGCTATTGCAGTCAGAAATGGGTCTTGAAGGAAATTAAAGATGGAGAGGTAATGATGTAGATTGATAACACAAAACCATTGCAAATCCTTGGCATTAGAGGATTGTCATTACTGAACAGGAATTGAAAAACTGCAGCTTTCTGTGTATGACATAATGAAAGGCAGTAGTTTGTCACTGAAGGAATTCGAACAGTRATACAATAGACATTTAGACAGAGATCAAGGAAGCAAAGGTGCAGTTTCCTCCTTTCATAAGTAATTGCATTGAATCTCAATGTTGTTTTTGTCTTGGTTTGTTCTGTACTGCAGCCTTTCAGAAAAAAATGCGAGAATAGAGAGCGGGAGTGAATCAGGTGAACAGAAGTAGCTGCCTGATTTTCTCACAGAAGGGTACTCCAGTGGTTTTGAGACCCCACAGAACTTTTTTTCTCACAATCTCTTGACATATACTGGTTGCTAAAATAGAGGGGTTTGTTCTACTTTCTTACACTACCAAGCCTAAAAAATTGCTTATTTGTAGTAAACATGTGCAAGAGGGCATCCTTACTTCTTGCAAGCAAGCCTGGTCCACATGCTTTGTTGCTAACCACAATGCATTGCTGTGAAATGGTCAGAAGAGGAATCTGCTGCATAACAGCTGAGCTTGTGCCTCCAATTCCTTTAATTCTCTGAAAGTTCTGCTCATGCATGCCTCAAACCTAATGCAAACAGAATTCAAAGATGTTCTGAGATTTGTGGGGTGGGGATATCAAATACATTTATTTTACTCAATACAAGATCTATTTTTTTGCATTCTGACATACAACCAGATGTTTTCTATTCTATGTCATAACTGTTTATATATGTATAAACTTTAGCCTAAATCGACTTTAAAAGAGATATTTCATTGACTCGATTTATTGTACAGATCAATTTTCTCAAAAAGCAATGGAATTTCTGCTGTATATGAATGTCTTTCCTCCTGGTCTGCTCTGTTTTATAGTGTCTTTAGCCTCTAGCACTGTTGGTTTGGCTGGGCAGGTCGTCCACACAGAAACCACAGAAGTAGTGCTGACAGCTGACCCCATAGTAGGGTTTGGGATACAGCTCCAGGGTAGCGTGTTTGCTACCGAGACCTTGTCTTCTCCACCTCTCATTTCCTATATTGAGTCTGACAGTCCGGCGGAAAGGTGAGGCTCTTTAATTGACTGCTAAGTACATTTGTGAGYGTTCCTCGGGTACTTTGGGCTTGTTGCTTTCTTTCAAGTTGTGACAAATTGCAGGGCCTTGCTAAATGGAGTGGGGCAAGTAATAAACTTTCTGTTTTGACAATGATACTATGTGCACTTGATCAGCCATGGAAGAATAACAAGCACCAGTGTTCTTACCATAGAGAGTCCTCCAGAAGGAGACTGGAAGCTATATTCATGCAAAAGAAAAAAAAAAAAAGGCAATCAGAAACATCACTGAAGTCAAAATAGTGATAATTGAGCGCGCCGGGGGAGAAAGCTATATCCAGCTCTGTTCAGTTTTGGTACAGAATCAAATCTTAGGGAATACTAAAATTTTGTCATACTAATTATTTCAGTTGCACTTTTATGCTTATGTACGTATTTAATCATGTCATGCGAATGATAGCAGTTGCACAGGCAAGTACCAGCTGCCATTTCACCTGCAGCCCAGGGTCAAAGGCAGAGATGGTGTCCATGGGTGGGGTGCAAGCATGAAGACCCCTCTTCCTGGGTCCCAGCACCTAGAGAGCACAACCCATGCTGGGAGTGCTTGATAGCATCGTGGTGCAAAGGGACAACAGCTTCTGTGACTGGGTAGACTGTTGAGCTGCTATGCCACAATTATCCTTCAAGGTTAGGTTGAATGTGTTTGGTCAGACGGCTTGTATCAGAAACTATGTGGCCAGCAGGGCAGTGATCATGCCCCAGTACTTGGCACTGGTGAGGCCACACCTCAGGTCCTGTGTCCAGTTCTGGGCCCCCCACTATGCAACGGACGCTGAGGTGCTGGAGCGCGTCCAGAGRAGGGCAATGGAGCTGGTGAAGGGTCTGGAGCACAAGTCTAACAAGGAACAGCTGAAGGAGCTGAGGGTGTTTAATCTGGAGAAAAGGAGGCTCGGGGGAACTTTATAGCTCCCCACAACTACCCAAAAGGTCGTAGCCAGGTGGGGATTGGTCTCTTCTCCCAGATAACACGCAACAGGACAAGAGGAAATGGCCTCAAGTTGTGCCAGGGAAGGTTTACATTGGGTATTAGGAAACACTTCTTCACTGAAAAAGGTTGTCAAGCACTGGAACAGACTGCTCAGGAAAGTGGTTGAGACACAATCCCTGGAGGTATTTAAAAGACACGTAAATATGGCCGTTCCACACAGAAATGGTGGACTTGGCAGTGCTGTGTTAATGCTCGGGCTTGGTGATCTTAAAGGTTTTTCCCAACCTAAATGATTCTGTGATTCTGTGATATTGGTGGTTCTGATAACATGCACATCTGATGATTGTTTTGTATTGTTGTGTACCAAGGTGTGGGGTGCTGCAAATAGGAGACAGAATAGTGTCAATAAATGGTATCCCAACAGAAGACAGCACATTTGATGAGGCCAATCAACTGCTCAGAGACTCCTCTATCACCAACAAGGTCACTTTGGAAATAGAATTTGATGTTGCAGGTATGAATGCCCTGTTATTCTGTCTTGTAAGAAAAATGAAGGAATAAATCCCAAATGCATTGCAGGTGTTAGGCATCTGAGGTAGAGGCTTTCTTCTCACATCTACACCATTCAGTTTTCAAGTGACTTATTTGAAACATGTCCTTTTATACAGCTTTCTCATTTCACACAGCCCTGCAGTGTACTTCAGAACGCAAATAGAAATGACAGGTCCTGTACTAAGATCTGCTGACCGTCCCTCCTCTGAGTTATTTCCAGGCATTTTTCTGCCCTGAGATAGAGATGTTCTGCTGAAGAGAGACAAATCCTCTACAGGCCAAATAATGAAATGTTTTGCAAGACAGAAAAGTATTAAAAAGGGTGGATAAGCAAAAAACTCTGAGGTGTTTCACTTACAGTATCTCAAACCAGCAATCTCAAGAAAATATTAGAAACTGAATTAAAAAAGGCCAGAAAAATCATTGCTAATGTTACTGGTAAGGATTAAAACTAATTGCATTCCTTTATTCTACAATGTGTTTAAGCATACAGAATATACCTATAAAATCACAAATGGTGTATATCAAAAAAGTACACATTATGTGTGTGCACCACCCCACTGGATTCCTTTTCTTCCCACTAGATGTAAAATCCGTGGCAGTTACCTTAGTGGACAGTTAAAAATAAGTGTTAGTCCTGCAGCAACAAAGGTCGGAAATCCTTATGACTCAATCTCCTGTCCTTTTAATTAAAAGCTGTCTGCCAGCAGTAAAATTTTCACATGTGGTCGCAGAACCTGCATACAAGCTAAAAACCTGCAGTCTCAGCTGGCTGCTGGCCCATGCAATCTCCACAAATTCAGTTAAACCTTAAAAAAAATTGAGTTACCGTGAAATTACCAGTAGAGTTATAAATCATGCTTCGTGTGTCCTACCTCCTTCACTTCAGCACCCGTGTTTCATCCCTGCCTTGTGACTCTGATGTGATTTCATCAATGTACACATATAGTTCCATGCATTTGGAATTGCTGTGCCTTATAAATTATCTAACATTTGAAATATTTTTTTTATAGAATCAGTAATACCAAGCAGTGGAACGTTTCATGTGAAACTACCAAAGAAGCATAATGTGGAACTTGGCATCACCATAAGTTGTAAGTAGAAGTGCTTATTTTTCAGACCATGTTTATGGGATAATCTGCAGATAGTAGGTCTTGTAGCTACAGGCTCGTGTTTCTTCTGGTATAAACTTCTTTTTCTTTTTTCTAGCTCCTTTTACTGTTTTTTCTCTTTTGAAATACCATTCTGTAACATATTTATACTCCCCTTCAAGTAGTTAACGAAGCCAGAAGTTTGCCAGATCTAATGTTAGACTTATTCCTTTGTGCCTAGTACATACTTAATTCCCATTAAAATTATTTATTTAAAAAAAAAGAAGTCAACAGCCAATAAGCAAAAGTATTTCCATAGCTGTGAAGTTTAAAGCAGAGTCTGTCGTGATCTCTCCCAGGCTGTTGGACAGAACCCCACTGAACTCAAGGGTCTCACAGGCGTGAGGATCCGCATATGAAGGGTTACTTTCTGCTTCAGAACCTAGAGACTGAAGATACATCCTCAGTCTCTAGAACCAGTGGGCAGTCCTGAGTGTGTGGGTCACATAGCAAAATCCCCTTTCACTAGGGATTCCGGAGATTGCTAAAGAAGATCTGCATTAGTCTGTTTCTCAAAAAGTATTTGTTACTGTTGTTTGAAATCAAAGTGTTTCTATACTTATTTTGTGAGGAAACAGTAAAACAATGTGTTAGAACTGGTAAACTCCAGCATACTGAATTCAGCCCTTGATGGAAGGAAAAACAAGCCGTATCTAAGTTAATGGGCTTGACACTGCAGAATCTGGTGTCATCAGAATTAACATTCCTTTATGGTTGTGGCCTTTCTTAGGCTATTAGTCTTTCTTTGGAATTATTCATGTGTCTTGAGGGAAAATTGTGCTTTGACTTGCTTTCTCAAAGCTTTTACCAGCACAATGGAATATGCTTAATCAAAAGTACAGCAGCGAACTCAGTGCTAAGGATTACATCTGAGGAACAAATGCGAGACACTGCACGCCTGTTTGCTTGTGTTGCACACTTGATTGAGTTTAGACTCTGTAAGATGTGATGTGATGCTTGACGCAAAGTCATATGTCTACATGTATTCACGCAAATGAAAATATTGAGAAATGAGAAGGCCTGGAGTGAGGCTGATCTATTTAAATGTACTTCTTAGAATTGGTCATGGTTTGTAAGGTTATTGAAAAAATAGGGTCTTCCGAGTAATTGGATTTCTGTTGTTTTTTGGAATGCAGACATCTTGTATTTTTTTTCATAAGTAGGAATAAACTTTTAATGGAAAGTTAATGTTCTTGGAATTTAGTATTTAGCACTCCTCTTCCAAACTTTGCATGCCTTACTGACCTAGAACTTAATTGCAAAAATTAGTGCTTTATAAAATCTGTGCTTTATATAATCAGAGTAATATGTGGTTGGTCTTAGCTCTGCTCTTCTGAGTACACTGCAGTATCTTTAATATTTAAAATAAATTATCTGTTATATATAGTAATCTCTTTAATGGTATTTAATGCATATGAAATTTATCTAGGATTAAGTATTTACATGGTTTAAAGGGTTTATATTAATAACTGAAAGTTTGTAAATTTGCTTGTAGAGGTCTTGAATTGCTGCATTTCATGCTTACTTTTCAGTGTTTTACTATGTTTTACCTAATTAACTCCTAAAGAAGACAGTACGGTTTGAAGAATAAAAGCATTTTGTATTCATTTTGTCAAATTTCTGTCAGGACACTTTAGCACATTAGCATACCATTTATTACCGATCTTGTCAGAAAGCTATGTGATTTCTTTTAAGAAACAAATACTAAGGGAAAACTTGGCAGAGTTTGTATGACCAGTCTTAAACAGGGGGGATGGAGGTGATCAGGTTTATTCACTTGTGGGCTTGATCTCTTAAAAGTGCTAGAGACTTGTTTCATCCTCTCTCTTCTCAAGTTAGTGAAGTTAATGGTGAATGAGAAAGTGCTATTAAAACATTACAGAGATACACCTTTCTTGCTTTTCATATCCCCCATTTAGTTTGGGATTTGTATGAGAAAGTCAGGGAATTACCTAACCTGACAGACATTTTTTGTAAGATGGGAAGTGTAACCTCACCTTGGGTTGCCACATGAACATACATCTGTTTTTAAGTCCAGGAGTTCTCCTAGGTCAGCTGTTAGAAGTCAGACATCCTGGAAGAGGAATTTATTTCTCTTCTTTGGTGTTGTTTTCCTTGGTAGTGAACACCAAGTGTGTCTGCATGGAATTACAACCAGGTACTTGAAGGCATATCTGAGATGACACACAACACTAAAGACAATTAAGCTGATTCATGCTCTTTGAAAAACAAGACTTGTAATAGGAGAAGAGACTCTTCTTAGTTTCACATTTATTAATGCAAGAGAAAAATAATAGAAAAAATTAAAAATCCCCTTAGATAGCAGAACTCCTTAGAAAATAAGACAGAAGAAAGTTTCATGAGCATCATTGTTAATGTTAATCCAGGGCTCTGAGTTTTAGATAGTTCATGTCAGTTACCTCACAGTATACTGGCTTTGCCCACTGCTGCCTTCGTACACACAGTTTGCTCCTATCATTCTTCCCTTATCTCTGCAATATCTGTCTAATTTTCCTATTAAGAGATACTTACACTCAAGACCCTATTTCATATTTTGCCAACACACAGGACTATGTATTTCATGCTTCAGATATCACTAGTTTCATACCCAGTTACCTGATTGGAGCAGTTAGAAGGTCTAAGTCCTTAAAATTTCGTCATCCAAATAAGGCACAGCAGTGTCGCTGTGCATGTGATTATGCTTTTATAACATAATCATTCCCTGGAAGAAGGATGGTTTTCAAGTAGATCTAATAGTACTCAAATCTGTTTCAATTTATTTGCCAGTGACATTGACTTTAGACTGTGTAATGAATATAGATTTTTTTTTTTAAAGATAGGTTTTTGAGGCAACTGGCTACTTTATCGTAGACTAATTTTTTTTTGTTAAATACATTGAATGATGTCCAATAAAATGGCTTACTAATAGATTCTGGTAATTGTAGTTAACAGCTCTTTTTTCTTTTCTTTTCTTTTCTTTTCTTTTCTTTTCTTTT